>VWZO01022197.1:216185-579875 GCA_013396975.1 Bucco capensis | reverse complement strand
GGGGGGGGGGGGGGGGGGGGAGGGAATCCCAAAACCTCATAATACATGACCAGAATCGCAGCTGACAGGTGGCAAGATGCTGCTGACCACATCGGTCTTCCTGCTCTTGCTGCGAGAAAAGGTAGTTAAGAAAGGGCCGAGAACACCACAGGGCAGACAAGGAAGTAACAAAACGAGTGTGAAACAGCAGAGGGGACACTGAGGGCTGAGGGCAGGCGGCCTGTGGGGGCCCTGCAGCCCAGTCTCGGTCCCTCGGTATGTCCCGCCTCTGTGCCGTCCCGCCTTCCTCACCGCCGCAGAGTGGGGCGGGTTAGTGCCGCCTCCTTCGCCTCAGCTTCGTGCTCGGCCCTGAGGGCAGCGGCTGAGGCCTGTCTGCAGGCCTAGGCCTGCTCCCGCTCAGCTTCCCAGTGACGCTGGAAACACTTGAAATGTGCATCAAAGAACCCAGCGCAACCCAGGAGACTTAGACCTATGTTTTAACAATCAGACTACCCTTCCTTTCTTTACCTAAGAAAAGGATCCCAGAGATAAATACTCCAAAATGTCAAAAGCCATCACTAACTCACACTTTATAGACATCTAAAGTTTCAGTCTGACCTTAAAGCAGGATCATTGCAGAAGCTATATGGAATGTGCAGTTGTTTTTATATCAGCTGAGTTATGGCTCTTCTGCAGAATGATTCTGAGCTTGTAATTGCTCCTCTTAGTCCCTAAATCTCTTGGTTGTATTGACAGAAAACTGAGAAGAAACAGCATGCTCCTCTCTAAATTCTCAGTGCATTTCCATTTTGGCAAGACACCCAGTTCAGATCTTTGTAAACCCACAAAGAAGGGCAGAAAAGCCATCTAAAAATGCAGAATTACTTTAAATAAAATGGTATGCATTGATTTGTCATAATACCTATCATTGCATTTATTTTCTGACTGCAGATATTATTAAAGAAGATGTTTCATCTCAATGTATGTATAAAATCAAAGGAATGAAGAAAGGCAATATGCCTAATTTAATTACTGTCCTTGTTCTTTCAGTAAATGATGGCTGAGCATAACGATATGAATAAGGATTTGTAAATATAATGTCAGGCTATAATTATGAAAAAACAGGAAATTGAGTCTCTGATTCTAATTGCTCCATGATAGCCATATAAATGCATCTCACTCAAAAGTATTCTTTCATGACCCTGGAGCTCAGGACTGCGCTCTTTTGCCCTTCTTATCTATTTATGAAGTAAAAAACCTCCTGGCATGTAAATTATGGCTGTTATTTCCAGTGATGTTGCTCTTCTAACTGCTCCATTTAACTGAAGAGGATTTACAAGTACACATAGTTAATAAAATTTGTATCATCCAGAAAAGAACCTAACTTATATCCACCATTTGAACATATCAGTCTTCCACCTCTCTTCTCTTCAAAAAAAGAGCTAAAAATACTAATTTGCTCAGGAAACTGAGTATTTCCCTTGATCCACTGAAAACACACAGCACAGGCCAAATATCTGTAATACCTCAGACATGTTTTAAACACATTCTGAGGGCCACATTGCTAGAAGCTAGTGCCATATGCCTCCTGTGGCTCATCAACTAGGCTCGTTCACAACTCAACTTTTAAGGTAAAATACACTAAAAGAGTTACAGGATAAAGTTATATTGGCAACAATTCTAAGTTGTAGTTTCTTTCCTCAACTAAAATTGGAAGATTACACCATTCATTTACATAAACAACAGAACAGAAACAGGTTCCTCATCTCAGTACTTCTTTTCCATAATATAGACCAGGGTTTTCCAGGCGCTGGAGGACTAACTTGGTATTAGCCTATGATCTCTATTTAGTCCCATTCCAATTCAATACTAAATTTTTCTCTAGTCATTATTTCTTACTTTCAGAAGCTGTAGATAATGGTTAGAAGATATTAGAAGAAAACAAGTTTTATTTCATTTCCCTAGAGACCTTAATTTCCTCCATTACTGTGTCAGATTTATTAAACAATGCTTCAGAGGAAAATGTGTAGCTTAGTAGAATACGTAGTCCTGAAAACACAAAAATCTCAACTTTTCTAGCTGTGGAGAAACTAGTTGCATGTGACTATCCATACTTCACAGCCGTGCTGGAAGTCAGGTGTACATGTGAAATCAGGCTGGTCAGTTCTGGCTCATGCTGCTCTCCTGTCACAAGATGTTCACGAAGGAATAGTAGGTGTTTATTCGGTGAGGCTTTCTCCCTTGTGAAATTAAAAACAAACATGAACTTCCTCTTTTCATTGTTATGTCATCTATATAGTGGTGTCATCATTCATGTAGTGAAGTCACACCAGTTTTTGTTAATTATTTTGTTAATTAACTTTATTATCTTACTGTCCAAAATATGCAGTGACAACGCAAGATGCTACTGAGCTAAATAATCTCTAAACCTCCTTTCTGGCACAGACACAGAGCTCTTTGTTGCTTTACCATCACAATCTTTATTTTGTTCAAAAGCTGTAAATATAAACTGAAATGTTACTACAAATTTCAAGCAGAAAACTCAAGGGGTGTTGCTCTAGTTTAACCTGACCTGTAACATATTCATCTGTAAAGGTGGCATTTGGGAATGATAAAACTTTCAAAAGAACTCAAGAAGTTGGGTGCCCAGTTCCAATTAAAAATTAAAATATGTCATTGTATTTAAAAAAAAGAAAAATAATTTGCTGTTGGCACAAAACATACTTTACTAAAGCAATTCATTCAAATTTTTATCTAAGTATTTCTTCTCTGCTTCTAAATAGTTGTCTGACAAAAATACATAGTAAAGATTAATTTTTTTTTTTTTACTATACTCTATTTAAAGCCAAATTAAAAATACTGAAAAATTTGCTTTCCTTTCACTGACAAACATAAATGGATTACACAGGCACTTTGTCAGACTCTCAGAAAAATCTTCTGTTGGGGAGCAGGAGGTCTGTTTTGCTAGGAATCTCAGAAAAACTTCAGCAAGTGTTATTTGCCCCTTCAGAGTTTCTGTGCTGATGCCACTGTCTTATAAAATGAGATACCATCTACCCAGACAACAGCAGTGCTAGTGCCAGAGCTCACTGCCCACACTGACCTCCATAGAAACTGATGCCAACTCCAGGCCTCTGACAAGAGCTACTGTTTGGCTGGCTGAGGACTTGCTCTGGAGCCAAAGGCACCCTGTAATCCCCTGGCTCAATGAATCCCAGCTGATTCACCACAGCTGAGAAGCTGGCTTTCAGGGCTTTGCTGCTAGAGAAGGTAGTATAACTTACAAATACAGCATATTTTTCTATTCCCTTATTACACTTAGGAGATGTTTCATATTTCAAAAGTAAGAAAATTTGTTTCTGTTTTACAGTTCATAACTACCTGTGTTAATGACCCAATACCAATTTTTCTGTACTTTTTCTTTAATAGCATATGTATTTCTCCCACTCCTGGGGAAAAAAATTTCAAAAAAACCCAAAAAACCTAAGACACTAAAGGGGTTTAATCGTAGCTCACTGCTCCTACCCTCCATTAAAAAAATTAATAGAAATAATTAGTACATTTTAATTAATAGACACAGGAGGAGCTCCAAACCCACCACAGAATTTTCACACAGCTTGTTCATTACATTCAAAATAACTCAGTAACTACCTAATTAATATCACTGGGTCATTACACCAACACTTAAGTTTGGCTGGGTACAGATGGCAATTGATCTGCAGGCTATCCGGATTTAACAGAAATATTATAAAAAAAAACAAACCCTGACTTCTACTTTCTTAAAAAACAAGTGCACTGTGTTTTTGTTGATGAGGCTACTAATACCTAATAGATTTGCAAAAGGCATACGGTCATTTGTCAACATAACAATCATTTTTTTTTAAATAAAAAAACCAAATATTTGTGTTGTGATAGAGTACTCTTGCCCAACACACTATGGTTTGGATCTCACTCATGCACTGAACAAAAACCACTTAATACAAACACATGACAAGAGCTGAGTCCACAGTTTCGAGCTACTCCACTAAGATGTGCCCCTTCCTGCTCATTGCTGATAGTGCTAAGCAAGACACCATGTCACAGCATTGTATTTTAAACATAAAGAGCATCATTTTTCTATATTTTATGAGCTATAAATGAATAAATGTTAGATCATATGAGTGATACTACTATAGTAGAACTTGGCATGCTTATTCCTTCCAGTTACATTCAAACAAAGCTACACCAAGAATAGGTCCTTCTTTCTCAACACCCACTAAGAGAAAAAAATTATATACAGTTCATAAAAGCCATTATCGTCATGTCAAAAGTCACTTTCTCAATTCATGTATACTCTTAAATCTTGAGCAAGAGCCAAAGCATGTATTACCACATACATAGAATTTAAGTACACACTTAAAAACCTTCCAACAGAGACTATCTTAAGTTCGGCTTGAACAAAATAGGCCTTATCTCTGAAAGTATTTGGTTTTTCAGGAGTTGAACAACATTTAGATGGATGTTAAAGTACACTTAAATATTTCCACATTTAATTCATTTTTTTCCAGCAAATAAGAAAAAGAATTTCATTTCTGAAGTACGCTGGGTGAAATAATTGTGCTTTATGTGTCCATTGGATCACTGCTTTTACAAAAGAGGCTGAGGCATTAAATCTACAATGGCTAAAGCTCTGGCCAAAGACAAATCTTCTCTAAAAATTATAGTGAGCTACATTATTCAAAACTATTCAGCAAGCATTCAAGAAACAACATGATGGATGGGGCAGGCCAGCCTGGGTACACAGCTAATCAATATCACACTCAGGAATAGTCACTGCTTAGTGTGGAGCCTGTTGTAGAGATGACATGTGCATGATATCCAGTACCATGAGCAGTATCCTCTACTTCAGCTGGATCACTTCCTACAAATCCTAGCTACACACATATGTCTATGTAGAAAGATGCAGGGGCACAGGTTTTACAACACCTACAGCAAATACTTAAGAAATTACAAGGTCTTTGGATAGCTATGCCTTTGTGAACTTTTAGAAAAGGCTCCTATTTATTCCAGGCATGATTTAATGACACTAACCATACAGAACCAAGTATTTGGTTTTTCAGTAGGCTACAGCACAACACAAGCACACAACTCACCCACATTAATGAGCGTTACTCAAACTCTTCATTGCTTATATCACTGAATATAACTTCCTTACACATTTGAGTAATCAGTACTTGGAATAAGTCATGTTTCACTAGGGAAAAGGAAAATGAATGAGGTTAAATTGATGCTGTCACTTTCTATAAACTGCCAATGGTTTCCTGCTACAGAAACCACTAATTTCACTATTTTACAACAGGAAATCAATGCTGTAACATATTTTAAAAGTCTAATTTACTTAGAATAATAAAAAGGTACCCTCAAGGCTCATAATGTATGTCATATTATGCTCAGTTTTAAACATACCAACTTAAGGACAGTATGCAAAAATCTCAACAAATCATCTTAATTAATATTTTGCGTTTGTATGCAGTAATGCTCTCCACTTACCAAGTACTACATAGTGTTATTGTGTTATGTAGGATAATAAAATGCCTCTATCTTACATTCTTTTTCTCAGCAATATAGCCTTTAAAACTGAAGCAAAAGTAGTAAATGAATGGAATAAATTGACTTAGAGACAGAAGATCAGAAACAAGGGAATTCCTGACTTCTAAAGTCACGCTAGGACTAGTAGGGCACAGAAATCTATATTCAAAGTAGAAGAATCTACATGAGGCTTGCAGTTACCTCCTTATCTTCAATTTTTTGGTTAGAGAAAAAGTTAAGGATATTTTTTGAAGTTTAGTACTAAGGAGGGTTCATAGTCCCGTTTCGCAGGAACCCCATTTCATAAGGATGCTGCTGGAAGACAACCAGCTCATTAGGGAAAAGCTGAGAGGACAGAACAAGAACACAAGTAAAAAAATTAGTTGAAGTAATAAATTAAAAAAAAAAATCACAAACAATGAAAGAGGTAACAGATCTTTGTCTCTTTCTCCTTTCAGTTCTGTATTTTAATTAATAAAGCATTCCACTTTCTGGAACAATGTCTCCTTAACTGCCAGCTGGCTCATAGCTCCTCTTCTAAAACTCACTCCTTAATAGCCATTTCTCCCAGAAATCCTTCCAATAGTATCTCCTTTTCTATTCATAAATCATCACTAAAATTATGGTAGATCAATACAATTATTTTGTTAAATTATTATTATATTGTCAACTTCAGTAGAAAGTCAAAAAGACATATCGTCATCCTAGCAAATACTGTTCTTTTCCACCACAGCAGCCAAAAGCAGAAGGTATTGTAAATCAAGCCTTAAGTAACAAGAGTTTCTAAACATCTGGAGCTCCTAATGGCAGTTAAGAGACTTTCTCAGTTCACGATTAACCAACCCATCAACTGTATGTATTAACTATGGCACTACAGTTCAGAATTGCTATGTTTCAGTTATACAGCTTACTGCATACAGCCTCCTGACCAAGGAATAGTTTGTGATATTCAAGTCAAAGATGTAGTGTTGGCCCTCATATTCATGTAATTTGTCATTTTACAGATCTTCTATCAGCTCTTGAAGAATAAGAACTTGCCTGATTCATTGGTTATCACTCTAACAAATGAAGAAAGAACTAAATTATTTTCAAATTATATCTCCTCATATTTCAGTATATTTATTAAAATACTGACTGGAGCTTCTCTTATAACATTTCCTCCTGTAGCAATTCCCAGAAGAATTCTTTATGAAAAGCCAATGTGGGGCACAACAGCATTGTAATATGACTCTAGGCCTGATGGCCTTAACCAAACAAATGCTATGATCCGAATCAGTATGTAGAACATTAATAGGATTTTTACTACACAGAAGTGTTGATAACTTGGATTCCAGAAAAAAAATTTAAGGCTTCCATGAAAAAAACCAGCAGTATTTCCTGTCATGTTTTTATACTCATAAACACCTTCATCTTGATAACAGATCTAGAAGCACTTGTGTTAACTCCCAATTGACTTCAGTATGATCCATGTGTTAATGGCAGAAACGCAGATCCTTTTCAAGTATTAGAGAAATACAAGGAACTTGTTAGGAACATGTACAAATATTGCTACAAAACTTCTCAAATATGTAAAGCTGACAGCATGTACCAACAGGGAAGAGGAAGCCCACAAATCTGTACATCTGGGATTATCTTGATTGATTTTTGTTGAAGCAAGCCATAGGTAAACTATCAAGCCCATCATCCTAAAGAAGCCTTTACAAAGAGTCCAACCAGCTGCTAGTAAATACTATGGAAAATCATCTACTCTTGTTTTCAGACTGGACGCATCCTGACGGAATTGAATAGCCACTTGGTTTTAGTCAAATTCAATTTGAATAAAAAATTCTATCATAATAGTACTAGCTCATCCTCAGTGTGTAATCTGTTTGCCTTTTGTTTATGAAGAGGGCAAGACTAGAGATCTTTTAGATCTTTTTTAAAAAATATATGTTACTTCCCAATTACCTGCAACAGCTTATAAGTGCACATCCAGAAATATGGTTATTTCCAATCTCATGAGGTTACAGAAGTTTCAAGCTCTGCATTAAACTAGTTGTATATCTTGAACACAATCACTTGATTACTTCTGTATTCCAGAGTTTATAAAAATAATCTGCATCACCAGTATCTGATAAAAATTCTAATTGAAGTTTAGAAGAACTCTATTTAGGTATGAGTGGAGAGGCCTACTGAAGAAAACAAACTACAAAAGAGAAAACAGAGAATGAATTGACATTGAATTACTAAAAATAATTACTAAAAAAACTCTGAAAAGTCTTAAGTCCACAGCTTAATACAGCAATCAGAAAAACAACTTGTCAAAATTGTTATGTCATTACCTAACTCTAGGTTTTTATTTACTCCTGTAGTATATGTAAATGCTAAAAGACTGAAAATCAAGCCTCTTATCTCAATATATTAATGTGAATTAAACAACTTACATCTAACCATTCTGTGCCAGATCCAAGCCCATCACAAGACATCAGCTTTATTTTGTGAAATTGTGTCAACTTACACTGTTGCTTTATCCTCCAACTCTTTTCTTCCAACCAAATGACTCAAAAACAATAGTGACAACTAAGCAAATCCTAATTTTTTTGCAGCTATATGCATCACCAAACAAATAAATCAAAGAGCAAATATTAGTAAGATAAACAGCTTTGTGTTTAAAGACAATGTGTACCTGCATCGTGTGTGTCTCTTGCTCAGAATAGAAACTGTCACATTTTTCAAAGGGCAACGTAGATCTTTCTGTTTGAAAGCATCTCATTTGCCCTGGATAATGAGCCAAGAGTAGAAAGATTATATGTCATATTACATTTCCATCTTAATTACTTTTCTATCAAGTATGTCATTTAGGCCTTATGATCTCAGCTGTTTCAGAAGCTGCTACATATCTTGATAATAATTTAGTGGATGTAACATTTCCATCTCTGTTAATTCAGTGCTTTATAAATACATAAAAAAGGAAGAAAACAAAGGTGAGGCCAAGTGAGCATGTTAAGGAAGTTTATTTATGAAAAATGGTTCTGCCAGTTAATTTGTCTCCAGCAGGCCCAGGGAATGCACAAGTCTAAACACTATTTCTTATAACATGTAATGTTTTGTAATGTTTGGTTTTGAAGCTTTTTGACATACATTTCTTCACCAATGAGCTGACCTTCTGTAACTCATTTACAGCATCATTCAGTACTAGTTAGAAAGGGCTTTCTCTGTGTAGTTAATTTATTGCATCCTAGTTCCCGGTAATCTAGGGAACTACAATCATGCACATGTTGCTGCCACAATCCTCTGGACTCTCTCACTACTTTGCCTTCTACCAAATAAAACAGAATAAGTGTTTTATCCTATAAGTAGATAAGCAATCAGGTTTAAAAAGCACAATGCAGTGGTTAAATATAATTATCATAGAGATAATTCAGATGTATTTACAGAATTAGCACACATAGACCATTTGAAACAGGGGCATGATCCAAGCAGTTTCTCTGTAAACCACTGCTAAATTTGCATCAAAGGATGGACCACAACTGAAGATGGCATACATCAGCAGGCACATGTCTCATAAACCCCACTTCCACACAAAGTCTGTATGAATGTGCACTATAGGTTCCTATGTGGGTGGATGGAGAAAGAGGGGTCAGAAAACAGCCAGAAAAAAAGAGAGTGTGAGAATTACCCTTGTTATGGAACAGAGTATCACAACGGAGTACAAACTCAAGAGCTCTACTTGTGATAAAATACAAATCTCATGTATGTTTTAAGTCTCTCTGAACTCTGTGGAGTCAGCGGGACTTCTTTGTGGAGTAGGGCCTACACTGCCCCACATCACAGCCAAAGGACACGCAGGGTTCCTCACTGCAAGTGCCATGACTTACCAAGGATTTATTGCATAATCCTATTTTAAAAATCATCCTGAACACAATGTTAGTTGAACTTGGTTACTGCTATTAATCAAGGCAGTGCCTTAATCAACCAAAGGATCAAGTTACACTCATGTCTCAAATCAAACCTTTGTTATTTGAAGCATATTATTCTAGCACACACAAAATAGGATCACAATTGTATCAGCAATAGTCTTTTTGGCAACTGCCTGGGATAGGCGCAAGTCATTTTAAGTACCTAGAAAACCAGATGGGCCTGCCCTTGGTGTTGGAATTCTTCTGTAGCTGTAAAAATAATTTCCATTTCATAACTGACCATACGACGTCCACATGCAGTGTAAACAGCATCTTTACATGGCAAATGTATTTAGAAATAACACCACAAAATGCATACTGCTCTTCCCCTTTCAAGAAAATTACTTTTTTATTTCCAAGTAATTACACTAAATAGATTTACTTCATATTTCTAGAACAGTAAAACCTTGCTAAAGATATTTAGTATTTATATGACTTACCAGAACGATGGTGATGTTGTTCTTCTACGAACTCCAAGTCAAGCATTAGGTCATCTTCATCCAATTCACAGGAACCCAAATTATTCAAAACATCCTAATACAGAGAGAGAGAGAGAAAAAAAAAACAAAAAACAAAAAACAAAACACAACAAGAAGCATTTAGACACACGCATTAACCAAACTGTTCTGCACAATATAATGAGCAATGTATTTAAGCAGGAGCTATAGAAAATTACATGGGACCAGTGAGAAACTGTGTGAAACAACTGTCCAGGTAGAAAAGTATGTCGCCATTCTCTGTTTTTACAGGATCTCAAGTATTTAACAAAAAACAGACAACAAAACCCTTAAGTACAAGAAATACCATCTGTATAACTCTTTTTTCTACTGATGGGTTTGTGTCTTTCCAAGTTTAATCATAACTTTTTATGAGGCATAAAAATGATATTTTTAGCACAATTAAAATTATCAGTACTTGTTTTTCATTAAGTTTTGGAATTCTAAGCACTGCCTGCCCTTACCAATATTCTCTGAAGAGAGATTCACCATTCTATTTATCCAAGGGATAAAGAGACACAAATTTAGGATAAACACAAAGTTCAGGCACAAATAATCAACTCATGAATTTTTAAGTATTAAGGTGGGTGCTGAAGGCTTACACAGAAAAGAAAGCCTGAATGTGAAGGGTAGTTGTGTAGCTGCTTAGGTTCCTTTCCCTTCTCGTGATTCATTTTGTTGGCTAAGTTCTAGCCACAGAGAGATAAGGTAGGTTTACACAATGCATCCTCTGGAAAGAATCAAGAGAGAGTAAAATAGTAGCTTTTCACACTATGTTTTTCCCTACAGGATTAGCCGCTCAGAAGAAGAAATTACTAGTTATGTCTCAGGTAGACATCTTTACCCTGTAAACTCTGAATATAGTAATATCACTATTTAGGCTTCACCTGGGGTCATGAAATGGCATTCAGCCCAGCCTTTGTGAAACCCTGCCTGGAAAGCCAGTGGCTGCAGCCAGACACTGGAATGACAATCAGGCTCAGAAGAGACACACCAACAGCAGTGGTGGCTGAGGGGAACAAAGCTCCATGCAGGGAGCCAGGGCAGAAGAAAGCCTCTCTACTGCCATCCAGGGAGAAGCAGTAGGGAGAAGGCAACCCACAACAGGACAGTTCACTTCTTTCTTGTTCCCTGTTCCTGTGTTTACCGCAGCAACTTTGGTAAAGGAGGCAATGAGCCAACAGTTTTCCCTAGCCCCCACCAAGCTGAAGTTGCTATACTCCATGTATTAAAAGAGATACTTATTTGTTTTCTTCCCATGTATATTTTATTCTGTGGTCATTTATTTTGACCTGATCATGGCTCTCTCCACAGGCACCATCATCTAAACAAGGATAATTGATGTGCTCTCCAGCTGGCACTCTGTTTGCAAATCTACAAGTGACAGATATTGCATCAGCCTTAACTCTTCAGTCCATTCACAGGAAAAAATTAATCAGTGAATGCTGCATGAGATGCTGGCGCTCCATACATCTTAACATGCTCTCAACACAACTATAACCCAGTGAACATGGGAATTAAGTGCAAAAGAGGCCAGGTGAGCGTCCCAACGTATNACCTTAGTCATAACAACCCCCAGCAGTGCTACAGGCTTGGGGAGGAGTGGCTGAAGAGCTGCCAGGCAGAGAGGGATCTAGGGGTGCTGATTGACAGCTGGCTAAAGCAACAAAGAAAACCTTCCCAAGGTTTATTCTTCTCAGAAGTGCCTCCACCATGGAAAATGTCTCACTCTTTCCCCAAGAGTTCACTTTTACTTTATAAAGGGACAATCACAGAACTGAGAACAAACAAATTAAAGCAGCTACTGTCCATTAGGACAAGAATGAGGGCTTCGCAGAGCGAGCTGCTCTACCTACTGGGGGTGTCCATGACATCAGTCCAGCTGCTTCCTTGCTCTCTTCACCCACTTCTGCGGGTGGAGTCCTTCCACAGATACAAAACAGAATGCAGAACTCACAAATGCATAAAAGCACACCCAAGCAGATAGCATTAGTTAGGTTTCCAAGACCATCCTAACTGAGGTGTATTTTCTGAAAGCATATCATTAGAAAGTATCATAAGAGAAAAGGGCTCCTAAAATGACCTAATGCCACAGAAAGGCTCAGCGGTACAGCTGCGAGCGCACACCAATGTCCTCCACCTCTCTGCCTCCTTGCCAGGATCCATTACTCTTTTGTTGTTATGACAGTTATTAAAAATTGTAATTGCTTTTTAAGTTTAATATCTCTTGACCTTTTCTCCATTCTTCCCCTTAACACTGCTGCTGCATCCTTTGAAGAGTAAGGCAATTAAATTAAAAAAAAAAAAGAAAGAGAGAAAGAGAGAGATCAAGCCCTCAAGAACATTCAAAGCAAGTGGTTTCAAGGCTTTGCTACACAAAGAAAAAGAAATGAATGCTTCCATCAAGGTTCCAAGGAAACATTTGTTGTTTATTTGTGGTGGCATACCTTTTATTTATTCCAGAAGGTAAACCATTTAGTTAAGGCAGAAGCTCTACAGCAAAAACCTCTTTAGTTGACTCTCTAATAGCCCCTTAGAAGCCTTAAGACTTATTTCCTACTTCTGGTGTCTGCCAGACTTCCATCACAATTTATCCTTTATAATGGACATGAAATTAACATGACAGTGCTTTTTTTTTCTTCCAGTTGATCTGGAAGTTGATCATGATCTGTGAGAACATCATATGAACAGACTTAGTCGATCATTTGCCCACATCTCTCAGTTTTTTCTAGTCAAGACAGGCTGCAGCCCCAGTTTACCTACCACTCTTTCCACCTCTGATTTGTTGAAGTATCACTCTCATTTAAACAAGGTTCAGTTTAAGTAAGAGTTTAACAGTGATATTTTCAATTTTCCTAATTCAGAATAAAAAAGCATTAATCTGTACAATAGTTCTGGCTGCTTTTGACAACTGATAATGGCTGTAGCAGAACAGAGTGCTTATCTATGAATATTTCAAGGCATCAGTAACTTATTAGTAATTTTCATATTAAAAATTCTATCAGTAACAACAAGTAGTATAAACTGTTTTTCATCCAATAACTAGGTATCTTACTCAAAGCTCACTGAATTCAATGGTATTCAATTTAGTTGTGGTCATACGTTCTTTACATTCTTGAGAAATGTGACCTGTGGAGCATTTTATTCTCAAAAGATACACAGTGATGTGCACAGATATAGCTCAGAAATAGCTGAAACAATACAGGGATAGAGATATATTAGACACGCAGTTCTTCCTAGCCACACAGTGTGTATCTGGATGGGAAGTTTACTCAGGGTTGCTGAAGAGTGATTCCTTCCTACCCTAGCCCTTGCTCTCTCTCTGTCTTTCTCTCTTCCCAGCTTCCCGCCCTATAATCACTTCAAGGAAATCTAATGCATAATACATTCATTTTTAGTCCTTCTCCAGAATAGTCAAGTATTTAATTATTTTTATACCTGTTCCAGCTCAGAGTCTACAGCAATTACAATGAGTTTGAAAGCTAGAATAAATAAAACAGCTTTAGTAATAAATCCACATAAAGTGAACATAACAACATAACAGGTCTCAAATCTACTGTTAGACTTAATCAAAAACCAAAAAATATTTCTTTACAAAGCCCTTTTTACTATGTGTGGGGTTTTTTAATCATTATTCCAAATAAACAACTTGCACCTATAAATACCTAGTGAAATTAGCTGATGAAATTATAGTATACTGGCTCTAAAAATTTACTACTCTGGTATTCAAAAATGGCTATAAAACAGGCATATGAATATAAAAATAAACTAAAGCATATTATTTTGTTTAGCAATGCAATTTAATTACAAAAGGAATCTAGCAAAATCGTATCAATTGTACCACGTAAGGAAAATGGAGTAAATCCATGCAGAACTGAATATTTACAACTAATATACAAAATCAAGATGAATCGTTTGGGTTAGATGACAAATAATCCATGTAAAACACCCAGCAATCAACAGCATTGATTAACAGGTTCATTTCCTAATATTTTCACACTTTTTTTTCCCTAGACTTCTTGCTCCCATACTATTGAAATAATAAAGCAACAGCATGGTCCTAAAAGGCAGCAGACAGGTCCTCTGTCATTACCAGCATACCAGCATGGAAAGTTTACCTTATTTTTTGATTTTATTCTAATTAACAGGCAGTCCCTAGTCAATGAGATGTTCAGTGGCTTCTGTTTCTTCTTCATTTTCTGTGCTAGTATCTCGAGAGAGATTCAGCCCTGCCAAATTTTGGTTTTGTGAGCAAGGGGATGTAGATTTTTTTTTTTTTCCCCTGACCAGTGCTTTTGTATATCCACACACTGCTTGCCTCAGAGACCTGGCATTTTCCAGGGTTTTTCAGGGTTGTTTTTACACAAGTGACTATGATTTCCATTTCATTACAGCACAGTGAAACTGCAACAAAACCTTGACTACTGCTTGGAGATTTTTCAAGACCTTCAAAAACTTGAGGTCCAGTATGCAACTTAATGAAGCTACAAGATTGAAGCACGTAATTATTTGGCTCATAAACATTTTTGTCAGACACTTACAAGGCTGAAGATAGTACTCACAGAAGATAGTGAAAGTTATACATACATTGACATAACCTTCCTATCATGAATTTGAACATATTGACTAAATTTAATCTTTAATGCATCTTCTGATCAAGCTTTGCACCTGTGCTCAGCAAACACAACACTTGTCCTGGAAGGCATTCTGTGCTTTCTCAGATGCATGTCTATGCAAAGTACTCACTACTGCTGCAACCCAAATGGAGCAGATAAGCTTGGTAGTGGGCATTCCTCTTTGAAACTCCATTCTTCATTAGCACCTACGCTGTACACGGAAGTAATTCTCCTCAAGATTCTGTAATCCTACTTCTTTACCACTTTAGATTGTATCAGGAAAGCCCTAAAATCCAGGGGAATAATTTGGTAAAGCTTTTTCCCCCTGAGGTGTTCCATTTGCATAAGTGATTGTGTAGTAATTACTGGCTTTTCAAAGGTATTTTTAGAACTCACTTTTCCAAAATTTTTAAAACTCACTTCTCAAACGCATTCTCTGGGTTTTGTTTTCCTTTTTGCCCATGCTCACCTCTAGATATCTTTCTGATCACATCTTCCTCTGCGTTATTGTTCTTTACTATTTTCTGAAGACAGATTTTCATATCTTTTTTTTATATATATATAAGGAATTAGCGTTCATGTCTTCCCAAATGATATACTAAAAGTGGTTTATAAAACTCCTCCCAGAGAAAAACAGACTAGTATTGCATGCATAATGATATGTTAGCATTTAATATTTTTTTCCTTCACTGCAGAAATACATGTGGGGGTCTATTTGAGATAAATGCTTTTGCAAGAGCACACAGAAAACACACTCTAGAGAGAATAATTTGATTCTTTTGTAAAGTCATGTGTATGACAATTCAGCTGTAACCTACTCATGGTCACTGCATACCTGATGATGGAAAAGATCAGAATTAAATACTTATTTCAAGTCTGAAATTATTTCAAGAGATTGTCAAAAGATAGTACTTCATCAAAATTGTTTTCAGCAAAGCAACATGGTATACAATCAGCATAAGAATGAAAAGTGAGACATACTCAAGAAAAAAGAAAGACCTTGAGCTATTTAAAGTAAAGTTAACTCCTAGACCCATACCTGAATAATTCAGGGACATAATGAAGTACTTCCCCTTCTGCCATCTCCCACACACTTCAAAGGGAAAATGAAAGTATACAAAACCCAGCAAACAGTAAAACCTATAAAAAAAACCCAACAAAAAACAGAATCCCTGCCAACAGCCTAAAAATCTCTGTATCAAATGTAAAGCATATGGATGCCTTTCATACACAAAGAGCGGCCTAAAAGCATTCTTTTTTCCTCAATAGCACCACCCAAAAAGCTTCTCATTCCCTACTTGAATAAAACAGAGACTTTACAAAGGAAAACACAGACCTTGCAACATTTGGTAGGCACATTTTCTGCAGCTAAAGTGTAGAAATCCATTTATATTATAAATAAATGTGCCCTTAAGAACTAAAGACAGTGGAGGGAAATGTCTAACCATAGAGCTCAGATCCATCACACTATTCTTCAAAATACTCTTTGTATACATGCTTTCGGCTGTGTAAGAGGAGCAGAGTGTTCTCCATCCTGTTCCTGTTTCTGCCCTTTCAGTTCTTTCTGTGCATTAAATCATTGTCTGCAATGATGCTCCTTTTGCCTGAGTGATTATAACTAATCTACTCTCCTAACAGGTCTCAGTTTGCACTCACCCACACAGGGTTCATTCTGCCACAATCCGCTCCCCTCACTGAAGCCCCAGAATTGTAATATAGCAAAGCCCAAGCACTACTGGTGTCAGGAAAAGAAGATGACCATGCTCCTGTCTGGCCATGGTGTCAGTCAGGATCAGATAACAGGGGGAAGTAGCACCTACCTTCAGAAGTCCACAGGAATAAAAGCATTCAAGCAAATATCATAGAACAGAATCATAGAATCATAGCACAGTTATAGTTGGAAAAGACTTTGAAGATCATGAGTCCAGCCTTTGTCCTAGCCCTATCAACCTGCTAAATAATGCCCCCCAATCCAACACCCACCTGTCTCAAACACTTTCAGGGATGGTGACTCAACCACCTCCCTGCACAGCCTGCTCCAATGGCTGACAACCTTTTCAGTAAAGAAATTCCTCCTAATATCTAATCTGAACATCATATTGATGTTCAACACCAACGTTCATCCTCTCCATGTTAATCAGTTTTCCTATCATTGAGACAGCACACACAGGGATGACATAGTGGGGTACTCTGACATCCAAAGGTCACTAGCCCACTTCCCACCACAAACCTACAAAGGTTTGTCTTCCTCTGTAGTAGCTCCAGATTTTGACAGCTGGTCTCAGATATATTTGCTGCTGTTGAGTCATCCAAACACTGCAGCGCTGGTGAGGGTAACATGCAGCCAAAAGCCATGGGTTGGCAGCATAGTGTAACCTGCCTTTAAGAGAGCATCCATGGATGCCAGTGGATTTGCCTTTGCAGGGGTAACCAAAGCCACATATAGTATTTTTTTTGCCTTGAACTCAGATATATGCACACTAGAATGGAGGGGCAATACCCAGTGTTTTTGTAACACAACCAATGTCTGTAATAGTATACTGGTAACAACATACAAGTATTCCGTAACACCAGTAAGGACAGGTAAATAAATGACATACAACCCCACAGACTCAAACAGCGAATGGTGCTATATTTGCACAAGTGATGTACAAGACAGCACAAGCAAAAAAACTCAGCAAGGTAACAACAAAGGTGGTATAACAGACAGGGCAAGTATGTGATGGAACCAGACAAGGTCCTAGTTCCAAAAATAAGATGACCTATAGGAAAGGCAGATAAGGTCCCTTCCCTTTCCTTCTGGGGAGAAAGCTGAGAAGCCCAAAACCCCCAAGGATGAGAGCAAGGATAAATAAGGAAAAAGCAGCACACTTTTGGCTCCAGTTTCCAATACCTGAGAGAGCAGAAGTTCAATCCACAAAGCCTCAGTGAGGGCAAGGGCAAGGACCACCACCATCAATCACCGGTACCCCCACCTCAGTGAAACTGGCCTTGTTTGTCAGTCTCCTGCACAGCCCCCATCACAGCCATCTTCAATTCCTATACTTACCTACACAAATGTGTACATGCAGGCACCCACTTGCAACACACAGGCCAGTTGCACAGACTAACAGCTCTTAGAGAGCTGGGAGGCAAAAGGTGCCCTCAGCATTTAACATTTAGTGTACTTCATGCATCTACTGAAGTATTCTACTAAATCCAGGTTCAAGCCAACCCTAGATAAGGACCTAGCTCTTCACAAAGACGATAAAGACAGTAACCACCTAACCTTGAATTCACTATCTAGTAATAGAATATGAAAGTACAAGGCACATTCAAAATGTGCACAAGCTTATGTGCAAGAGAAAGTTTGAGAATTGAGTCTGTGACTAAAAGAAAAAATACAATTTCAGACAGAGACACATTGCTGACTCTTCGCCATTTTCTCAAATAATTCCTGAGTGCTCACATTCACTTTGGTTGTAAACAATCAAGATAATTGGATTTTCTGTATTCAAAAAGAAAAAGGTATATATGTTGTTCATACATCAATCTATAATTTCACTAACAGAATCCAAGAAAAAAAACCCTTCTGTTGAGAAAGTATGAAAATACATTCAAAGAAATGCAATAAAGCTTTAAATGACCAAACAAAGTCTCCTTTAATAGACTTTTTCCCCCTCCTCACTCATGCACACATATGCTTTCCTCCCAGCAGAGGGATACATCTGCAACACATAATTTGCTTTGTGGATTAGTTAATGTTTTTACAGCTTTTGTAATAGGCAAAGTGCTATACAAGCATTCTAGTGCAGCTATTATCATCATATAGCTTTGGGAAAGTTTTCTACATCTCATGTGCCAGATTTTTCTGCTGAACAGAAAAAACCTCCTTGAGTATCTCTATCCTAGATTTATATAGAATATAATTTAGGCCATTCTGTGATGCTTACTTGTATATACCTTAGAGATGCAAGTACATCAGGTTATTCAACACATGGATTGGTCAGGTGAATTTTTCCAAAAACACTCGAATTAAACACATAACTTACAGATAAACCTTTTGGCAATTAAACTTTGGCAACTAGAATTTTCTAGCTGTGTCCTGACAGCACCGAAGTCAATGCCTCAGCCAATATTTAAAAGGTCAAAACTTGCTTTATGGCACCCAATCAATCTTCAATTTCATGTTTGCCTTTTCTTGGCCAGCAGTACACACAAAGGGGAAAAACAAAAACCCATGTAACTAGCAAGGACCTGACTGCCAAAAAAAGAAACACTTAAATGCAGGGGATAAAAGAGGAAAAACCTTAGCATTTACAATCTTGATAAATCACTACCACTCCTAAGGGGCAAAACCAGGCAATCTCTTCTACGATTCTAAGAATATTATTCTTTTGCCAAACCACAACAGAACAATTGTCCTTATACCACTATCCAGCAGCCTCATTTACCTGGCAGCTGAAGTTGAGCCCTGTTTCCCCAAACAGAACTAACATTGTTTAGCATGTGTTTTCAGGATTTCACTAAAGCAATGCAGGAAAAGGTGTGTGTATGATACCAAGCTCAAGAACTAATGAAGTCTTCTTGCAAGTAACACCTACTCAAAATGTCCTACTTCTAGTTGTATATTCAATACTGCTGGAGTCGGTACTTTTGGAAGCCAAATGAGGATAATTGTTTTATGGCTTGAGAATTATTTTATTTCTAAGAACTTGTTTCAGATGAAAAACTCTCCTAGACATGTGATTAAATGAATAAAATATTTTTTGTCTAGTAACAGCAAAATGTAATACTTTTTCAAATCCAACATTCCTATAAGCCAATTCAAGGCTGCATCTTCTGTTTCTAATTCTAATTCGCAGTTTGCAGTATTGGTGATAAATCATCAAAAAGTGAGCCCTGTAAATGAAACCATAAGTGACCCTTTACTATAGCATCCTTAATGCAGGATATGCTATTGCTAATATTATTTGAATTCTTTCTGTTTCCATAGCAACTTTGGCCTATGGCTGCTCTGGTAAACAGGGTTTTAAATCATTCCTTCAGTAAGGCTTCTGCTCAAACATCTTTTCTCCACTTTCTTTTTTTGTTCTTTTTTTAAAGAAAAACTGTAATATCAATTACTAGTCCACAAGACAGATTTTTTGTTGTTGTTACTTCAGTTGAATGGGTAGTGAATTAGGAACTTGAGGAAGCAAGGTAACCTGTAATGAGCTTTGACTAATATCAGCAACAGAAAATGCAGCATTCCATCCTGGAGAGGTATCTAAATCTTACAGAGACTGAGAAACAACCACTACTTGCTGAAAACTCTGTAATGAATACATTTTACAGGCTTTGTGACTTCAGTACTTTCAGAACTCTTTGATGCTTAAAACAACTATCTCTTTCAGTATCCACATGTGCATTTACTTCTAACAAATGTTTAGTACCCTAGACAACAGAATGGAAAAACACCATGATTATCTATGGAACAGCATCCAATTACTTTCCGTGATTTAAAAAGGTACTTAAAGCACACAGAAAAATGTAGTTTACCAGACATGCCCAGCTTAAGAACAGAACAGTATGCTGGTATCAGAGGTCACCTGAGTTTTCTGTCTGAATTCAGAGGCAACCAAACCTTTCCATTCAGCTGTCAGTCACCTTGCTAACCACAACTACAGATAACTGATAGAATGTGGTTGTATCACTGCATTTGAATCCCCTAAAAAAATAATCTGTTGATGAGGTCAGTATGCTATCATGGGGATGATCTCCTTGTAGGAGCAAAGGAGAAACATCTGAGAATATGACACTCCTGGAGAGGTATAACACTTTTTAAACTATGGCCAAGGAAGATAATTAGCTCTTAGGCACCCTTGTCTGTTCAGTCTACCCCAAAAACAGCACTAGTTTTATTACTGCTTCAGAGCCCAGAGAAACTCACAGTCCATTTCCAGCACAACACAATTCTTAATACTGTTAATTGCATCACTGACTGTTACTTGCTGGCAGGACATCCAATCCTTCACTAATTTGAGTCAATACAGCTATTTGTAAATCATACTGATGCCAGGTTTATCAGATCACGAAAATTTAATTGCTGATGCATTCTAACCAGTGAAAGCTCAAACAATAATGTTAGATATAACATATATTATGTACACATACATATGGAACCCAAATAATGATACAAAGACATTGTAGAGATTGGATCAGTGTCTGGTTCTTCAGAAGAAAACAATATTTTAAAAAACTCTGTACTGGATTTGCCACAAAGTGAAACACAAAAGCTGTTCTTCACTCTGCTTACAGGACTTTTACCCCCAATTCTGTTCCCATCTATTTCTGTTCACTGTGTGGCTTTGCAGTTTAAATGGCATCTCCAGTATTTTTTTGGACAATTCCCATTCTTCCTATAAATTTAACAGAATGATGTACATGGAACAAAGAATAGCAAAGAAAATAGCACATTTTTGGTTTAAAAGGACAATGAATGAAAATATCCACTCATTTAATCAGCAACTTATTTGTTAACTGTTCTCTGGTTTTCCATTAAATATTGATATATTAACAGAATTATTCATCTTGAGCACAACAAGTCTGCTATTTGAACAAACAGGGATGGGCAGCTTATTACACTGACAAGTCAGACCTCAGACAGTCAGGGAAGACTTAGCTCTGCTAGAAAGCAACCAAAGACCTTTTTCACTAATCAACATGTATGCATTTTCAATATGGAGAGTGACTGAAACTCTTTGAGGTCATGGTGACACTGTCAGAAAGCTTCTCAAATCCTTTACCAAAAAAGACTGTCATTATAATGGTTTTCACTTGCCATTAATTCCCAGCTGCCTAAGTTAGTACAGTAGAAAGCACTCCCCTAGTACTAATTGGAATAAATTTTTAATTTAATAGTCTAACATTCTTCAGTTTGGGTTTTTTCCTCCTTTCACAAATCAATGCTCTCATTATGTGTTAACAGCTAAGTGCTCAGGGCATGCTGTTAAAAGGCCTAAAATAAGATAGCTTCTTGGTCAAAAGTCCAGGTTTAAAAAGAATCAGCAATACATATATCACAGGGGAGGTTTATTTAGTATAGTTACGATTTTCTTTTTCTGAAAGAGGTAAAACACAGTAAGGGTGACAGAACACTGGAACAGGCTGCCCAGGAGGCTGTGGAGTCTCCTTCTCTGGAGACATTCAAGAGCTGCCTGGACACATTCCTGTGTGAGCTCGTCTAGGTGATCCTGCTCTGGCAGGGGGGTTGGACTAGATGTTTTTTCTAGGTCCCTTCCAACCCCTAACATTCTATGATTCTATGATTTTGTCTTGATTGAGATAGCAGCACCCATAGGTTCAGTCAACAAAATGCTGCCATTTTGCTTTGACTCTAAAGATGCAACACTGCAAAAATCCAGACTTGCTTATTATTGAGGACAGGTTTTTATCCCTTAATGTGAATGAACCAGATCCTCATGGACTAAATATACTTCAGTAGGCCCACCACAATAAATTTATATGGAGAATAATTACCAAAAAATGTTATTCAACATAGAACAACAAAAACTTAATGCTCAAATTTAAGCCAAAAAGAACTTGGACTCTTAAATGAGACCAGTCCTCCATGTCTGTGTAGTCAGGACCTTACAGAATAAAGTGAAATATTACATAGTAAAGATTTACTGTCTTAGAGATGGCAGACTGTCATTATTTTCAAATGTTTACTAGAATGAGGAAACACTTGTACTACACTTTTGAATACAGTTCTTCTATAGTACTTGTACTATACCAACATTAGTGACATTAAAACTACATTTTTTTCTTTTGCCTTCATTTTTACCTAGATTCAGCAAACATGTTCTAATAATGCATTTTACAAGAATTACCAGACATCTTCACATATCCAAAATAGAGTGATATGTTCTTTCTTGGTCAAAGTCCCTATTTTTAAGATGTTATTCTGCATGTAAGTGTCTTCTGTAATTGTTGCTTTTAAGGCAAGAGGAAAGTAAAGAGGTTCTAGAAACTTGCAGTAGAATCTACAAAGAGATGACTGAAAAAATGTGATCAAATATCAAAGTTTTGGTTTTCTTTCCATTTATTGGAGTCATAAAGCAAATATAGCCATTGTGATAAAGCCAGCACATGTAAATACTGTTCTGGTGTTCAGTACTATGCACTACTATTATTCCCAGCTCTGCTGTGGATGTGTATGTATACTTCTACAAATAACAACTTACTAGCCTATTTTCCTAAAGATGAAGGTAGATGTTATCCCGTTATCTAGGCACAAACTTTTTTTCTTCTCTCCCCAGAAAATTTTGAACCTCTTTATCGACATTAACTGAATGGGACAGAAAAGTGACAGTCTTGCAGGCAAAATGCATAAGCTAAGCAACTGCAGATATTCGGATGGAAGAGTAAGATTCAACCACTGCATCTGCTATGAGCAAAGTACTATACAAACTCACATCTCAAAACACCAGGGATGAAATATCCTTTTTGCCTCAACTGCAGGAAGTTTCAGCAGACCTCTACATCCTTCTTTGATACTGACATTGATCTATCTGTCCCAAAACATAAATGCCTATACTAGTCAGGTTTCCCGAGTTCCAGTGCTCATTCAACTCATTTGTTTGTTACACAATCAAACAGTGAATATTCTATTATTACTTTCCACCTACTAGTTAATACAGACCAACTCAACATCTTATTGCTTTTAGGAGAGAAATAAGAGATAGATGAAATTACTCCACAGAATGAGATAGCTGCACTGGTGAGACCAGAACAGAGTCTTTCATTTCCGCTCCTCCCTTATTCAGCCTTATTTCAACAATTGCTTAATTTTACTGTAACTTGAGCAAATGTCCACCCAGTGGAACTGACTAAAATGAGAAGCGGAGTTCTTAATTTGCCAGAGGTTCTTAAATAGGTGTTTTATCTTTATCTGTGCTGCTGTATTAGCCACTAAACCCCTGTGTCTGTCCTTACACCTTCTGAAACAATGAGCCTGCAACAGCACAGTAGCTTGCTGCTACCACCAACAGTAGGGAGATACTTTTTTATTCAAATCTGTGTTCACTTCAGACAGGTGAGCATCCTAAGCTGTTAGAGAGCTATACAGAAATTACTGTACTCAAGACATTTACTGAGCTAAATGTTTGGTGTAAAGACTATGGTTGTATTATTTATAAATGTGTGATAACTGTGAGTGAGGAACAGACATGTCCCTTCAACACACATACAAATACATACAGAGCACATCAGCTCATCTGCTTCACCAGCACCTGTCGCCACAAACACACAATTTCAGGATCTCCCTCCCTGCTCTGACTCACCACTGAACTAAGTCCATTTGAAGGCCAATGACCAGGTAATAGAAGGTGTAAGGAACAGTTCTGAGAGATGAGCAGTTAGTTATGACTTTAACTTCCTAAAATAGCTGTACCACATAGACAACACAGACCTGGTGCCCAACTGGCAGAGATTTAGGAGTGCAGACATTTGAAAGGACTGGTCCAGAACATTAATAAAGCCCCAAACAAAACCACATCTGCTTATAACTATAAGCACAATGAACTAATTTCAGTTTTCATCTGTTCTTTTAGGGAATGGGAAAGGAAACAAAAATTAAACCTCTTCTTTTTCCCCCTACTGGTCTCTACGTGGGCAGTACTTCATCACAGGTGTGATGAGCTCACAGTGCTCTCAGTTCAGTCCTCCGCTTCAGTCCCAAGGCAAGTGCCCTCTATACTCCAAATAATTTGACAGCGTACTTCCTGCTTCCAGATGAAGATTCAGACCATCCAGAGAAGTAGGAACTGCAAAGTTGTACTGGGTTGTTTGCTTTCCTTTCCCTCACAATATATAGGAAGCTAGCACTACAAAATTTGACAATACAGCATATCAATGCAAGTTTGGCATTCTAACCCCTGGACAAAAGTCCAGTTTAATTTATGAAAATGTAAATATCAAATGTTAAAAATTAGACAGTCTTTGTGTGCAAAAATACAAGTCACACATTGTTCCTCAGGTGCCATCCATGAACAGAGAAATAACTATTCATCTATAGGATTTTCCATGCACTTTCTACAAACGTAAAAGATGACACTAAAGATTCTCCAGTAATTTATTAAATATAAAGCAGAGAAAAGCTACCAATACACGCTATTTTAAAGGGTGCATTAACAGGCTCAGGGTCTGTGAGCCATAAAATTCCTGGATTCAGACTTCCACGTTTTACTCCCAGGGGAAGATATGCTTGTATTAATGAAAGCAGCACCCATCATATGCTCCCCTTACTGCATGGTTTGGAGCAAGCTTCCAAGGTAAAGTAGATTTCATGCCTTTTAGGGAAAAAAAATTAGGTGATAACCTGCTTTTATTCAATGATACCTTTTCTAAAAAAGGCATTTTCAGGGGAATCAGAGCCAGTGTATGATTTCCTTTGTTACACAGTTTGCAAAGGCCTTCTGACTTGCTATAACTAATAGTAAACTTGTATCTTTATCTTATTTGGATATGAAACAAGAGGGGAAAACTTGACATCTGATTGTATTTTTTTTTTTAGTTTGATGAAGCTAGAAACTAGGACTTAAATATTACACCTGAAAGGCAGCATAACCTAAAGGAACATCAGTCAACTGAGAAATTTTAAGTTTTGATGCACTTTCTGCACTTTCAGCTTCATTACACCAGGTAATCTCTTCAACCTGAAGGTACTGTCTCCATTCCTACTCCATGTCTGTATAGCTTATTCAAATAGTAAGTCTCCTAACACATAACTCTGTAAGGAATTTTTCCACTCATATTCAGCAGTAGATTCAGTAGGGACAGATGAGATTACCAACCCCATCTCTCTGTTCCATCCTTCCTCTTTATTGCAACCGTATGAGGACATGTAGAACAAGTTATTAAGTTCTGAACTTCTTGAAGTCTGAAAAAATAAATTCTTTAAGGTAATTTATCTTAATAGTCTGTGATGTAAACTTTTCTAACCCCGGAGCAGTCACACATCATATTCTGCTCTCCCAGCCAGAAAAGGAGCCAGGTAGAAAATGAAGAGCTGTAACTGCCTAAGCCATAACAGCTTCTTTCACTTGCAGTAGTATCCTGTGTCTATGCAGAACACCAGGTGTGCCTTTCCATCAATGTCTTTATGTCAGTGTTCATATATTAAAAAAAAATAAAGTAATGACAATTTAGTACAATACTACAGAAAATCACAAGATTATCTTTTGTTTTGGTGTCCTATCGCACGAGATGTTGCTATTTCATTAGTGTACAATGACTTTTCCATTTCCTAGGGTACTTGCATTGCTACTGAACAACAACTTTGAACAACTAGATACTCTAATGCTACTCAGAAAGCTGCAGATTTCACTTCCAGCCTCTTGCTGCTTACGGAGGCAGACTAAGAATGTGCTGAGCCAGCCTATCTTTCACTTCACTCAAAGCATTTCTCCACATGACAGGAATTGCTTGGCCTACCTGCTGTCCAGTGCCTCTTCCCCACACTACTCTGAGGGCCAGATCACACTACTCTCAAGCTGAAGCTTGGTGCCTGATCCTGCAGAGCTTCAACGTAAGGATTTGGCTTGCCATGGTAATTTATCTGTCAGGCTTCTTTACTGCTGAGCCTTCTCAGATACTTCAAATCCCACAGACAACGTGCTGCCAATTTCATAGCAGCACAGGGTTAGTGATCCCTGGCTATGACAATGGTGGCATCAGAAATAAAAGCTCAAAGAAGCTTCCTTGTCACAGGCCTCAACTTCTGAGGAACCAAGAGCACTTTCCTTGCTTTGCTCCCCACCCCTTAACATGTTTGTCAACACTGCAGAGTGGCATGCTTCTCCTAAAGGCTTCCAAAATAATATCACATCATTATTTGTATAACACAGGGAAAACACTTTATTTTTTAATCAAAAGGCTTAGCTATCATCCTACACAAGAAATGGAGCAGCCTTTTCTTCGGATACTTCAGCATGCATTGTTATGCAGAAGCCTACTGCCACCAAGTGGCAGAGGAAAAGTAAGTTTCTTGGTGAAATGCACTGTCTGCAGAAAGCCTGAATGCATTTCCCAAAAGAATGGCTTTGAACTGAAGTTGGTGGTCTGTTTGTGTTAAGACAATCAGGTAATCAAAAGTTAATTTCTAGGCACAACAATCAAGAGACATCTTCCTGAATCTCTGAAAGAGACAAACGGTGTATTGATGCCACAGCATAATTGCCTTCAGTTTTTGCCTCAGAGCTCTGTAACATAAATTTAAACTATAAGGGAAAGGTACACAAATTTAAATATTAATGCTCCCCAGAATTTAAGAAGTACATCATTATTGCTGTTACCAGTGGCAGACCTGATAGCTTTCTCACATACTTTTAAAATTAACTCTGTGGCCAAGAGTTCCAATCATGATCTCTGTTATACCTAGAGTTCAATCAAACACACACACATGCTTTCTTTTCAATCTAAAAATAACAAGATAATATGATATTGCCTTCTGCCCTTTCTATAGAAAGTTTATATTTCAAAATGTTACTTGAATAAAAAGCTTTTAACAAATGAATTTTTAAAAAAAATAAGCCAAAAGGATTTTTTTTTAAATCCTCAGAACAAAGCTTCACTTAAAAAGAAAAATGCACTTAACTTGTGACTGACAATTACTTGTCTCACTGCTTATTTCTTCATGGGAGCTCTTAACCTGGACAAGATATCATAGCAACGAAACATTTTATTACAGTATCACAGTATGTCAGGGGTTGGAAGGGACCTAGAAAGATCATCTAGTCCAACCCCCCTGCCAGAGCAGCATCACCTAGACGAGCTCACACAGGAATGTGTCCAGGCAGCTCTGCAATGTCGCCAGAGAAGGAGACTCCACAGCCCTCCTGGGCAGCCTGTTCCAGTGCTCTGTCACCCTTACACTAAAGAAGTTTCTCCTTGTGTTAATACTAAACCTCCTGTGGTCCAACTTGCTCCCATTCCCTCTTGTCCTAACATTAGATGACATTGAGAAGAGCCTGGCTCTCTCCTCCTCACACTCGCCCTTAACATATTTATAAACACTAATTAGTCTTTTCAATGATCTCCAAGGAAGAACTTGCAGTATTCTAGACATCAAATATTCACCATATTCTTTCACTTACTATCACTAGACTTGAAGTTACTTTTTTTTTTTTTTAAATCCACTGCAGTGTGTGTTTAGTGTTAAGAAAAGTCCTTCCATATCTACTTGTATGTAAAGTCTATGAAAGCTTGACTTCCAGTCAGGGGGCCATTGAGCCTTCTTGGTTTCCAGCTCATGGCTGGAGGTCAACACACAGCAATTATAAATACAAATAAAAAGTAACTATTTCCCTGAGGAAACTGTACAGAAGGAGAGATTCACTCACACAGCATTTAAATAAGCAGCCAAAGCATCTTCTCCGTGCTGTGATTGTTTGATGTACAGAATATTTTTCTATGACTGTGAAGAAACAGTCAACTTTCTAGAGTTAGACTTCCAAATTTATGAGTTATGAAATTACTTTATGACACCACAGTTTCTTATTATAGTACTGCTAAAGAAAAATTTCAAACCCATTTACATCTGCTTATACAGTATCATAGGATTATGTTTTATGCTGACAGATAATGAAGTCTACTACTACATTTAAAGAATGAAAGCAAAAAATAAAGATGATGGGTTTATATCATTATTTTTAAAGCTTGATATCAGCCTCTGGACACTAAATTCTAATGAACAGCAAAACTCTTTGTCCACAGGTATATTCAGAGCTCATACTACAAGCAGCCTACAACACAGTAGGTGCTCTGCAAATTTATCCAAAGATGGTATAGTGGCACTAGGTGACTTGCTTATTTCTTACAAAACAATGTATCAGTTGTTTGGCAAAGAGAACAAAGCAGTCATGAGTCCCTCAGATAGTCCTGCCATCCCACAGACTTGCAAATTAATCAAACAGCATCCCAAGAATATTTTCAGCTACTCTTTATCCACAGATAGGAGTCATGAAACTCAGCTAGTTTCCCCAAATTCCTGACAGCCTGATAAAACCACAAGCATATGCTTTTCATTTCTTACTGTGACATTTTCCATGCTGGATTTTTTGGTTTTGTTTTGGAATTCTGGAGTTACCTTCTTTTCATTTTAGATGTTTCTTATAAGCAGCACAAACAATTTCCTGATTTTCCAAAGTGAAATCATAGACATACTAGGCAAATCCTACATGAACACCAAACCATTCTGTATCATTAGGAACTAGATCTTCTGCATTTTTTAGAAATGTCCAAGGTTGTTAAAAAGAAAACACAGTTGCCTTACAATTTCCACAACTAGCATAATTTGACCATATGGAAACATCTGTAAAGGTTCCAGGTTTGACTCAGGACTCAGCTGGTGCGATTACCATCCCATCCTAGTACCAACATCAACACTCTTGCCCAAAGCAAAGCTTAGCAAGCATCAATGTTTTGTGCTTCTTTCATTTTTCACATCAGGATCTGGATAATTCAGGATATATGCTACAGTAACAAGGAGGCAGAAATACTGCTTTTCTCAAACTCCAAGGGGCTTTTACTGACATAGCACAGTAAAAATAAATAAATCCAAGGTCTCCGTTCCTGTGCTGCAGCCAATACTCCCCATGAATACAGTTCTATCAAAATGGGCCTCTGAGTTTTGATCTGAGTAAAGAAAAACCTCCAAGTACTGTATTACTGCTAGTTCTGTAGCACCGGGCTTCCTCTGTGAAGATACAGCATTAGTATAAAAAGCTATACTGTCATTAGTGGTCATTGTAGATACAAAAAAAAGATACGGACTACTTTTGATGCCCAGCAGATGTTTTAGGGCTGGGGGAACAAATGATCCCCAGACAGTATTACATCAGCACATCATTAAAGTGAAGTTCTTATCTGAAATTAATCGCATTCTCATAAGGTGGCACACTGACTAATAAGAACAAGCACTTGCTGGAGGCTGCAATTTTTTCCTCTTCGTAATGCTTCTGCTCATCCCAATTATTCTCATGAGCACCACAGCACAGTATTTAATCAAGGATAGAAAGAGAAAGGGAATAGAAAATGAAGTGGTAAATAGGTATGACAGGGCACACTTAGTAGAGCTATCCCCTATCTTAAAATACTGAATATTTTTCTTCTAAACTGCAGATAATACATTCAGTGAATACTAATACATTCTTTCAACTATCTAAAATCATAGAATCATAGAATTGTCAGGGTTGGAAGGGACCTTAAAGATCATCTAGTTTCGAAGTTTCTGCCATGGGCAGGCACACCTCCCACTAGAACAAGTTGCTCACAGCCCCATCTAGCCAGGGATGGGGCTTCCACCACCTCCCTGGGCAACCCGTTGCAGTGTCTCACTACCCTCATGGGTAAGAACTTCTTCCTAACATCCAACCTAAATCTATCTTCCTCAAGCTTTTGTCCATTACACCTAGTCCTATCACTGCCTGACATCCTAAAAAGTCCTTCATCAGCCCTCTTGTAGGCCCCCTTCAGATACTGGAAGGCCACAATAAGGTCTCCTCGGAGCCTTCTCTTCTCCAGACTGAATAATACCAACTCTCTCAGCCTGTCCTCATAGGAGAGGGGCTCCAGCCCTCTGATCATCCTCATGGCCCTTCTCTGGACATGTTCCAGCACATCCATATCTTTCTTATACTGGGGGCGCCAGAACTGGATGCAATATTCCATGTGGGGTCTCACGAGATTGGAGTTGAGGGGGAGAATCACCTCCCTTGATGCTGGCCAAGCTTTCGACTTTCTGGGCTGCAAGCACACACTGGCGACTCAAGTTGAGCTTCTCATCCACCAGCAACCCCAAGTCCTGTTCCTCAGGGCTGCTCTCAAGCCAGTCACTGCCCAGCCTGTATCAGTGCTTAGGATTGCCCGACCCAGATGCAGAACTTTGCACTTGGTCTTGTTGAACTTCATGAGGTTGGCATGGGCCCACCTCTCCAGCCTGTCAAGGTCCCTCTGGATGGCATCCCTTCCCTCCAGCATATCAGCCTCACCGCACAGCTTGGTGTTGTCAGCAAACTTGCTGAGGGTGCACTCAATGCCACTGTCCATGTCGCTGACAAAGATGTTAAACAAGACAGGTCCCAGGAGTGATCCTTGGGGACTCCACTTGTCACTGGCCTCCTTGGAGGTGGACCCATTGACAGCCCCTCTTTGGGTGCGGCCTTCAAGCCAGTTCAGGCACAGATCTCAACACAACTTTTATCAGCAGTGCTTCCCAATCCCAGTGCTGTAATGGCTTAAAAAATGTGAAAACTGTCTTCACTGAGTGAAAATGCCCATGATAATCTTTGTTCTCTCCATGAGCATTAATGGCACTAATTGTGCCAAACTGTGTTTCCAGCAGAAGAGAAATTGAAAAAACAACAAAAAAATTACCACACCAAAAACGAAACACAAAGGCACCAAAAAACTGGATATGCTAGAGTACACATAAGCTACAAAACCGAGGTATTAAAACAAGAAGGATGAGAAAGACAAGTTCAAGATGCATAAGGGAAAAGCCATAGAAAGGCAGGCAATTATTTGGCTTCTGCTGGGTATTTCTAGGCTGCCATCTATGAAACTGTATCATAACTGTAGCATCAGTGACCCTAGAAAAAGTTCTAATTATTTCCACTTTAAAACTCCTTTTTCCTGTCACTAGTAACTTGCCAATGTCTTTCATAGTTGGAGACAGTTCTTCCAAAGTTCACCTTCACTTAACATTATGCCAAACTAACTTATTTGTTCTGGAAGAACACTGACACTAATGAAAGTAAATTTGCAGCTAAACATTCATGTTTCAATTCAAAAGGAGACTATGGATGGGGGGTGGGAGGATGTACCAGCAGAGAAGCTTACTCCCACTGCTCTCTGTCTCTGTGAGCACAGGATTAAGCCTAGCTTTTCATATTTGGATATACTTTTCACCTGAATATAAGCACAGTACAAGCTCCAAGGGCTCATATTCTCATATTGCCCACCTGCAATGTGTTTTTTTTCTGGTAGACTAAGTTTAATATAACTGAAAAAGTGAGTTCTAAAAACACACAATTTCATGATTTGCACCCAAAGCATCAATATTTTTGTAGTACTCTTCTTGTGAGAGACGGTATGGAGCTTCCCATCGGTATCTCTTAATCTATAAAAATGTGTTTTATTATTATACTGGCAGGTGAAAAACTAGCTACCTTACAGCATGATAAACTCTCTGTACTGCAAATCGAAACTCAGGTTTCTCATCTGCAGTTCTGCAGTCTGTGCTGATCTGCAAGATTAGAGCAGAGTCCAGGCAGAGAAGATTTCTCCCCTGGTGATACAGAGTTTCGTTAACTTGATCAAGGGTTTTATTAAAGCATTAAGTAAAACCTTAAATCACTGCCTGTTGCAGCTCTTGCACAGACACCTAACATATCTAAAATGTGTTAGTATGGGCAACCATATTGATAAAAACTTATGAACACACAACAGCAAGTAAAACCATAAAAGTGCAGGTTGTAATGGGTCCTGCACTTCACAGTGAATACACAGAATTAACAGGAGATTATTCTCCGCCCTTCACATAGAAATTCAAGAGTTTTTAGCTTTCTCTTCTCTTTTTATAAATAAATACATAAAAGGCAAAAAACTAACCCTGTGGATCTATACACTACAGTGAGAAACATAAATGCACCATTCTGCTTATCTGTTCCTTAAGTATGCCTTGGTTACCACTATTTCACATCCACAGACAAAATTACCTCAAGATAAACAAATGAAATTTAGGGGGAAAAGCAAAACTCACTGCATGTACTTGCCAGTAAGTATTGCTTGCTACAGTATTGCTACTGAGCTCAGTTCAAGTGGGGAAAAAAAGTTTGAACCCGTAATCTGGAGAAAACCACTCTTCCTCTTTGAGCACACAGAATCAATTAAGCCTAAACTCAGCATTTTTCACAGAGGCTAATCAACAGTCCAAAACTAGGAGGAGAGTCATAGGGGTTTTTTCCGTTATATTAATAAAACCATACAACTTTGGTCCACTGTCATGGATAGCTGCTTCCCTACTTGTATTCAATATGTAGCCAAAATAATACTCCAAAGTTTCCAGAAAAGCAAAACTCCTTTGAAAAAAAGCGAAACTTCACATTATAACACTTTAACCAACTTCACTTGAATGTTGCCAGTGATTCCACTGAACACTGTGGTCCCTGATGTCCCAGCAAGCTGCACCTGTCAAACCATAGTCAAAAGTGCTGGCTGAAGTATAAAATGCAGCAGGCTTCAGATGCCTCCTTCAAATAGTTTCTCTGGAGGCATAGCTCGGGCAAGGCCTTGTTCTTCTCATCAAAACAAGATATTTCTTCTCATGCTAAGGTTTTTTTACATCCAAGCTGTTGTATATTCTAAGGTTATTAAGGTATGCTTCAAAATAGCATCTGGTAAATTTTAATACTATATTTATACAGGGAGCAAGAAATGTAAAACCTAATAGGATATAAAATCCCAACAAATGCTGCACTCACAAACTGTACCTCTGATTTTAGTATGAAAGCCTCTAATTGCCAAAGAAATAGATTATTAGTTAATCTTCCTTGCACTTCACTAAATTTCTCTTACAGGTCTGCTTTATCAAATTTATTCTGCATACATGTAATTTCCTGTTCCAGATAAATAGCTTAGGTTCATCGTAACAGTTCAGCCATGCCTGCAGGCTAACTGGAGTTGGAGTTTTCATTTTCAACCTAAAATTGGATGCGCTTGGCCAGCCAATGTACCGCAAACCTCATTTTTTTCTACTAGTAATATAAATGCAATAAAGTCAGTCACGTTAATGGAGGTTTGCACTACAGTAAAAACTAGGAGATGATGGTTGCGTGGGTAGATAGCTGGTTGTATTTTAAATGCAACAGGAAGGACAGATTAAGGCAATATGAGATTTTCCTTAAACAAATCATACAAGCATCTCCTTCACCAATGAGAGTATTAATACTTGAAATAAATGTTCTGCTGAAATAAAAACGAGATTTCTGTTTACTGTTTGTAAGGCTAACAGGAAAAAAATTTATATCTTTCTAGACAAATGCAACTGGGCTGAAATGTCAATAGTCTCATTAAAAAACCTAATACCCATAAATTCACTACGACGACTTTTAATGAATGTAAAAACATCTGAGCAGCATAATAGTTTTTGAATTAACACTGTGAAGTATATTTCCAGTCTAAAACCCACCAGAAGTCTGTAGAACCGCATCAGTAATAAAGAACACAACCTAAAGTAGCTACCTCAGAATTACAAGACTAAATCTTTGTTTAGCTTTCCTTTGTCATGTATATATACACAGCTGCTTCTGATTCTATTCATTACAGCAAAATCCAGAACTCGTACAGGCCTTTAGCTATTCCACAGAATCAGACACTGAAGTGAAAAGTACAGATTAAGAGATACCAAAACCTTCCAGTAAAATAACTTTTATCAATGCACTGTTGATCCTTCTTCCCTTCTCACATAGTGCTTATACCATGGCAAGGAAAGACAGAAGGAAGGAGCCTCTAATTCCTAAAGGTCCTATTTATGAATTGTTGATTTCCACAGACATACAAATATTTGTCTTTCTTGAGAATGTAGTGGGTGAAATATAGCATATTGAGACTAAAACAGATTTCACCCTGGAATCAGTAAGCAGGAACACTAAAGCACATAGTATGGCACTACATAAAATGCATGTATTTAGAAAAAATTGCCAAAAGCAGCAGCAAATCAAATTACCCTAATATACCAATCAACAGAGGGAACCAGGTAGCAAAAGAGTAATATTTGCTCTCTAAATAGAAGACTGCTATCTCTTTATCCATATTCTTTCTAACTCAGCCCATAAGCTGAAAGTACAAGTGACATTGAAATAAAATTCATCCTGCCTTAAAAAGATATTTTAAGAGCTGCTTGCAATCCTAGTAATCTCCTTTATTTCTTTTGGATGCTTCTTCAACCCTCTGTGAGGGGCCAATGGCACAGCAAGCTGTTTCCAGATCAGATTCTTTTTCCAGCAGTAGGAGTATTTTCCATAACAAGTTCTTGTCATTTTTATTTTGGGGGGGAAGCAAAAAAAATTCTCATACTACCACAGACATTTTTGAAAGCAATGCTACTTTTTGCTATTCCTGACCCTTTTTTCCGTGAGAGTATGTTAAGAAAAAAGGAGACTGAAGTACTTTTTTGACCTTTTTTTGTTGTTATTGTTGTTGGTTTGGTTTTTTTAAGTTTTTCAGGCAAAAGGAATCTACTTGCTTAGTGACTGACATTTCTAACTTGATGACATTAAAAGTTTATTTATACACCACAAAAATCTAGTGTGCTCTTTCACTTATTTCTCAGGTCATCAATTCCAGGATGATACAATAGGAGGGTACAGCATCACTTCAATTTATGTAAGAAATGGGAAAAATATAACCTCATTAGAAAGAAGCCTTTGACTAAATGTATACTATTTATTTTCTGGGTTTGAAATAAAATTAAAAAACCAACAACAAAAAACATACTAAGAGGATTAAATGAAGCATAAAATAAGCAATCTAAACTGCAGGTGTTTTCCAGTATCTTGACAATGCAACTTACATTTGAATGTCATGAATAATTATATGATCCTTAGCTATAGCAACATTTAATACACTGTCTTTCCTTAAATAAATTTTCAGTTTATTTTATTAGGAGTTCTCCAATACATTATTCCTGATCTAATAAAAAAAAGTACAATCCTAAGAATACATCTCATATGCTCTGCATACTATGATGCTCAAGGAAATAAAAAAGGAGGGTATATTTTTCTACGATTACAGAACCTTATTTCAGATAACATCAACAACTAAGCCTCCTCAACTTGTAAACCTGAAGTATTATTAAAAAATGCTAATGAGTCTATGAATTTCAGAGCAACATTTGTAGAAGTCACTTCTAGTTTACTCTTGCAAGTCTGCAATGAAATATTTATGTATCTGATAGATAACAGACTTGAGTTGCTTGAGATCGACTGAGGTAGGTGAGGCCAGGATAAAGAGTATGTAAGTGTACAGTAACTGTACACTTTTTAGATTGTTAAATTCAAATGTGTTTGGGGGTATGAATATGGTCTCCTGACTTCAAGGATCACAGACCAAAGGCAGGAAAACTTTGCTGAAAAAACCCACCTGCTCTAATTTGGTGGATTGTTTCACAGCTTATAGTATTTGTGCTGGTAGTTAATCAAAATACTGTTTCTACCATGTCTACTAACGATGAATAACAACCATCTACTCTTTAAAGTTGTCTTCCATCACCTCTCCCTGAGTCCATCTCTTTACCAAAAGACCTATAAAGACAGTAAATCAAATGAAAACCTGAAACAAATAATTTTTCACTGTCTTGCTGCAACTGTTTGTGATGTCTACCCTACTAGCCACCAGGATTTTTTGGATAATTTTTTGAAAACAGTTAGCAACATGGCTAGGACAACTGTAGGATGCAAAATCTCCCAGGGAAAAATAAAAACCCAACAAAAAAACACCACAAACCTCAACCACATTTCCAGAGAAGACACAGATCCAAAGCAGGGCAGTATAAAAATTGCTGGCTCACATCTATTATACATGGCAGCACCTGTCAATGTGTATCAGAAAAAGATTTCTAGCATGTGACTACTTATTTAGCTATATCACACCAATTCCTATTTAATATAATGGGAACTTCTATGTACAGAATCTCAAGTCGAACTTCAAACAGTATCAACTGGCTCAGATTAGATGAAGTTAAAAGCCTGCCTCACTCACATAATGTGTACCAAGACACCCTGCAGATACTTAAGAAACCAGCTAACTCAACAGTACAGAGAGCCAAGGGGGCAAATGCTATCTGTTGGAACAGGTAACCATGTGGTCCACTCAAAAATTGGTCTGGATCCACACAGCACATGATTTGCCAACACAGAAAACAAATTAACAGAACTGGGTCAAATGCTTTAGTAGTGTGCCAGACTTCCTAGCATGACCCAGCCCAGTGAGGCTAATCTGCTGAGGTCCTCTCAACAGTCAGCAAGGCAGAACAGTTAGAAAACTTACACATTGTTTTGAAGGGAGGTTGAAACTAGCCACTGCTAGTTATCTGCTGGAGAAGCTTTTTTCTACACTGACTACAACACATACCAGGGAAATTAACCACCATTTCAAGTATTACAAATAGGTCCTACCAGCCACATGCTGCATGAGATCACACAGGGCTAAAGTGTTACAGTGTTAGGAGGTGAGACAACTTGAATCCATATGCAATAGAAATTAGGAAATATATAAGTAATTTATTTATTACACTGGAATTAACATACAACATTCTGACCTGTTTGCTAAAGTTTCTCTTCCTTTAGCTCTAAGCTCAAAACTTGCTCAGTTAAAAAAAAAAAAAAGAAAGAAAAAAATCAGAAAAAATCATGCAAACTTCAGTATGTAAATGAGAACTATCAGGAAGCCATGCAAAATAAAATCAGCTCTCCTTGATAGTTGCAAGATATCCCTGAACGAATGAAGTTGTTCATGCCAATTCCTTGAAATACTTGGTTAAGAACCACCAAGCTTTTAGAAAAGACAACAAGAGAAAAGCAGCCAGGGGAATATTTACTGTCTGAAGCCCTACAAGAAGTTAAAAGCATAAGCAGAGCCCTTCAGCATGCAAGAATCACCAGGGTTAATGATCTTATATGTCAGAGAAGGAAAACGTGGGCTGACACAGAGCTTGAAGAGACAGTAAATGGGCTTGTACATTCACACAGGGGTTTGTTGTCCTAAAAGGGGAGACCCTTCTGGACTCGGAGAGAGAGAAGCAAGCCAATTTGCCACCAGGGCAAAGCTACCAAATAGGAACAGCTCTAGTCATCCTCTTTAAATGCCTTCTTTAGGAACAGCTCTGCTCATCCCCTTCAAAAGCCTTCCTTTTTAATGAAAGGAAAGGAATGCAACCAAGTACAGTAAGAAATTTAGTAGATGTCTTTGCTCTCTAAAGAGGTAATCAGAAACAGCACAACAAAACCAAATAGCCCACAGGTTCTCCTAACAACATCTGGTGCAGAAAGCTTCATCTGCAAGATCCGCAAAAGGTTTATGTTGCTATCCTTTTGTATGGCAATACAATATAAGTTTTCTCATTCTGTGCTCTCTTCTTAGCATTTATTCCTGTGGACATTTACCTACATTTTCTACTGCTGCTAAAGAAAAGGGATGCTCTTAAAACACAATCCTGCAGTCATCACATCAACAACTGGCTGAAGAAGACTAGGGTTTGATTCTTAAATCATGAGTGATTGGCAGAGAAACTTGCAATCAGCCCAGCTAGATTGTGTACCTGTGCTCAATTGTTCTCTGCTGTCCACATCTCTGAGGAGAAAGGATCCTGGCAGACAGGACTTGAGAAACAGCACCAACCTCTGCAGCTATCACACTAAGATACACAAAGCACTGTTAATTATAATGCAATCAAAGCACAAGTCCCTGAGCTCATCACTTCCACTATGTACAAATGAGATTTTCTGTTACCGTGAACACCTTCTATTAGCTTATGTCACCTCTTGCAATATCCCATGTGCAAAAGTTATAAGAGCACTTTACAGATTGACAGTTCAAGTTAACAATTGTTGAGAAAATAACATGACAAGTGTGGGGAAATGACATAAGTATCCTCCTTGTGAAATCAGCCTCCTAATAAAGCTTGGTCACTTTCACCTAAAAATGTAAATGAAAATTAAGAAAGGCACAAACTTTGTTTTTTTTTAATCAACAAAATAAATGTGAACAAATAGGAGTCTGCAGTGAATAGCTGCACTGAGAGATGAGCAGTAGCATCACCTTTATAACAAGCAGCTGCATTAAAAAAAAAATTTTATTCACCAGGTATTTTTCTGATGTACCACTGCTTTTTGAGACTTTTACGTGTAAAAAAAAAAACCAGACAGCTTATGTTCTCCTTGTGTTGGCTGAAGGCACATAAAAGAGAGACAAGAGAAACCAAAAGCTGCTGAAAAACTACATTAGCAGAATTGTTGCAACCATGATTGACTAAAGATCTATGAGAGGCAAAGCTTATTAGAAGAAATAAGATCTTTTACTGGACCAATTTTATAACTACAAAAAACAAATGTGTTCCCTGGACACAAACACTTCTTCCAAGACAATTATTTATTACCTAAGGCACAAGCCCTGAAAAGGATTTATGTGCCAAAAATTTGGGGTTTTCCCCCTCTGTTTTAATTAGACTAATAAAATATATTGGCTGTACTGTTGGCATCTTTCTGCACCATGGTGCAGCACATGTTCTGACAAGAACAAGTATCTCTTTGCAACATCTGGGGAATTCAATGCAAGTGAACGATAGATGAATTAATGGATGAAGAATATTCACTGAAAGGCTGACAGGCAAGTGGTTATGATCAGCAGCCCTTCCACACACAAAAAAAGACATGTAGCCCTTAGACAAATAAAAAACAGAACAACAGAACAGCTGCAACAAAGAAAATTAAAAGTCAATTATTTCCCATAACATGCTGGAATAATTTCATGTCATCCCATTGAGCCATAAGAAGACTCCTACTTTAGTGAATATAACTGATAACACAAAATGTGTGTAGCTACCTGCACTTTACTTTCTTTAATGCATAATAGATGTATTGGTTTTACAGGAAACACCACAGAGGAGAACAGCCAACTATGCACATGTTTACAAAGAGCTGCTCTCTTCACTGAGCAAAATGATTTATAAGGAACTAGATATTTATATCATTTGCATGAGTATCCTCTAGGTGAGGCCAATATACTTTGCAGCAAAGAATTCAACTTCTTGGGAAGTGCACAGTATTTTACCTGTAGAATTAAGGTGTTCACTGCTGTTGCAGCTATCAGCTATACATACAACAGTAAGATAAGAACGAGGTGAAGATTCTTGTCTTTCTGTACTAGTTACTTTCACAAATGCTTGACAAGGTATTATTCATTATTGTTATTTTGTTAGAATCAAACATTCATTGTTTGGGTTTTTTTCACTTTTGCTTAACCCACTCTCTCCCAAATAATTCATGCAGCCAAGTAAAAACAAAACATAAAAAACAAAAAAAAAACCAATGCAAAATATTCTGCAAGGTAAGATATGTAAAGAATTCAATCTGTTCAACTGAAGAAAAGACCAAGAAGGTAGCATTGTTTACAATTTACAAGCACCTTTAATGATCAGGAAAATGCCAAGTACTAAAAGATGCCCTTAATTCTAGGTACAGAAGACAAACTGAAGCCTAATCCATAGAAATAAAAAAGTTGCCATTAATTTAGGAATAAGGCTTCTTTTTTTTTTTTCAAATAGTCTTTAGTGTTGTTTTGGTTTGTTGGTTGTTTTATTTTATTTTTTAAAGGGCAATAAGAAAAACAATTTGTACCTTTGGAATAACCTAGCAAGTAAAAGTGAAGCTGTTCCATCTCTTCATATATTTTATATCCTTACTCCAACAGAACTCATTGTCCTTTTCTCAGAGGTAACTGATGGGTTGTTATAACATGTCCTACACAGAAGGTCTAGCTAGAGGATCCAATGATCCTTTCCAGCTCTAGAAATCTATCAGTCTTTTTTTTTCTGTTGAAACCTGTGGCTACATATGTGCCAGGAAGTTGTAAGATCACCTCTTAAATACACAGTACTCCTCTGACCTCGCCATCTCATATGTTTTCTTGTACCACACGCACTGAAACATGCTTTCTGCTTGGACACAGCACCACCTCTTACCTTAGTAAAGACAAGTACAGCAAAGAACAAAATAGTGTGGGGTTTAATTTAGAAATCCTGTTAGTAAAAATCATTTCCAACAGTTTGTCTAAAAAAAAAAAAGCTAAAACAAAGCTAATAAGGCAATAACAAAATATATTTTTCTTCTATTCCTATAAGCAGATCCTTTTAATTTATACTCAGGAATATCTTTATGTATATAATTCTATTCTAATTCACCTTTATTGTGAAGCCACTCAGAGTCAAAACATTCATGATTTCAGTCTTCCCTATATTACATATTGTTTGAACTTCAAAGTATGACTATTCCCTACAAATAACTACGAGCATGTGGCTTTTTTTAATGCTAGTGTGCAAATCCTGTATGTATCAACAGCATACCAAATGGAACTCAGGTCTGAAATGACATCCTAATTCATGTCAGGATCTGCTAATATTCTCATAATATTCTCCTCACCTGGAATATGAAAATAATTTACAGTATACATCTAGGCAAAAATGTTGCCTGAAGCTGCATCTTTCTACCATTGAATTATGTAGAATGAATAAAAATGGAAATGTGCTTTGTTATTTGCCAAACAATTTAAAGCTTGAGCAAAGCCCTCTAGTTTTGGTAAACAAATACTGTTTGCCATCACAACACAGAGACAGAATAATGATTATCTTCTTCACCAACACAATAATGATTAAAGCATCTAATCACAAAAAAAGTTTTTGCTTACCAACAGGGACGTTTTTTCCTCACAACAACAACCACCAGGCTCATAACAATTCAGGTTTGACAGTTTCACATGTTAGCTCCAAAAAGGAAAGTTCCATTAAACAAACTGAAATGTGTATTACAGGGAAAACAGAGGATCCTAAAATTTTTTATCAGACACCTCGCGCTGCATGGAATTTTTCAAAACTATAAATATTGAACAACAGCAGATATCTTTGAATTTCTCTAGTTAATAAACCTTACAAACCTTCTACAATGTGGCAATAAATATGCCTCAAGAAATCACTATCTCACTTCAAACCATTTAAATAATGCCACTATTGCTTTTGTTATGCAGACTGTATAGAAAGGTGAATGCTATCACCTTAACAGTGCCTTTCTTTCTTGTGTTAGTAAGCATAGCATCCTGGCTTCCCCAGGGAGGTAGTCATGGCTCCAAATCTTGTGGAGTTTAAGAGGGAGTTGGAGATTGCCCTTAGTCACCTCGTGTGACCTTGGGGTTGTCCTACGCCTAAATGGGATTTGGAATTGATGATCCTTGTGGGTCCCTTCCAGCTCAGGTTGTTCTGTGATTCAGAGTTCTGTTCTCTTCTACCTGTAGGTTCTTCCAGTAGACACGAGTCCACTTAAAGCATCACATTCAGAACAGTTTGGCACCCAGTTCCCCAACTCAAGTTATTAAAACAAGAACTGCTGTGATTCATGAACCATGGCTAAATGGCTGGCTATTCACTACACTTAAGTTTAAGATTTTATTCAAGTATCTGCATCTCTTTGAAATAAAAACTTCACAAAGACACCTCCAACATGCTGAGATTCAATGTCTCATCAGTGACTAATACAGATGGTGAAGAATCTGACATCCACAAACCTCCAACCTAAATCTGTCTGTTCTGAAGACTTCATTTGCACAAATAAGCTTTGTAGGTGACTACTCACTCCTCAATAAGTTATTTTACTCTTGATTTTGGATATGGGCACAGAAAAGTAGGGACATTTTTACTTTTCCCTTACTTTCTTACTCCAGAAATACCAACATAAATAAAAATGTATGCATAGTTATGAATATACACATTCACAAGAACTCAAGAACACCATTTCATGTAAATGTACCAGTCTTGATCATATCTTGCTACTAACTTGTACTGTTTTGAGGAATTACTGTGATTTCTGCTTCCCTTCTGTTCTTAGAAACCTGAAAAGCAGTATAAATAGCTTGGCAGTTTGTGTCTGAAACAGGTAGTTGCTCTCAGTTGTTAATCATGATTCTTGATTGTTTAAAAGACAGATAGTCCAACTGTGATCAAATCATAGGAAAGTATTTTTTAACCTCTTCTTCCAATAGTAAACTTAAGATGTGATTCAGTTTAAAAACAAATGCATTACTTTGTAGTTGATTGAGAACTAATTTACGTTAAGTAGACACTGTTACATAAAACATTCTTAACATGTGCCTGAGAGCAAGCTGCATCTGAAGCCCACTCTTTCCTAATTTCCTTTATCAATTTTTCTTTCCATAATCTTTAATGACTGCATGCACAGTTCTTCCAGCACAGGAATGCGGAATAGAAAGCAATGAGGAAAGCAAAATTTTCCCAAAAGTTATCTTCTATCTGACACAGGGGAAAAGAAAATTTGTCCTGACTCTGTATCTCTGGTTATCAGTTTAATAGTGTAGGTGTGAACAAGGCATATTAATTAGGCATATTAACAATGCATATGAATTCATTAATTTGCATTACTATTAGACCCACCTAATACCACATTACCAGCAGCAGCCAGCCCTCTAATCTCCAGTACAAGGCTGTAGTTTGACATTAAGTTAACAGCCATGCCAAAAGATGATTTCTCTGCTTCCTACCCTCCACCAGCAAGTCCTCATCACTCCCTGCACTATGGTGCTGTGACCACAGTGAACCAAACCACGGTCAATTGATCAAGCTGTTGCTTGGTTATTTTTGATCACACAATTTTCTGACCATCTTTTCATAATTCCCTTAGAATATCAACACTTTAGACACACAGAATTCATTTCTTCTGTCTGTAGGTACGTGCTCAGTTTATAAACATATTGTCAAGTTTGTGGTCTCTACTGACTGCTTTTTTCCTCCCACCCTTCCTCTAAATCCATTTAATACAGCCTCAGTCTTGATCTGAAACTGTTCACAAATTCATTTTAATATGTCACATTTCTATTTTTAGATATTGCCCTGAAGAATGCCCAGTCATTTAAGGGAACAATTCATCATGTAAGCCTTAATCATAGAGCAAAGAAAAAAAAATATTTCCCAAGTTATATGCATGTAAAATAAGGAACATAACTCTGACATCTAAACAACTGCTGTGAAAACAGCTGCACCTGGTGAATACCAGGTGAAAGAAGAAAAAGATTCAGAAAAAGCAACATTGTGGTCTATTGCAAAAACAGTGCATAATTGTTACATCAGACAGGAGAAAATGTATCCTATATAAAGACTTAAATTAACAAATTGAGGAAGCTGTCAGTGCTGGGGATACTTCATGATTTAACTTTGATTGGAGCCAACATGAATGGAAGTTCTTGGCATAAATCTCCATGAATCAAGATGCAAAAATATTCCTTTTCCTTTTTTTCTCTCTCCTTTTACAGGGTCAGAGAAGGTAAAAGTTATTCAAAAGAAATGGTACAGCTTTAATAACAAAATCAAATTGCTTTCCATGTCACATCTGTCCTTAAAGGGTAAAGACAAAAAATGGTAACTTCTTACTCTCATCTGGAGGAAAAGCTCTGTTAGAACATGACTAATGAAAATACAAAAAGACTTAAGACTACTATGCACACTGCCACACTTATATCAGGAAAATTGCATTTTCCTCTTCCAGCTGAAATGCCTGACAGGTTGTTGCCAACAACACATATTTTAAAGGCTGCCTTAATTTTCCTCTGAACAATGACCCCTAGAGGGAATATTCATAGAAAATAAGACTAACCCCTGGATTTCAATATTTCAGGTAATAGAAAGGTTACAGATTTTTCTTGGCAACCAGTTCTTTCAGTTCTTGAGCTTCTCCCAGCTTCCATCCTCAATTCCTGCCTGATCTATCAAAATACAAAAAGCCTCTCCCTTCTTTTCGGCTCCTCCACTGACCTACTCCCCATTCTCTTAACTTTCAGAGTTCCACTAGCTCCAAATTTCCTCTAAACTTCTTTCCTTCCCAATGCTTCATCACTTTCTTTTCTCCATTACGTGCAATGAAGTCCACCCCATACTCAATCCCAGTTTCTCTCACCTTCAACTCCTCTTATCAGCAGCACTTCGTAATCCTCCCCACCTTTTTAGAGGAACACAGCCCATGCTCCAGTAAGTCCTACTCTTTTTTTATCCTCCTCGCTCCTCTCTGGATCTGGAAATCAAGGCCTCACTTACCCACTCCCACTTCCTCAACTCCAGTAAGGAGTCGGATTTAAAAAACTGGCAAATCTATGAAGACTGAAGTCTGTCAGGGTAATAGTCTGCCAAGCCTGCAGATTTATAAAGACAACTTCATTGAACTAAGTGTTCCCTCACACTATCCACTTGTTTTACTCCCCATAACACAACTTTCTTATTCCTTATTTTGGAAAAATTTCTTCAAAATATATTCCAAACACTTAAAATTTGATCATTTCAGGTTAGAATAAGTTAAAAACTGGTGGGTGTTACTTTTATCAACTACAACATGTCAAAAGAAGATAACAGGAGATTCTCATGCAAATGCAAACTTCTGATTTTTGGAGCAGTCAAAACTAACCTCATTTCTTTCAATATACTCCAAAAAGTTATCCAGTAAGGAATCTTGTAGAAGTCATTTTTAAGAGCAACTTCCAAGTTGTCTGTCTGAGCAACAGAAATAGACTTTGGAGAACAATCTTTCATTACCCTTGGATTGATTAAATTTCCCCATCCCATTGCAGATGTCCAAGGTCTCATAGCAGGCTGTTACTAAGCATTTTAAGCCCTCTACCCAGGCTTTCTTTGGTATCAAACACTGCTTTTTCCAAGTGTTGTGCAATGAATTTCTCCAGCTATTACTAACTACTACTTCTCAAGTACCAACATTCCTCTAACTGCTAATCATCTCTGAATCATAACAGCTATCCAGAATGTTTATCTAACTATAAATCCTAGATAATTATCTGACATAATATTCCTCAAAATTAAGAAAGCTTCTTAAAGCACAAAAATACAAAATGTTTCTTTACCAAGAATTCAAGTACAAGAATACACATTCCTGTCCTGAAATTAATATGCATTACTTTCAGACTGGTTTGTGTTGTTTGCAGGTTGTACGTGTTTTTTTAGGGAAAATATCTATTCAGTGAGTTATGAAAATTTATAAAGAAAGCTATTAAGCTGTTCACCATATCTATGTTATTTCAATGAATTTTATTAGTTTTACTAAATGAATGCTACGAATACAGAAAATTCTCTGAGGCATCAAAATGTGTTTTAACATCTTATTCCTCTCCTGAATGGTGTATTTTTGTCTGTTCCTCTGCTAAAAGGTGAACTAACTGAAATAAGCATTACCAAACCCAATCTCCATATGTCAATCAGTAATATAGCATGCAAAATGCAATCCTGAGTCTTTAACGCACTAGCATGCACTTGATTCCAAATCAGGAAACACTCTTGTTCTAAAATGACAAGCTCTTGGGGTCTGCAGCTAGTTTCCCTGGCACTGCCATGTCCTTAACCCAAGGTTCACTTAGCATTGCCTCCAGCAACACACTGGCAAGACAAGAAGGACTGCAAATATAACGACAGAACAAGTGACCCAACAGCATTTTCATTTCTCACTCCATTACCTTCTTTGTATCAATTAAAGGGATCAAAGGCCTGGAAGAAGCACCCTACACTGAATTGCCATAGCCTGGGGGTAAAAAATACTGTATTTATTCTGAGTTTACTGTCACATAAGCAAAAGAACACAAATAGGCAACTTATGGGCAAGCACTGCAGAACTCTCACCACAGGATGGTTCTTGGTCACACTGCTTGAGGAAACTACACAGCAGAAAATGATGTGCCTAAGAAAGGACAGGAGCTAAAGTTAGTCACTCTACAAACAAGACCCAGGCAATTTTCCATTTTCATTTTTGTAAAAACCAAGTGAGTGCAAATTACCTGAAAATCTTCTGACCTACATGATGAAAAACCCAAGGCATTGTTTAATTTGTATTCACTAGTCATAAATTTCAACTTCAGTGAATTAGCTATCCATTAACTGTCTCCCTTAGAGAAGTCACCTAGTGAATTCTATTTTCCTATTATAGGTATTATTTGCATATGCTAACCTGAGAAAATATACCATAGCTGCAAAAATATCTGCCAGTGCATCTCCCAGTACAAAAGATGTGACAGTAATCTTCTAGTGCATAGAGGGAATAAATTAAAACCATTTACCTGTTTTTCTTAAAAAGTACTTTCTTTTATCAATACTAGATGGAAGGATTTTTCCACTTAAGTGTATTACTCATTGCATAAAGACCTCTCTTCTATTTAAAATTCAAGTGTAGCAATTGAAATACAATCAGTCAGCCACACTAGGTCACATATCCTATAATGTGTCTTCACCAGTGATAACTCTAAGGTTCCCCTGACCTTAGAAGTGTTCCTTCTACTATGAGAAAGGGATCTCAGTATACAAGCACACAAAGGAGTTGTGCTACCTCCTCCAATTTTTTCTTCAGAAAAAAACTTCTAGGGGATCTGGTTGCCTCTTTTCCCTTTCTTTACACTTCTGCTTTCCTATCTGCCACTGCAGTGTGTCACAGGAACCCCTTCTCAAGCTCCTCCTTTCTCTGCCACACACGGTTCATCCAGTTGAGTGAGGAAGTATAAGGGGGTATGTGTACACACAGATGATGACAGCTCCTAGGAGTTTATGATTTATTTCTACCCCAGCATGTCTGCAGGCAGAGCATGTCTGGGAAGAGCCCACTGGCACAACAAATGAGTTGGGAGTGTAATGGAAGGTATCAAGAGAGCTCTGTTCAGTATTGTCCACAACTCTTGTGCTCTTGCGTTTCAACCCTGGACTCTCATCTCTTCCTAGTATCAAAAGGCTTTGAACATCTGACATATGAGGGTGGTCGTGGGGAATAATGAAGACAGAACCAGACTCCTCTTAGTGGTGTCCAGTGAATAGACAAGAAAGTGCAAACTGAAATACAAGGAATCCAAGAAAAAGCTTTGGCGTTTGAGGTTTTATTAAAACAAAACAAAACAAAAAACCAAACACCTAAGGGTAGACAAACACCTGGATAGGTTATCAAGAGAGGTTCTGGTATCTCCACCCTCAAAAATCCAAAATCCTACTACACACATCCCTGTGAAATCCTACCTGACCCTTTTTTGGACCAGACATCTCCAGAGACATCTTCCAACCTTACTGATTCTGTTCCTTTTCTACTACTGATTAATGTATTGTGAGAGCAAGTAGGGAGTATGGATTAGCTTTGTCAGAGGATTGTTTAATCATTCGTAAATCCCTGACATCTCCACAGCATGACAGGCGCTGAGCAGAAGAAGGTAGAGGTCTTCATCACAAATGAGTTGTTTCTTTAGAGGTGGCACACAGGTGGTGACATGCAGATTTTAGTAGCCTGCATGCATAGACTTAAGACCATAGGGTTTTTTTGCAACAACACTGCATAGCAATTCTGCTATTGTACGTGCCTGTACTCAGAACATGTTGTACTTATGGAAAATGTGATCATCTGCATGCACAGTTCTTCCAGAAGTCAAAGCAAAATAGAAAAAGAAAAAAGCTGCTTTTGTTTGACAAATATAGTTATCTGTTTAAACAATATTGATCACTATTGTGTATTTTAACATATTCCCAGATATTTCTGTATAGAAAGAAATCTTTCCCTTCATGTAGGAAGAGAAGTCATATCAACTCAAAAACATAAACAGCTTTGCAATAAACTTTCTCTTAACATTAACTGGCAAAATGTTTGGGGAATGGAGTGAGACCAGCACAGAACAGCATTTTTTTATTTTTTTTTTTAGAAAAATCCATTAATTGGATGTGTTTTATATCTTCATTTTTGAGTCTCAGTAAACAGCTAAGTGTTCAATAAATATGAAAACAGAAAAATAAACATAAATTACAGAGGATACCTATCTGTTGTTTTAAAATTTTAATCCCCTGTTAATTAGTCCAGACAATACTTACAGGAAGCACTCCTATAGTTGACCTTCAGAAGAAAATATCAGATATCCAATTCGTACAGGTTTTGGCTGGGAGAGAGTTAAATTTCTTCATAGTAGCTTGTATGGTGCCATGTTTTGGATTTGTGACTAAATCAGTGTTGATGTCATAGGCAGGGATTTTTTATTTTCTGCTGAGCAGTGCTTACACAGCATCAAGGCCTTTTCTGCTTCTCATACCATCCCACAAGCAAGCAGACTGGGAATGGGCAAGAAGTTGGGACAGCTGACTCCAACTGACCAAACGGATCTTCCATATCATATGGCATCATGTTCAGCACATAATGCTGGGGGAAAGACAGGAAGGAAAGATATTTACAGCTGCAGGATCTGTCTTCCCAAGTCCACGTTACACATGATGGAGCCCTGCTTTCCTGGAAATGGCTGAACACCTGACTGTCAATGGAAAGTGGTGAGCGACTTCCTTACTGGGCGGGCCTGTGTGTGCAGCTTTCACTTTACCTACTGAACTCTCTTTATGTGAACCCAAAAATTTTCTCACTTTTCCCCTTCTGATTCACCTCCTCATCCCACTGGAGGGAGTAATCAGGCAGCCGTTTTTCTGGGCTATAATGATTGTGTCCCTGAAGAAGTGCACAGAACATTACAGCATAAGTATTAAGTTACATCTAAATAAATTTATGTTAGTTACTTGATCTCAAGAATTAATTCAAAGTGTCTGACAACTGCAATCTGATTTTCACAAGCACTTAATATGTAAAGAAACGTATATTACACTACAGACATTAATTTCCCACAGGGTATTTAGCTGGAAAGTTTCTAGTTGACCTAAAAGATCACCAACAAAATATTTAAATACCAATTTGCCATTTCCCTTTTTTTATGCTAATAGTATGAGAAAGGCACTTTCTCCATACTATATTAAGAACATAAGGCCCTAATTACTACTTACCTACAATCAGCAGCTTATTTCTATTTTAGATAGCACTGTTCAGCCTTATACCATCCAAGCAGTCCTGACACTTCTTGCTTTAAGTGGTTACCACAGTGTCTTTTCACAAAGGAGCAAAACACCAAACTCATTGCAGTAGAGGAAATTCTGTTACGTTAGCAATAAGCAAGTTATAAACGAATGCTGTCAAGACCACTTCACATGAAGGGTGAACCACTGCCTTACAGGGTTTGCTTCAACAGTTCAATAAGAATTAGTGTTCCTAAATATTCTCCCTTGAGAAATCCAGTATAGCAGAGAGGAATTTGAATTAAGCAGAAATCCCGTAATTCAGTGACAAAACAAACTGTAACATCTATTTTAACTACAAAAAAAAAAACTTTCATGAACACCACAGATACCTGAGATAGTATAGCAAGTTAACAACAGGTTTCAGTTATTGAGATAAAACATAACCTTGTTAGTTGTAAAGAAGGCTGTGCAGAGGACATTAAAGGAGTGTGCACGTTTTGCTTACCTGGTTCATATTTTCGTAACAGTTTTTGTATATCTGGAAAAGACTTATTGGAGGGGAGCTGAACCTCAACTAACAGTTTCTGTATATCTGGAAAAGACTTACTGGAGGGAGGCTGAACCTTAACTAACAGTTTCTGTATATCTGGAAAAGACTTACTGGAGGGAGGCTGAACCTCAGCTGAAGCCCTAAGCACTCAAATCCTCTCCATAATGTTTCACTCACTGCCTGTCCAGTGCAGGCTTTCAAGACAGAAGTTTATCTGCTGTTAAGGCATTAATCATTAATAGGTCTACAATCTGTAGATGGAGGGTGTATACCACTGGTTTTCTCAAGCCTCTACAGGTCACATTACAGGTCACAAAAACAACCACCTTTGATTCCACTTTTAAGTCTACTCATCACCCACTGTAACTCATAAACCATTCAACTCATGTATTTTCAAAAGCACCTTCCACCTAATATGTTGGCTACAGACTGCTTAAAAATCTCAGTTTGCTAGTAACTCTCAGCATAGATTGTAATAAGGTATGAACCAGAAGGTCAAGTCCATACTCAAGGAAAAATCAGCAGGAGAAAATAATGTTAAAGCAACCTGGAATAAATACAAAAATCACTTCAATTCTCTGTAGCCTAGCAGCCAACCTAGTTTTACCCATGCTCAGGTGCTTCATCAGACACCAACAAAACATGCTCTTCAGCACAGAGAAGAGGAATATAAACATTTTAGCCCTTTTTCATGAACATTCAGTGAAGTCCATAGGAGTGCAGGACTCTTGTTTTTCTCATGACATAGCAACTTGGCTAGAACCGGTACTTGAAAAATAAGACTACTCAGGAAATACTAAAAATAAAGTCACCTGTAAGAAGCACTGATCACACTTTCTTGAGTTGCAGATTTGGGTACTGCTTCATAATGTATGACATCAAACTCAAGGATAGATTTGAATACATTGGTTTGGATAATTGCTCCATTGTTGCAAGTATCATTTCTGAAGTACACTAGAAACCTGACTATTAATTGTTAAGTCATCCCGTATCACCTAGGTAACAAAACCTAGGTACAATTTCTCATACAGAATATCAAGGACACCTAAATAAAACTTAGACACCAGCTGTTAATTAGATAAATATCACAGATGGACATTCCAAGCAGAGATTGTAACACATTTCCATTAAAGTAATCTATGTTTTCCCTCTCCACTCCCTCCAGAGATACACTAAGAATCTCAAATACTTGTAGCTAATAACTCTTTTGCTAGCATCTCACTATTTCTGTGTCACATTCGTTTTGATTTCCTAACATTTCAAGCGGCCCCCTCTACACTAAATTTCTCAATTATTTATTTTGCCAATTTAATGTTTAACTGACACATTCAGTCCCTCCCATTACCAAATTGAACCCTGCAGTAGTCCATGAAATATCACCCTGTATTCGAACACTATTTTTTGCATATATTGTTTTTAGTTTGTATTGTAAATACACTTACTGAAATGTTAGGTACTCAGAGCATCGTAAGCATAGTACAAGCATGAGGAAAAGGGGGTTTTGCTTAAGTGCCAGCACTGCACCCATAAGCAAAAAACTTCAGTAATACAGTACCAGCATGCATCCTCAAAAATTATCTTAGTTCAGTGTTGGTTTATTACCTGCAGGCAAGGCAAAAATAATAAAAGTAAAATTAAGAAAGGAAAGGAATCAAGTTTTGTGGTAGCTGCAGTTACTCTAGTGCATGATAGGCAGTGTGGAGGAAAACAGGAATGCAACTATTTCACAGTTTGACAACTGGGCAGTGAAGCCTTGTATCCCTGTTACAAGATGAGGGAAAAAAAGCTGGGATGACCTTAGGCCATGAAAGTCCTTTAACTGGCGACAAGCTGTTTTATCTGATATACTGGAACCAAGCAAAGAAAAACATGACAAAGTCAAAGCAACAATCCGGAAAAATGAGTTGTGCAGCTCTAATCAGACTGACACAAGTAGGCAAGGCTGTCTTGCTCTAGGCAAAAGGAGAGGATAATGCAGCACTGAGGGCATGCATAAAAATGTTTACCTGCAAGGAAGAGAATTTGTAGCTGAATTTAAGAAACAAAAAACAGGCAACATTTAGAGAATATTCAAGTACAAGCAACTGAAGAAAAACCAGTGCTCAAGAGAGTGCCCAGAGAAATGCAGTCCTGCAGAACAGAAAGGACAATGGTAATGTTTACCCACTGAGACAGGAAAATTAAGTTACCTTAATTATGTAGCACATATGCTGATAGCCAAGTGGGGCAAGGGAACAGTCACAATGACAGGCAATTATTTCCTTATAAATAACTGTAGAGAGCCAAATGTAAGTGGGCTGTCTCATTCTGCTGCATGTATGCAGCCATATTTCTAGACAGAGTAAAAACACGTGTCACACAGCACAGGTGCAGCTCACATCTTGAAGTTGGGCAGCATGGTCTAGGAGCTCCAACAATCCTCTGGACTTTTTCTTAACTTGCAGTAACACACAGCTACTTTCATTCATATCACTTTATGACTATCTGGTTTTAATGACTGACTGTAATTTGTTAGCATTTCAAAATCTCTATCAGCACCTCTCCCCAAAAAATCAGCTTTTCTTTATTGTTTATTATTTTTTTAATTTCCTCTTCAGTACTAGTAAGGGTGATATTTAGGATAGTCATCCTTCCACATCAGTCACTACTATGAGAAGTGATGGATCATTTTGTTGCTTACACACTCCTCATTGACTACTGTTTTTTCTAAGTACTGTAGTATATCAACTTTTTTTACCTGATGCTCTGTCTTCTAATCCTCTTAAAGAACTTACAGTTATTTGAGTGTCTGATCTTACTTTTTTCAATGTAGTAATTTTAATTCTCTCCTACATTTCAACTACCCAGGTTTCAATTCTTTTCATTTGCCTTGCAGAGCTGCATATTTCAGGTCATTTGGGTCTTTTTCTATGCTGCTTTGCATTTTTCTTTTTCTTTTTGCCTACCTCATACACTGGAAAAGAGGAACCACCAAGCTAGAGAACAGAGAGGTCAGCCATAGTCTTTATCAATCTTCTGAGACATAACTAGTCTATATGTGGCTGGAACATTTGGATGACCAGCAATATGAATCTCTAAACTGCACCAGTATCAGCCACATTCATTTGAAAAGGGCCTATTATACTGCACAGGCTAATCAACATCAAACTCTTCCAAAAATGTGTCCTGAATTGCAGTTTTCACCTTTTGTTTAACTATGCTACTAAAGTCTAAAACCATTTTTAGTGAAATGCTGGCATCTTGTGGCAGAAATTAGCTATGGCAAAAATGATAGCTTTGAAACTGTTCTGATGAAAAACACATATAATTAGTAATCCAAGCAGTTAATTTCAAGCATCTGTTTCAGTTCATTATTTACATTACTACAAAATTAGCATGTTTGAATAGTTATTTTGGTTTTTGTTGTTTCTCTCCCTAAATCTCATTTGTGAGTAGCATTGCTCTTGTCCAGATTATAAATTACTTTCAGCATCTCACAAGTGAGTTGATGCCACTCCCAGGGGTGGTGGTGATCACCTTTTGAAGTTTGATACATATTCTTATTATTTAGGAGATCTACCTATCCAAGCTTTTACCTATTGCCTTCAAAAAGAGAACTGTCAATCATGCAAGAATACTCTGCTGAATAAGTTTTGGAACAACAGTTTCTCAGATGGTAATCTTTTTTTCCTCCTTCTCATCTCCTGTGAAAATCTAGTATCCACTCAGTTCTTCTGGCACCTCACTCCTGCTAGCCCCTCAGTAGAAGCAGCCCATGTCGCCTGCCAACCAGAAAACACAAGCAAAGAAGATTTCGGAGAACTTTCTTCAGTTTGCAAGGCAAGGGTATCTTTCCACACTTCAGCCTAACACAATGTCTGGATGATGCCAGAAAATCTGCATCCACAACTACTACCACTCCCTGGGTGCCACAGAGCAGGATGAAACAGTAATGCTGCTCTCATCAGGGAGGCCTCTGCAATCCCCCATGAACTGTCTATCCCTTAAACGCTTGTGGTTCATTTTCTTCCAAAATTGAACAAAATGAATCCAGATAGCCACAGATCAGCGACTATTGTGTTTCTAGGCACACAAGAAAGTTAGGTTAAGGTTTTTAATAACACTTCATTTAGGAACTCCAAATCTCTACCTAGAATCTATTCTTCATTAGGATCATTCACTGGTAACAATCTGCTGCTGTGGTGTTAAAACATTAATGGCTTGTAACAAGTATCAGTGCCAGCAAAGATTTAGGTTGGATATTAGGAAAAGGTTCTTCACCCAGAGGGTGGTAGGGCACTGGAACATGCTTCCTGGGGAAGTAGTCACAGCCTTACAGAACTCACAAACCATTTGGTCAAGGCCTTCAGGCACATGGTGTAGTTTCTGGAGTTGTCCTGCGCACAGACAGGAGTTGGACTCGGTGATCCTCGTGGGTCCCTTCCAACTCAGGACACTCTATGATTCTATTAAGTATTTTGAAGGGACCTTTTCACTCTTCAGATATGTATTATTACAAACATTCAATTCCTTCAATTTTTATTTCCCTTTCCTTCCAGGGAATTCTGCTATTCTTTTGCCTTCTGTTTGTCAGATGGGTGGGGGGGAAGAGAGCGCATTGTTGGGTTTGGTTTTGTTCTACTACTTCTTAAACCTCACTTTTTATAAAAAAAACAACAAACTTTCATCTAGGATTTTTTAACATATGAAGATGATATCCATACATATTGGGGGGACAGCAGGAATAATTCTATCCTTACTCACAAATATGGACAATAATCTTCATATAAAAGTTCCTGGTCTGTGACAGCAATACAAATAAGCATGAGTAAACAGTTATGAATTTGTGAACAATCTTGCTAATGGAAATGGAAGAGAACCCCATGGATTTAATACACAAAGCAAAGAAATTCAAATCCCCACCTCCCCTCACACACAGTTTACTTCCTCTTGTTACTGTGTTGTCACCTTCCCAGTCCCATCATTAATACAGAGCTAAATAGAATTGTTATGGATCAGTCTAGCCTAATATCTAAATGAACATAGAGATCTGCCTAATAGCTTGGGTCTAACAATCCAAATAAGGTTTACAAGCATAAGCCAGGGTTAATCAGCTTTTCAGGGCAGGCACTACATCTGCATAATGCTCTGTACACCTACATGACACAGCATCTTTAAATATCATGTTCTTTCTGACTTTGAAAAATAAGATGTTATTCACTGATATCTGGATATGAACTTTCTGCAAAAACACAGAAACACACTCTAACTTTATGCTTTAATAGCACAAAAGTTTCTTCTATTATTTAGCATTTCTACCTCTATTTCTATGCTGTATCTCTGGGTATAATAATCCAGTGGATAAAAAAATAAAGGGGGATTTTTACTGGTCAATGGCTCGAAATCCAGATGGAGATCAGTGATAAGTGATGTCCCACAGGGCTCCGTGATGGGGCCNTCACGGCAACCTACTAGTGACCTTCCAGTACCTACAGGGAACTTACAAAAAGGCTGGAGAGGGCCTGTTTGCAAAGGCCTGGAGTGAAAGGACAAGGGGCAATGGTTTTAAATTGGAGAAGAGTAGATTTAAACTGGACATTAGAAACAAGTTCCTCACCACAAGGGTGGTGGAACACTGTAACAGGTTGCCCAGGGAGGTGGTTTGGGCCCCATCCCTGAAAGCGTTCAAGGTGAGGTTTGACAGGGCTCTGGGCAACATGATCTAGTTGGGGATGTCCCTGCCCACTGCAGGGGGGTTGGACTAGATGACCTCCAGAGGTCCCTTCCAACCCAAACCATTCTATAATTCTATGATTACAGTACTACTTCATCTGACAAGCTGGCAACAACCTAGAAATGAAAGGCAGATATGTAAAATCTTCTTCCTATAATTAATTTGCCTCCTGCCCTTTCAGGTAGTATAAAATTAATCAGTGAAAACTGGCAAATCTGCACAATCTGATACTGCTAAGAGAATAATCCTGTCATTGAAGTGTAGGTAATCCAATCTGCCCAGGTTACACAAAGTGAGGGTATGGGCAAGTGTTTCTGTAGAAGACATCAAGCAACTCCATCATAGCTTTTAGCATTTTTAGTGACCATTGCTTCAGGACATTGGTACGCTGGAAAATCTGTTGTGCATCAGCTGTACGTAGCAAGAACGTGCTTGGTACTCAGGCAATTTTCTCCTGCCAACCACAGCAGTATTCGCAAGTCCAGCCATAAAGGAACATGTGGATAACACAGATTTCACATCCTTTTGAGAAACTCCCAAACCCCAGTTTCCTGCCAGAGTTTCATAAGGGAATTTCACACTAAATCAGATCCTTCTGCAGGTCCTTGCATTTGCAAGCTTCCACTCATCTGCATTATTGCCCCCCTCCCTTCCATGCCTGCCAGTGGGGGAGTTTTTGGCTGTTCATCCATGGGTCCTCTGCAGACCGCACTTAGAACCACCTGTTTCTCCTTCTCAGCCTCCCTCATGTTTGATGTTACACAGCCTTTTCACCACTTCCTGCAGCTCATCCACCTTTTGCAGGAGGTCCTCTCTCTGGGCACAACTGCTCCCTGGCCCAGGAGAAAGGTCTAGGCACTTCCTGCTGTCTGAGGTCTGCACTGCAGCCTCTCCCTTCAACAGCTCTGTCTGGATGGAGGCACTGGCCTCCTCTACCTCTAGGGCAGGTGGCACAGGTCCCCTAATTGGAGCTGCAGCCTTTGCTCTCAGACGGGTGCCCACCATTCTGCCTTGAGGATCAGATAGGATGAGTGCCCTTGACCTGTGCAGATTGTCACAGAATAGTGCCTGGTTGCTGCATTATGTGAGCTTCAAGCCTCTCTACTCAGCCAGTGTAATGACCCTCCCTTTGAAGAGGCACTCTCCTGCAGGAACTGCTGTGACCTGCCCTGTTTGCCCAGCCTATTCACAGCACGCCTCTTTGCTGGCACTCCCCAGGCCTGCCTGTTGTAGGAGTGGAAGGTGGCCACTGTTACTCCTGGCCCCCTGCCATGCCTTCTCAGTCACTTTCTCTTGTGAGGGCTGCCAGCTCCTCGCAGGTCTCTGCACTCTTCTGGGGTTTCTCCAGCTCAGGAAATCCCTCTTGTACTCCGCAATCCCCTACTCCACTGCAGAACACACCTGCACCAGAGCTGATCACCTCCATTTATATATGTTTATCCTCACCAGCTACAGCAAAGCACAAACTTGTCAGTCAGTCAGTTCCTTCTGCTATTGTTTCACTAGAAGATGCTTCACAGAAGTACACTCCTGCAGTTACCTGATCTGACTTAGCTTTTCCAGCCCTTGGGACCCTTCAGGGTTCTCAGAAGAGATCCTTTCCTCTCCTCCTTATCTGATGCTCAGAGTGAAAGCATTCAAACTTACCAGTTTCAGAAGGGACCACAGAGACCGTTCAGAGGAGCCTCCTTACAGACAACTTCCTCCGTTCAACTCCTGATTTGAATCTCACCTCACTCATACCAGACATGAGTCCAATAAACAACTAACATACTGAATTTTGCTGGAGTTCCCTTTCCCAGTGTTTCTCACCCAGGCAAATCAGCAAAGCATGACAACAAGGATCTCTTCACAGAAAGTGTGCAAAGCTTTTCACCCTGAAAAAAATACCTTTAGTATCTGTAGCTGAGCCTGGATCACATTTTGGAAGCCTGAGAGAGTGGGGCTTTTTTTTTTCCCTTCATTACCATCATCACTTGTAAAGTTGCTGCTTTTCATTATAGTTATGCTAACCACTGCAAAACCAACACTTACACATATGGGAATAAGACTCACCATGCTGTTCATTTTTGAAGAGGATGAGCTTGCTCTCTGCTTCCGTAGGCTGGTAAGCTCTTCCACATTTCCATCCTTTGGTTTTATGATCAGCCGACTGCCTCCTGCTGTACCTTCTGAAGAGGATCTCAGTCGTTTCTCAACAAATCTGCCTTCTCGGTAGGGACTGAAGCTATGGGCAAGATCAACTACAAATAAAGAAGCAACCAGCAATCATTACAGAGGATTACTCTCTACAGACACTTTCTTCATGAGAACACTGCTTTGCTGGCAATATTTACATGAAACGGCAATGAAGAGATGTTCTGTAGAAAGCAGATCCTGCTTCCCTAAATAAAAACATCACCTGGGCCACCAGTTCACTGTTCAGCCCCAGAGGACTAGCACACACAGCATGCTACAGCCCAGCCCACACCTCCTCACAGAATCCAGAAGGACTTTTGCTTCATTCTTTCCTTTCTCCCCTTGTTCTAGGGCAATTCCAAACTGCTGTGTAGTAAAATACACTAGAAACTACCCCTGGTCCACTGGTACCAAAACCCAACCTGCCTTTCCCAGCATCCTGATGCAAATCCAGGTTTTGCAGGGCAAGGTCAGCTTTGTTATCTCTGCACAGAATAGGGATGCAACACTAATTTCTGTTTCACCTCTCTAGTTCAGCTCTGCATCTGCACCCTTCAAACCCAGCCTGCAGCTAGCAGGCTGAATCGCAGTCCCCAACTCCAGTCTGACAATAACACATCAGAAAAGAGAAGAAAAACTACATTTTGAGGTGATAGGACAAATTTAGAGATGGGGAAAGAGAAAAGCTTAATAACATAATAAATGTAACACAGAAAATATTACCTTCTTTTGCCTTTTGTGAGAACACAGACATTTTCTCTAAGGCTTTTTCAAAAAATTCGTATCACATAAAACTATATAATGCTTTCAGCCAAACCAAATGCTCAGTCTGTTTCTAATAGTTATAAATACTTATAACCATATCATATCAAATGCCACGTAAGCTTTTTCTGGGCTTATTTCATTTCATATAGCAGGATTTTATATCCTTTTTCAATGGTCCCTTTGTTTGCTTGGCCATTTTATAATTTTTACTAGATTCTTCACTATACAATTAAAAAAAAAATGCATTTTGACAGTACTATAAACCCCTAATAATCAATCAACTTTGTTATAGTGCAGTATTAGCTGTACTGTTTCTGTGAACATGAATCCTATTTGCAAAAATCCCTGTATCACAGTTTCAAGTCCAATTAGCTGCCCTCCAGAAATATAGATTAAATATACAACTGCTGATGCATGAGTTTCAAATGTATTATGTATTTCTAAATATGACTCCGAGCTGCTTACTTGCTGTTCTGCCATACACTCTAGTAAGTCATACTCAAAAGGATGAGCTCATTCACAGATGAGCCAATGTTATAATGAAGAGCAACCAAGCACTCAAGTCTGGTAACATAAACAAATGCAAGTTTTTTTTCTCCCAATTGACTACAGTTCTGAGGGAAAGAGGTCCCTTCTGGTGAAAGCTGATTTAGTGGATTAATTTGACTTTATATTACCTTTTATGTACAAAATAGCCAGTCAAGTCTCACAGTGACAAATAATTCAAAAAGCAAGACTGCTTTTGATTGCTTATAATCTACATGACTAATGTCCAAGAAAAAAAGATGGTTATGAATTCATATGAGTTTACACTCACGCATCTTCTAACACAAACACTATAAGTGCAGCAGAGTTAACTCATAAATTTTGGACCACCAGATATAGCCTCAGCATTATGCAAAAAAGCATCAATCTGTAGGTTGGTTTGAGAAAATAAACTGTCAGAGACAAATGTTTTCTGACAGGTGTCCTTCACCCAAGGGCCTGGTGCCTGCGTCTCTAAAGACTGAGATTTCTCACCACAGCCTTTCCACTTAATCTTGTTAATACTTGGAAATTTAGATGGTAATTAATTCTCTCTGTTTCACAGATTACATAATGAGAACTTGCACAATGATATATCAGATGGAAGCAGAAATAGGATCTCTCATACTCTGACACATAAGCATCCACTCGAAACTATACTGTAACATCAACTGAGTAAAGCAAACAAGATCAGGAAATTTAGAAACCCAGATCAATGTAAGATAAACTGTGTTATTTTTTTCATAACCAGACTAAAAGGAGGTTTATTTCTCTGGCAATTTTTCCACCTCAAACAATACAACCATGGCTCAAGTACAAAATAGGGATGCCTCAAAAATCCCAGCCTCAGCCTTCAACAAGAGGCAACAATCAATACTCTCTTAATTCATTTTGTACCACAGCAAAGTATAGCTATGAACTACTCTGATGGGTATCAGCAAATTGTAAACCATAAACTAAAAAAAAAAAACCATGTATTTTTTCTTTAACTCCTACAATTTTTGGAGGACACAATTCCTAACTTCTGAACTTCCTAGTTAGCACTTGCAACTAAAAAAAAAAAAAAAACAAAAACCACTTTATGACCAAACAATTCTTACAGAAGAATTGAGGCAAAAAAAAGCCCATCAACCCCAACAATGAAAAGATCACGAGACATACCTTTAAAACAGTTTGTTTCATAACCTTGTTGTGTTTTAAAGAACTGAGGTTCAGAATGTGGAACAATCTTAGACTCCATTACAGGAATTGCCTCTCTCATGTGCTTGGACGGTGTGATTTCATCTCTGTCCCCACTCAACCCTCGTGCCTTTGGAGAGAGCATCACTGGTTCTTCTCTACGCTGTAATGCACAGGTTTCTAAATGCACATTTGTTAAGTTAGTTTCTCCTATGTGTCTGGCATCATTAATATGTAGTTCATTGGCTTGCAACAAGACTGATGTTTGATTAGCAGCTGAGGTTTTGAATAAGGTATTCGATTCAGTGCTACATGAGCTTGCTTGACTCACAGGAGATACACCAGCAGAATGGCCAATACTTTCCACAATATCCATTTCCCTCACAGGAGCAGCAGCAGGATTAACAAAGATCTGAGAAGTAGAGACATTGTGGCCAAAATCCTCTGTGAGCAGTGCCCCAGTCCCACTGCTGGGCAGTGCATCAACTTCTGAAACAGAATCCTCCGTCAGGGCGACAAAGTCAGAGGGTGTCTGGGCAGCTGTGAGGTCAGCTGAGAGCAGTGGGGACTGCAAGGAGCTTCCCATGCACTCTGTTGTGTCAGCTGAAGGTGGAGGAGAGGGCTTGGCAATCACAGGTTCACTTTCCACATAGGATTTAACCTCCAGCAAGCAGCTGGACTGCTGCACAGAGGAAACTGACTGACTCTCCAGAACTGGTTTGGAAAATTTGTAGTGTGATGAAAAAGATTTAGTGAGAAGTTTTCGTGTGGATTGTTTGACAGAATGTCGGCTCTGCTCCTCTGAAAAGCCTGAATCATCACCCTCATTCTTCCCAGAGCTTATGCAATTTATAAAGACATTCTTATTAGTTGAGGTTTCCTTTCCCTTTTCAAAATCGTCTGTCAAAGACCTTGTTATCTTCTTGCTACGTGAGCTGCCAAAGCCAACTGAATGCCTTCCTCTGCTTTTAATGTGATCCTCTAAGCTCAGTTTTTGAAAAGTGCTGAGAGGGGACTGGGAACCATTTGAGATGTTAATGTTTTGACTAGTCGAGTCAGGCTTCTGCTCACTCCCTTTCTTGTTGTGGAAGCTAATGGAAGGAGTGCGGAAAATACTCCGGCGCTTGCCTGTGCTCCCTGAGCTGGAGTTAGTGCTGGATGGGGAGGAGGTGTGGACACCAATGGCATTAGCAGAAGAAGGTGAAGAAGGAAGGGAATCGTGCCTCCGGCTAATACTTCTCCTGAATATTGGCAACCGAGATACTAGAGTTGATCGTCTGGATCCCGAGTCCCCCATCAGGGCACAAAGTCTCCGTGGCTCCTCACAGTCAATAAACTAATCTAGGATGACAAAGAAAGAAATATATATATAAATGAAAAAATGATTCAGCCTCACAGTCTACTTGAACAGGCTTTAAGGCAGTCTAAATACGTGAGATGCCAACATCAATTTTATATACAGCTACAAGTTGTTGAGTATGCGTTGCTGAAGGTTTTTAGAATTTCAAAGTGGTGTTCAATAGGAAGTGCTGAAAACTTAGCAGCTAAGCAAAGAAGCAACACAAAACATTCTGTAGATGAGAGTTACAGTATTTATATATATTATACAACACAGATCGCACTGGGTAACAGTATAAAATCTACATGCCAAAAGATAAACAAACATATCACACAAATGTCCTTGTTTTTCTAAGTTCTTAGGATAAGCCTTCTTATAAATACTAAATTCTCTTAGACGACACTTGATTTTTCACAATCCGAGTGGAACCAAGCATAATTTTGTGTTCCTAAATACTTAGTTTTTGAAAGAAAGAGGAATTACATTTTCCAGTCTTCACTGAACTTTCAGTTGGATTTTAAATGTCTTTATGAGCTCCTGCTAAAGGCTGTATGTATCACCTTAGAACAGAGAAACTTGTGGCATTGCAGCCACAAATTCTTCCTAAGAAACTGTAAGTTCTAGGAATTTACTTTCAAAATATAGGATCATATTTCTAGATTGCAACTTTAATGTTTCCTTTGAACACTTCTCTGAAATCCTCTTGTAGCATACTTGCTTAAAATTGGCTATTTTTGCAGGTTTTTTGAATTAGCAAAAAGTGTTTCGCACACAGACACTTGGCATTTTTTTATACATATTTAAGCAATATCAACTTATTTTGACAAGCACAGCAGATGTACTAGGGAAAAAATTAATTTTTATGAAATACATATCAGTTCTATCTCCTTTTTGTTCTCATTGTAATAAACTACCACTGTGAGAGACAGGACCACAGAGGCAGCAATAAAAAACATGAACAACAGAGGCTGTAGGTATAATGCCCAAGTGCAACTCCATGAGCTTCAAAGTGTTCAGCACAGGTCATTTATCTAAACAATGTTTGTACGTTAAGTGCAAACCCAAATTCATTCATCTAATGACCAATTTAATACATGTTACGTAGCTAAAACAACTATCTATAAACAATATATATTTTTATACAGTGTATATATATATATATACACAAACATATAGATAAAAATGTGAACAGAACATTTAAGGAGTAATAAAACTACATATATGTTTTTATTACTGTGAAAGAAAGGATAATGAGTAAGTTCAGAGAATATTTATGACTAGACATTTGACAGTACTTTCTGTGTTACTAACAATGTTTTTTAAAAAAAAAGCTAGTACAGCTCCAGTCTGAACATGCACTGCCAGGCAGCCACAACATTCACAACCACCAGGAATCAATAAGCAATTTTATTTAGCTTAACATGAAAGAAACAGCTTGAGAACGGTCACCAATTCCTAGAAGTCATTGGTGACCTTTGAAGACAAGCTAAAGCCTGACCTAGACAATACTTAGTTTCTGTGACTGAAACCCAAATTTGAATTCAGTCTGACTGGGACAGAACCAATGGTACTGGCACACACAGAGGTTATAAGAGCAACATTACATCCACCAAACAAACTGATGCACAGCCTGTTGTTACATTTCACCCACACAGAATGTGGTTTGCATTTACACCACTGTAAAAGCAACAGCAGAGGCAACAGTACAAAGAAGCCAAGGCTCTGTGAACTCACATAGTGGCTGACACTATACCATCCTCTTCATCTGTCCACAATTTACAATTTACACAATAATAACCTTGAAATAGAAGAGTATATGCTTGCTGTGCAATTCAAATGTTATGGCATGCACTTCCTTGATTACCTTTTTCAAATCCGTTTGTAAGCAATGAATTATCTACTTTACACAAGAGAAGTGGATTTACACAGGTACCAGAGTGTAAGAGTAAACTACACCTTAAGGGGACAAAAAAACTGACTAATATTGAGACATATTTAGTGGACCGAGAGATGGCTGGCTGGCAACTGGGTAGGGCTCAATAGAAATCAAGTGGTATCCTTCTTCCCTCACTATTTTCTCTCCTCTCATGCCCACTCATCATGTAAACAGTAGCATTTTCATGATGCTCAGAGGTAGCAGAATATCATTTAAAGCTTTAAAGAAAATAATGATGTTTGGACATCACACCAAATACTAGGATTTAGCTGTAAATATGGGATGTGACAATTTATAGATAGCAATTTGACTTTCACCTGTACACACTGAGTACCTCAAGATGGCAGAATATCACTATATTTCCTCTCTCTCTCTCTCCCCCTCACTGACTTTTACCATCCCTACCAAATCTTCCATGCTGACCACAGCACCTGAAGGATACCAAAAGTATTCCTTCAGTCATACTTTCAAAGTCTTTGTCTATATTGCTAAATAATAGTCAATTATCATTATAAAAACAAATAAAAAAAGATCCACAACTTTGTAGTTGCTTTCAATATATGAAATCTAAATTTCTGATATATGTTTTTGAAAGATAAATCTTCTCAAAGTTAAATCTCCATTAAACATTTTACAATCATGTTTCATCCCTAATAAACATTACAGGAGAGGAAGTCCAGTAGCATCTAAATCAGATATCAGGTTTTGTCTTAATTTGTAGCAGAAGAAACACTTTGCATTATTAGAAATCACAGCCATATTTATGAATCCAGTTGCAAAAATCTTGTTCCATTTCTAAGCAAGCCAGAGAAATTGAAATGTTTCACTCAGTATTTAACTGCTGTCCTGGTTTGAGTTAGAACAGAATTAATTCTGTAAGATTATGTATCTTATCTTGGTCTTTCCTGTCTCCAACATAGCTGGAAAGTGGATGCAGTCCTTTATCTTCCATCGCACACCAGAAACCACACTATTGCTGCATTACTTCTCCCACAACACCACCAATAAAATTAATACCTCTGCTCTAGTCCAGAATTCCTGTGAAGCAAGGCAGATTGAACTCTGTCTTACCTTTTAAACTCATTACTGCTCTAATAATTATGTCAAGGATTCCAGGTTTTCACTAGGGGCCAAAGACTACTCTGTAAAACAGCATTATATAGTTCCTTTCAGTCTCTTCCTTGGATGCAATCATGAACTATTTAATAAGAGATGGATAGCTAAAAAAAAAATTACAGCTCCAGGAAAGCCAACTCACAGCAGCCCTGACCATCACGAGTTACTTCTCCTTTCTAAATGACCCGCCATTAACACAAAATAAACCCTGCTAGACCCAGCTACAATACTGTATGTATCATAGAAGCAGAGAATGCCCGACTTAGAAAGGACCTGTGGGGATCATTAAACCCAACTCTTGACTCTGCACAGGATAACACCACAAGAAAATATACCACATGTAGAACAACATTGTACATGTCATTCTGGTAGTGAGGGGCCCAAAACTGAACACAGGATTCGAGGTGAGGCCTCACCAGCGCCTTTCGGCTGCCAGCGCACGCTGATGGCTACATTCAACTTCCCATCTACCGGAACCCCTAGATCCCTTTCTGAGATGTTCTCTCAGATCCCTAGGGTCAGGTCTCACTTTCTCTCTCAGGTTTATCTCTGTCTTAGAGCAACAGGGCAGGACAAGCTTTTCTCATGTCGAGACACTAGCTGACTGCTTTTAAGCTTGACTCTGAACTCTTCATGTTCCTCACAGTAAAAGTCAGGGGACATGGAAATGGACAACAACAGTTTTACAGCAACATCTGGAAATACAACCATGGGAAATACTCTATTGATGACTACTCAGATTCAACTTTTGTTGATAACTGCCCATGTTGTGCCAGGCTGCACCAAAAGGCACAAGACCCTGGCTGGGTCATACCACAAGGCACTGGGAGGACACTGCAGCACCAGGAAAGGGGCAGGAACACCTGGGGGGGGGCGGGGCTTGGAGATACAAACACCAGTCTCCTGTGGCACAAGCTTACTTTCAGGAAAAAAAATAGAATTTTGCTCATTTTTTTAACAAATTAAGTAATGCTAATTAATACCCTATCATTAATAAATACCAAATAAAATCGTTCTTTTTTTTTCATATTGGTGAAGACCTCTTTATTTCTACTAGCATTCCATCACTTGAAATAAAACTGAAGTTAATTTTATACATGACTATTTACCCAAAGTATTGTCATGATGCCAATGCTTGAAGCACAGTGTATGTCTTACCAGCACTGAAGTGCTGAACAGCCATCAGGAAAGCTCTTATATTTAACAAGTTTAGCTCCTTGAATATACAGAAACACTATCATGACTGTTATCAAATGCCCCTTTTACTACACAAAATGATTCTAAAAAGGTATTTTTTCATCCCATGTTGAAAGTATGTTCTAAAAATCATAGGCAACCATAGATGATGTTTGGTTTTAGATGTTTGATTTTTTTTATCTTTTCCCTGCTCCGAAAGCCTTTTTGCAGATCAGACTGACAGTTAAAGCTCAAACGTATCATCACTTCTTAGATAGACAAAGACAAGAGAGGTTTCCACCACTAACCCAAAATGAAGTATTTTTCATAAAAGTAAAAGCTAATCATCACATATTTAAGTGTTAGTTCCTCATGTAGGCATTCTGAAGTGCTAGAAAACCCCTTCTGTAAATAGCTACATGTCTGGCTTGGCATTGTCCAGGTATTGTACTGGCAATGTGTTCATGACCCAGAAAAAAAATGTTCAAATATCAGCTCTTACTAGAAACCGAAAACAACCGTGGTCTACCTACAGTAATTAGTGCAACCTAGTGCTCACTTCTGGATAGCAGGTTACCTGGGAAAGGATTTCATCCCCAGACGAACTCTCAGCAGAGAACGTGCAATGCCAGTTGGAGGCCCTTACTCTCACCAAGCCCAACTTTATTAACTGTTTACTACAGTTCCAAGTAAGTAAGTTGGAAAAGTCTTCAGCTTATGACACAGGAGAATGAAGAACAGAGAGACCTTGAAAACTTGAGTCATTGCTGTATCAGCGTTCCATACTGTGTGGGCAAGTACTGCTATGAGGACTTCACCACTCTAACCTGTGCATAACTGAAATACCAGTGCTTGATGGCAAAGTTTTCCTTAAAGATCTTTTCAACAAAAAGGAACAATTACCATTTTCAACACTGCTAATTCTTCCTCAATTGCCTAGAATAACATTGGCTTTATCTGGTCTAAGAATGAAATACTTTTTCTTTCAAGGAAGCAGGGATAACTGAAAATGTGTTAAGACATACTTTCAGCCATAATGACAGGAAAACACTGTTTCGTAGTCCTTACTGAGAACAGCAGGTGCCCTTGATTGGCATTACACAACATTTGCACTCAGAAAGGGACTTTTGTGAGCCTGGCTGCTAAGCAATCTTGGGTGCTACCTTATTATTACAGGTAATCACTGTAATTAAAGAACTGTCAGCACTGCCATTAGGAATTCTTTTCTGGGGTTTAGTAATTGAGCAGTAAAATTTAGTTTGGAATGGGATTTTGCATCTGGGTGTGCAAGAAAAAAAGGGGTTTGTTTTTCCTCTCTTCTCTGTATATAGTCAATTTTAGCGCTTTAAAAAAATCTGAACCATTCTGAAATACAGTGCCTATAACAATAGAGCAACACTTTCAGAGTTCTTGAGAGAATAATCCTATACAAACGTTTATTTTGGTTCTGTGGACATAACATGGGCAAGAAATTTATGAGATGTTGAGTCAGTTCCTACCAGACGACTCTCTTGTGACTTTAGGCAGGTAACTTAAGGTCCCTGTGCTTCACCTTCCTGATCTCTCAAGAAGGATAATTGGCATAATGATCTACACAAGAACTGCACTCTCTGAAACTAGGGAATACACTCAGTAACTGACGTGTCCTTTTTAATATGGTATGCAACTGTCTACCCTTGCACATCTGCAGATTCTACATGCTTCACACACACATGGATGAAGTGTGTACAAGTCAGGCCACCTACAGACATTCAGTGTCAGCTTCATAAATATATCTGTCCCATATCATCAATAAGAGGGCTAATATCAAAGTTTCAAGATCATGATTAATTGCGAGAGTCTAGAGAGCTTAACACACATATTACAATAGTCTAACCACTTGTTACTACCCAGATAACTTTACCAGGAAATTCTTCTAAGCTGTTAATCAAACATTAAAAGAATGTGAACGAGGCTTTTGTTTACTCCAAGCTTGTCCAAGTTGCCACTGTTAGTATTACCCTTTTGCCACCTACCTAGGTACACCTGATCCGAAATTTATGTTACAAAAAATGGTCTTTTTTAAATTGTAGAGAACCTTTTTGCGTCTCAAAAAGCAGAATCTACTGTATATGAAAGGTATCCAAACAGAACAGCTCTTAGAAGTAGCTCAATTAGAAAAACTGCCCTACTTTCAAAACTGAACAAATTAACTCTTCAAGGCAGTATTCATAAGCATACTTCTTCCCTGAGGGTTTTTAAACAGAAGGTCTCGAGTCAAGAGACCTGAAGCCTGGTGCTGCAATCATGCTATAAACAATCTCAGGCCATTTTGTGCACAGAGGTATTGCAATTCCCAGTCTCTTCAACACTGAATTTTCTCTGCTTGACTTGATTCACCATCACTGAGGATTGCAGTAACACTATCCATGGCATAATACCAACCAGAACAAAAGAATAATTATATCTGTTCAGAGAAGATCAGTTTTGATCTTTAATCCTCTGACACTACAATCACAATCACTTAATAGGTGCAAATGCTTCTTCTCTAAAAGTATAACAGCATCCTTTTGGGGAAAGAAAAGGAAAAAAAAAGGAAAATAAAAAAAGAGAGAGAGAGAGAGAAGGCTGCTCCTTAAGTACTTAAGGCAAAAGCTAAGTAACAGCAGAAATCAGAACAAGTGAAATACTTGAAATTAATACTGCATAGTACTAGTACAAAAAACTACCTTTGAATCACTACAACAATTACTTAACTCCTTCATATAAAACCAAACAAGGAAACAAAAAAATTCCTCGTTCCATTCCAGAGAAGCATAAAGATAAATAAGGGACACTTAAGTACTACTTCCTTACCATGTAAGAGAATCTGAATATTCAAATTCCTGGCATTCCTCAGAAGCCTGGAACTTCAGGAGGCAGACAGAGGAACAGTTAGGGATGCTTTAATACGCAAAACATTCCTGTTCTCCCTGTACATCTTTATTTTCTCATAATTGAAAACAACTACAAAAAAGTCTCACCAAAGCCATGATTTACAACAAAAATCTACCATAGGTTTAAGTATTTTACTGACTAGAGATGAACTTGAAACTATACCCACAACAGAGGCTGGTTTTAGAAGACTACGTTAAACTGACAGTAAAACAACCACATCCATCTTTCCTGAAAAAGTTGAAGGTCCTGTGGGTGGTAAAGCACTGGCATAGGTTGCCAAGAGACATGGTTGATGTCCCATCCCTGGGAACATTCAAGGGCTGGTTGGACAGGACTCTCAACAACCTGATCTAGTTATAGATGTCCCTGCTCACTGTTGGGAGGCTGGACTAGATGAGCTTTAAAAGTCCCTTCCAACCCAAATCATTCTATTATTCTGTGGTCTTCTTTCAGTTGTTTTGATTGAAATGCCCAAGTATTTTAATCAAGTCTTGCTGATATTAATAAAGCACTCCATCAGTACATGATGAAGAAACATGCGCTTAGTAGATTGTGTGAACTGCACTGCAGAACCTGGGGGGCTCATTACCTTGTTTGAGCCTCTTCAGCACTTTACCCAACCACTGAAGAAAAACTAGTTCAGCTCCCAAAGGTCTTATCCACAAGCAGCGAGCATCACCACACTATGTCTCTCTCCCTCTGCTCACTCTAGAGCAGTTCATTTAAAGAGTTTACCGAACACTAAATTTCATATTATAGTAAAACATACAGGAACTGGGTCTGGTCACTAGAACAGGAATTACTGAATTTCCACATACAGACACTGTTTTTAATATTTACTTGGAGAATTTTCTTGCTGAACTTATGTGGCAGCTGCAGCTTTGAGTTCCAATACAACTGCATGTAGCAAGAGCATAAATCACCTTCTTCCTAGATATACTCACAAAAGCTGGAAACAAAGACTTTTCACACATTCATGAGCAGGAAATACATATTGTTAAGTGCATCATTTGAATCCATCACTAAAGCATTTGCTTTAATGATTAATGTGATAAGAATGATAAGAACCATTTTCATACTAAATATGTGATGCTAAACAGTTCTGCCTGTCTGTTTGTGGGATCTTTTACATATTTATTAAAACCTATTTTTCCCCATACCTTGCACCATTCACACATCTAGAAAAATGCTTTGAGTTTTAATTGAGATTCTGCAGTAAGGCTGAAACAACAAACTCTTGACTATCATCTATCAATTAAGATTTATCATAGCAAATCATAATGCTGCTGTGTTTCTGAGAGAAAGCATTTCTACGGATGAGAGTTAGCAACTTCAACAAAAAGAATTCATACGCATCACTATCAAGCTCAATGTATGTTCTGAGAATTCAATTACAGTGACATCAGCATACAACAGGTCTGAACTATTGAACTGTAATTAGCAAAACCCTTTTCTCATGTTCTGTATGGACAGAATAAGACATAGAATGCATATCAGATGTAGAAATGGACAGTGTGGCTGTGCTTCGCAAAGTGCTAAATTAACTGGAAAAATACATGTTAGCTCAAGGACTTGTTTACTAAGTGTTAAATATGTTTTATACACCTTCACTAGGTTGTTGAAACAGAGTCCTCAAACAAACAAATGGGAACTCTACCTGGCAGCAATGCACTTTTCCACACAGAAGAACAGTTATGTGCCTAGCAATGCTTTAAAACACAAAAGCACAGGTCAGACAAGCCCTGAGGTCTTAAAAAAAGGAAATTCCCATGGAGCATCACATTCCTCTGCTGTCATCATTCACAAAACAAGAGCTGAGGGAGGAAGTTAAAACACCAGCACTTGGGATTGTAGTCCAGTCTGGAATTGCAGACTACCCTTATGAAAAGCAACCCTGTCCATCTTAACACACTCATAGCTGCAACATGTAATAACATCCAAAAGTCAAAAATACAGTGGCAGTATACTGTCTTGTCATAATTTTGCTCAGTTTAGTTTTAAACATGCCTAAAATGGTTTGCTCATCCTCTAGGGCATGACATAGGTAATGCTGCATCAAAAGCACTGAAGATCAATATTCTTTGCTGCTAATTTGCTACCCTTATGAAAAGCAATGCTGTCCATCTTAACACACTCTGTCAAAGAAAGGTGTTTTTTTTAACAAAATTAGTAATAATCAGTGTACATTAAGTTTGAAAAGCTGTTCTTTACTTCTCCAACTGTAAGACCAAGAAATGCTCACCACCTATTTGGTTCCAGAGAATTCCTGAAGATAAGCAAAATCATTTGCTAATACATGGATACATTGCATTCTACCCAGGAAACACCTGGGCACATATAAGGGAACTCTACCATTTCCGCAGAGTCTCAAACAAATTATTCCTTCCTTCCTTTCAGAGTGAATGGCTAAAATTTGTTCTCTTGTGAGATGAGTCAAGGATAACAACTGAACCTTTACACGTTTCCAAATTTTTGCAGGAAGCTTTCACACTGCTCCCACCATCTCTTTCCTGTAACCACGAGGCCACACAAAGACTTTTCTCTCCTTCACATGTATTCTGCAGAAGAGAGAGTTCTTCAAGCTAATCTGTACTGTTTTGCAAACAGAACTTCTCCATACACAGGAAGGATGCCCTGTCACCACTATAATTGCATTCAAGATACAGGAACTGTGCAGCCAGACCTAGCCAAACCTAGGATACACAGATAGTTGCACTTATCAAGCATCATAATTTGAAAAAGTGTGGCTGTCAAATCTTATCCTACATTTACCTTATAGCCTAAATAGGTTGAGGGGGAGAGGAAGACCTGAAAGATTTTCACATAATTTCCTATTTAGGCTAGTATTTGCTCAGGCTACCTCAAGGAATCAGTATTTATTCCCTTAAACAAATATAAGAACCAACATAGGAGGGTTTGTGATACTCGTTACAAGCCTTCCTTCCTTTAGGGATGAACATGGGAGAAATCTGCAGCTTCCAAGTCTGATTCTGTGACTCACTGTGCTTCCTCTACAGCAAGGGACTTAAGAACTGCCCAGAGCAGTTCTGTTAGCAGGATTTGAAGGGAACAAGTTGGATATCATGTCATAGAAAAAGAAAAAAAAAAAATCTGGAAAACTATTAGGGAAATGAATTTTTCTATGGCCTCTAATTTTAAGTTGCCCATAGAATTTGTTTTTATGTCTTGAAACAGTAATTTCCATCAGTCAGAATGGATAGTTATACTGGTTTATTAGATTATACCCGGTAGTTTTCCAAAACAACCACCTTTGTGCTCCAGGGAAATCAGCTCTCCAGAGAAAAAGAGACACCACGAAGAAAAAGAAGCATTTTGTTCTATTTTTTCTTTTTAAATGGTTACATAAAATAAACTCCACTTTTTTTACCTGTTTTCTTCCCTTCCTTACTGCACTCTGACAACAGATGCATTTGATAAATTATGTGCTGGCTCCGGGTCTAAAGAACAAATGAAATCTATTTTCTTAAGGGCCATTTGCCAAAGAAAGTCACAGGGGAAAAAACCCAACATGCTACAGCCAAACCTTCACCTCCTCTTGGTCCACGCTGAGGATGGCAAGAAGATAGCAGAAAAAAGACCTGTTTCAAATAGAGATGTCTAGAAGCTTTTATCACATTACTGTTGGAACCAAAACAAGGCCAACTCCAAGCCCCAAGACCATCTCTTAAATCTTTGCCTTTCTTTTTTCGATATATTCTTTACTCTTTTTTTTTTTTATTATTATAGGTCTAGGTTTTTTAGGCTTCTACTGCAATTGCTCAAAGAAAAAAAGTTACAGAAATTCTACCACTTTCTTTTCTTTCTTAAAAATGCTCCAATATTTTGTTGACAACTAGTGCATATGTTATAAAGTAATAACCCAGGACTCCCAATCATCATTATCTACTATGCAGTAGCAAAGAACACTGAGACAAGATGTTTGTTAAACAGATATGAAGAGCAGATGCCAACAAAGATGTTAAACAGCATAAACTTATCTCCCTGCAAAGAAACAAACTAGAAGAATCAGCTCATTTTACACTAGGCACTGAAAAGCTGACTGGTGGTGACAACTATAGGTTGCTGTTCATGAGACTTTAAATAAATATATCAAAGCATAATAGCAGTGTATAAATAGCTGTCTGAACTAAACACTGTATTTGGTTCTGGAAGCACAGCAGCTTACCATCAGCATGCTGGATCCTACATCCTCTGATCAAGCCTCTGCTTACACACACACACAAATACCCATGCTAGGTTTGCACTGAAGGTAAGATTATTGTAAGGATTTCTTCTGGCACGTTCAATCCTGTTTACAAGCTACTTTTTACAGCTTACAGTAAGAAGACAGATGTTTGTTATCTTTTAAGCCATTTTCCTTTGAACACAGAATGCAGGAAGGCACTAGTTGCTGGAATATTGAAATAGGGCCCATGAATGCCTTTGAAAGTACACATCTATTAAAATGAGTGTTTTAAATAGCTGATGAACAATACTCCACCTCTGAGACTCCCTCTTCGTACAGAAAAGCTGTTAGGTACTGCAACAGTGCCTTCAGTTTCAACACATCTTCTTTCTGGAGGAGGGTTAGTAGCCCCATGACCAAAGTGCCTGTCAAAATGGCATTTTTGGTAAAGTTGGAAACTGAGAGTGGGCTTAACCCCAGCAAAGCATCAGAGGGAACTGGAGGGTCTTGCTTTCAAATACATACCTTTCAATTATAGCAAGATATTTCAGTGAAACAAAAATATTAGAGAGATGCTCAAGAAGTCTGCTGATTCAACCAACTGGCTATCAAATTTGTATCTTTAGCTACACTTGATCAACTCCCACACCTCAGTGTATTGTACCGAACAGAACTGACATTGTCTGATGCAAATGGTTCTTGAGAGCAAAAGAATAGATTTGGAGTTACAGGGCAATAAACTGAATATTTAACACAAGCTGGACTCTGCAGAGGGTATGTTTTAAGAGCTACCATGCTAGTATCTCTCTCCTTTGTAAGCTAGAACCCTAGCTCTTATCTCAGTGTTGTGACAGAACGCAGCTGAACAGCAAGAACCGTAGCTGATTTTTATTGATTCTGCACCATTTCACCATCACATTTCTCTGTTCAGACTGCATTTTAAATATGCATTTGATACAACATATACATCTTTATGATTGATTTAGAGCACTAACCAGAAAGCTAGAAGGTCACAATGTGACATTCATTTTTCACTCATTTCTATCTTAAGAAGCTGAGAAAACGCATCTGAAGTAAAGGTAACTTGATTTAATAGACTCAGCTTTAAACCAAATGAATGTGAGAAATATAACTCAGAAACGGATTCCAATAAGGAGACCACAAATCACTCTCAATTGCATTTTTAGAATTCCCTTAATCTCAATACTTTCTACATATTCTTACAGATGCAATCTGATATGCCACCTCAAGGAAGGGACACAGAAGCCCTCAGGGTACAAAAACATTGACATCAAGAGTAATTCGGGCTTTATCAGAATCTAGCTATTGCTCTCTGAATGTCTGATCCTGAATTGCATAGAGAATGTGCTTCTAGAGAGTGGACATATCTCACTGCTTGTGTCTCGGCTGCATAGTTCAAAGGCCTTAAGTAGCATACTTACACATGGCTAAACAAGAAGCAAATGCCTGGTAAACAGCTCATAAAAATGGGCTAAACTCAGGAGACAATGCTAGGATATGATCATCCAATTACATTTAATTAAATCTGCTGTTCATCAACTTTTTATACAAGCAATATCTGTAGTAGTGCATATAATCACAGAATTGTTTAGGTTGGAAGAGATCTTTGAGATTGAGTCCAACCATTAAATAATAGTAAACTGAGTATTCCAAATTCTTTTTGACAGCTAATCCATAATAAAATAAAAAAAGTATGCTTCCTTATAAATTGTGGGATTCTCATTGAAGAAAAGAGGGGAAAGGCTCACTTGAAAATAAAATGCCCATTTTTCAAAACTCTTCTATCTCCAAACAAAGAGCAGAAAAAAGGTTGCACTTTTCATCCTCCTTGCAAGCCTCTGCTTTTTGCTTTTAGATTTGCCACAGACAGAATCAGAGAAGCAAGCAATTTTGCAATGCAGTTTCTCCTGATTTCTTTCAAATTTTCCCAGTAATTTATAGCACATATTTGATATTTCTGAGCAAATATCTCTTTATTGAGTACAGTGAGACTGAGCTTGAATTTTACACTTGCAAATGCAAGTGTATGTGGATAAGCATGAGAGATGATAATTAGCCCTGTCACTCCCTGTTCTGTCTTCAGAGATTGGCATAAAACCAGGAGCAGTCTATACAACTGAATCTTATATAGACTGACTAGTTTTGCAGATAATGAACAGAAAAGAATATTCCACAGACATAGGATGAAAATTTCCATGTAAACCTAGTCAAAGTAATGCATTTCCAAGTAAAAACGTGAGTACTTGCAGAAAATATCTCTTCCTCTAAAAGTGTTTTAAATGTCAACACAGAAAGGACTGCTAATCTGTCCTCACTTCTTCAAATTTTTTTTTTCACTTTAACCTAAAACAATTGGTTTTCATGTAACAGATGAAAATATCCATAAAAGCACTTGTTTAAAAAAGATTCCATCAAAACACTTTGAAAAACATCATTGCAATCCCCATCTATACTCTGTTTCATGATGCAATCTAGCAGGGTGTGCAACAAAGTCATTTGAAAACTGTGTAACATGCTACCCTTCAAAACAAAACTGGTGTTAGCATTATCAAAAATGGGCACGTAAAAATCAAACTTGTTTTAATGGTCTCCTACTAATCCCTGTTTCTATACTAATGACACAGAGTAATGATTAAGTGTGATACTGTATATTATCAGTAAGCAACTTTCAAGCAGGCGTATCTTAAGTTTGCAGGAGTAATTTTGGTAGCTTTTGTTGTCTCAGAGCTTACATACATGCACAGCAAGATAATTTTGTCACTGCTGCAGCTGCTAAGCATGCCATATCCAGCGTTACTAGGTCACTAATAACCCAATTCAGATGATTCTGTGACCTTTTAGAAGTTCCTTTGACAAAGGCATAGGACGCATGGCACAGAAGGCAGGCCAGCTCACACCTCAGCCACCCTAAGTGAAGTCAAGCAAAGGCTGTGCTGAGCTGGAAGGGGTGCTGATGCCCTACTGAGCACTGATGCCAGATGAAGCCCCACTGCCAAACTGCGAGGGTCTTCTGCCAGGTCTGAGGATAGTACAAGTCACTACCATTCTGTTGGCCAAGCTCTCAGCCCTTTTCCAGTGTTATGCACCTCAATTTTTGGTGTCAAGTATTTTACAGATTGGAAGGAAGCAAAAGATAAAGCCAGACCTGTGCAGCCCATATATAATTAGCTCAATACTCTGAGTAAGACAGTGGCTTTCTTAGTTTGAATTATCTAATTTGCAGATTTATGGTTCTGACAACAGGACAGTTCCTAAAATTCATCAGACATTCTGAGTATCTTCATCTCCAGATATATGTATGTATTATCCTTTGAAGGGATGAAGCCTTGAAAATCCACTGAGCTTACTAGCTTAGCATCACACAAATTACTCTGAGAATCTTTTGTTTGCCTCTACTGCAAATCCAAATATTTCCAGGAAAGAGTAACAGCTCATTAAAATATTTTTCTATTTTATGTCCTTTCTGATAAGTCACATTTGTCAACTGAGTGCACCACACTCTGATTTATATGTTCGATTTTACTTCTGTTATGGGATTATAAAGAGATACAACTCCATAGTTCAAACAAACTACATAGCATTCTAACCATTTTCTCATTTAATATGTTGTCTCTGGTCACTCTGCTGCTCTCCATGGCTAATTTATTTTGCATGAAAACACTAGCACTAAAGAAAATGCTACAGCAACAGAGAGGAGCAACAGAGAGTATAAATACTGTCAATTTGGGACTAATTTTGAATGTTTCTTATTTCATATGAAAGTCTCTGAAGCAAGGAGTGCCAAGACTGTATTTTTACATCTCAGTATGTTTTGTTTCAGCTTAGTAAGCAATTTTTTTGGTTACATCAAAGCAACTGAATCAAGATGCATATATGCTTAACTGGATGCATATATGCTTGTGATCTTACTGCAGCAACCTTTGTGTTCCCTTCCCAAGGCTGGTCAGCTGCATACTCTCTCCCTCTTTGCTATTGCCTCCTATCAGACTGCAAGTTTCTGAGACTAGGACTTTCTGGAGAACAATCTGAAATAGGAAGTTTCCACTAGCTGTAGCCATTTTCTAGAAGGCAGTTTGTTTCTCCACAAGTGTCAGTTCCTTTATGCTGTATTCAGATATCGTAAGCCACTACAAGGCTTCCCTCCTGCCAGTGAACTTCTATAGCATTACAGTTCTTACTGTTTCAACACTAGGCTGTTTCCAAGTGTGGCAACCATGCAGGAATTTTAACCTCTGAACAGGCTAAAGAGAAGTGAACTCCCTAGCTCCTGTGCCACCAGTATAATTTCCAAGGGATAAGTACTTTTGCATAGAAACCTTAGTAACCATCCTCATCAAATTTCAAATACCCTGCTGATGAGCATCTCCTGCATAAGCCTTCACCTAAGATAATTGGACTTAAATCTTCTTCACTGAAAAAGATGTGGTGTAAACAAAAAGCACACCATCATCTATTCCAACAATGAACAGAAGTTCTACTTCGTATTTTTTCAAGATTAATATCATAGCTAAAATAGTAAAACATGTTTGTGAAGCAAAAAACACATACTTAGAAGTTACACCGTGCACTATACGTAAATACATTTTTGCTTTATTCTTTCCAAATCCACACAATACTTTTGTTAAAGTAACTTCGCTGTTTTTCCTTGATGAATCAGTCAGTTTCTCCCTTGCTGAGAAGGCATGAGGACCTTGAAAGCTTTTTCCATTTTTAAAGGGCTGGGGGTCATTTTTAATCATTATTTCCAACAAGTTTTCACAAATTCAAGACAATACAAATCAAATTGGTTATATTATTGGAGGACTGATGTGTACCAGTCCAGCCACACCCAAAATTAAGCATTCCTTGTCTTCTACACCTCTGATCTAAGCAATCAGATTTAAAAGGTCTCTACAATTCCAAAGACTTGAGTAAAAAGCCTTGCTGAAATCCTGATTTTGTGCATTGTTCCTGGCATTTCACCACAGCACCAGACAAAATACATACTCTCTGGGAGATCAATCACAGCTACATAGGGAGTCATTTACTGTGTCCTATAACAGACTGCTAGACCAATTTCAGTATATGAGAATTACAGTAACCTCCAGCACGAAAAAGGAGTTAGATATTCAATTAGATGAGGGGATTGCTTTTGGCTCTGCAGATTGAGGTTGAGACGGGGGAGGGAATCCCTGTTAATGGCAAGCTTAAGGCATTTGCACATCCCTAGATTTTCTGAATGTGTGTATGTGAGTACAAGATCACAAAAAGATAGCAGAATTAGGGTGAAAAAATCCTAAGTCCCTCTAAAAAACTCTACCATCTTTTGGTAAAATGAAACAAAAAAAACCTACACACATTTTTTTCTTCACTTATCCATTAGATGTGCACAGCATGAAGCTTATCTTATTCACACACTACGTCTCCTTGAAGTATCTGTTGATCAGGACAGTGAGTGATATTAAGTAAATGCCTATAGCCCCACTGCACCAAATGGTTAAGGCAGTTTTCCAATAAAATGGGGGGGGAGGGAAGCAGCAGTGCAATACAAAGAGGGAAACAGACTACGTGAAAAAAATGCTTTGAGTGACAAGGTAATTGCATTTGAAGTTAACAGCTCCGTCCTCCGCATTAAAAAAATCTAACTATAAGGAAATATTCTATATACCCAGACTGGCTATCAGAGTGTAATACATTTCAGCACATATTCAGCTGCTGAATCAGTATGTTTGAGAATCAGCTAATAACCTCTCAAAAAACCCATGGTACCTTCTGTTCAAAATGCATTTATGAAGTCCAGATCAACAGAGAACATACTTGAAACTGCAGCCAGCCGTGAAGAAACAGATACTAAAATGGAGACCTTTTATTTTTTCCTGGTTGACTATATTTCGTTCATGTACTCTGCCTTCTCTCACATCACTAATTGACTGCAAATTTTGTTATAAAACTATGCTATATCAACAAAAAAGAAACATTTTAATTTTAAATTCTATTTCCTTGGTGTACTGTTTTAGTAGTAAACAAACAGATCAAAGCTGTTCAGCTCCAATTAGATCTTTTAATAGTTTCAGTATGGCAGTTCTACACATCTTTTTCCAGAAGCTTACCCACATTCTCTCTATCAAGGTATCCATCTGCACTGACAGAGATTAAGAGTTTCTAATCCACTTCTAGATTCTCTAACTCATAGGAAGCTCTCCTATTACTTTACCCTAATAATGTTTTTGGCTATAGTCCCACATAGCACTTTATCGCCTCACAGTGCAGCACCAACCCTCATGGAGCACCTCTGTATTGGAGGCATCTCACTGGTAGTGATACAACATTCACTATGTAAAGTTGAGATCACTGAACCCTTAAGTCCACTATCTTTCTTTTTACAAAGATGATTCAACTGCACGGAAACCTTTTTATCCCTTTAATGCCACTAGATCTTGTACTGTTCTCAAGTGAGCAGGAGGGAAGCAGCACCACAGGTCCCTACAGCTATCAGCTTATAGAGAAAGGCGTAATAACCTTTATCTTAGCATGTATAACTGTTAATGTTGTTATAGGTTATTAAATTATCTGCCCCTGCTAGAGTTCAACTCCAATATTTAACACTCTGATCTCTAGCAGGCAGTCTGCAGTGACATTTCCTGACAGAATACATGACACAATTTAAATTGCAAAAATTGCTTGGGTATACAGCATTTATGCATGTTCAATGCTTCCATGAAGAATGTTCCAACACAGATGAAAAGCATCTCTGAGCACTATACTGATAGTAACATCCAGACAGCTAGAAAAACCACCCTGTTCCTATCACTTGTCCTTCTATATTCATCCACTTTTTATTATTTAACATGAATTTCAACATCCTTTGTAATGACGAACACCTTCCAAGTCAATGGTTTCTTTTATTCAACTAATTGGATAATCCTCTATTTGGATATAAACATGGAATAACCCTATTATCCTTGGCAGAGTTACTGCAGGCTATAGTAACCTAAATTTGAGATTAAAATTTTACCCATTATCAGTCTTCCCACTAAGCATAACTTTATTTACATATGCAATAGGCCAAGCATGTTTTTTGAGATCTCTAATACTGTACTATTCTGGAATATATTTATTTAAGCTGTATAGATGCCTTAACCCCTGAAAAGCTACTACACTGCTTTGATAACGTTCTAAAAAATTGTACAAATATATCAGATCCGATATTCAGACAACTGAAAACTTTGGTCTTGTAATTATGAGAGCTCAGCATCATGACTTTTTTTTTAATTCCTATTATTAATATGGAAATTCAGCTTTCTTAATAAGCAGCAATCAGAACCTCGTTTTTTTCAAAAAACTTCAGACTTCCTGCTCTGATCACACAGTTTACCATTTCTGCAAGATCTAGGCTGCCAAGAAAAGCAAGAGAAAATCCTATGTATAGGCCTGTGTGTGACACTGAATTGCTAGTACTCATATGAACAATACATTAACTTGGCAATATAAATAACAAGAACTTCTCTGATCAGTTCAGACAAAACATTTGGATAACATATTAACCAAGTGTCACCATACACAGTGCAGTGAGACACTAGAACACGAGCAGAATTGCTGCCTACAGAGGTTATGAAGTGGGTGTTTTATTATACCTATTCAGGCTAGTCTTTTTTTTTTTAAAGGAAAAATCATTGTATTAGCTGCTTTGGTCTTATTTTTAAAAAAATGCTAAACAGTAGTATTTAACATCATTAACTACACACACAAATATGGAGAGGACTTGAAAATAAGTGGAGAACATAAATAAGCAAAGACGTGTACTAGAATTAAATTCTCAAAGACAAAGTAAGCTTTTACTTACAACTAACCTGCGCATATCCATTCGTTTTCCATGTGGTTATGATTTTTACTACAATAAGGTACCTCTAACAATGGGTATTCATCTGTTCTCAGCTACCTCTTGAGGAGTACAAATAGACCAACAGTGAAGATACTCCATGTTGATTATGCTGTTTGGGTCTAGTTGTCTTTTTTAATTTATACAAATATATATTCCTCCACCATTAAAGGGTAATCAATATGCTGCACATAATCAAAATCCGTAATTCCACAGGATTTTAGCACATTCATAGATGATTCACAACATAGCAACTTACGTTGCCAGCTCTCATTTCTTGAGGGGTACTACAGATTGCAGATACCTGGCAGATTGCAGATACAAGCTGCCAAGGCGAAAATTTCCAGTGAAGCAAACACTTCGTTCAATTTTGTGGAGAAGACAATGTTGATGACTACAGTACTTCATGTCAACATCCTACCCAAACATTTTGCTAAATCTCAACTTTCAAGGCTTTAGCAAGTCTCAAATATGCAAGAAATAAAAGCAATGCCTGTGTTGGAGTCAAATCTGCAACTCCTCCTGAAGCCCTTGCCACTCTTTACTGCACAGGGGAGGACACTGGATTAAACAGGCCATGAACTGATCTATTTCAGCCATATCTGTGTTTTTACTTTGCAAAATCCCCATTACAAGAAAGATATGGACGTGCTGGAATGTGTCCAGAGAAGGGCCATGAGGATGATCAGAGGGCTGGAGTACCTCTCCAATGAGGACAGGCTGAGAGAGTTGGGATTATTCAGTCTGCAGAAGAGAAGGCTCCAAGTAGACCTTACTGTGGCCTTCCAGTAGCTGAAGGGGGCCTACAAGAGAGCTGGGGGGGGGGGAACTTTCAAGGATGTCATAGGACTAGGGGGAATGGATACAAGTTTGAGGAGGGTAGATTGAGAGTTAGGAAGAATTTCTTCACCATGAGGGTGGTGAGACTGGAACAGGTTGCCCAGAGAGGTGGTGGAAGCCCCATCTCTGCAAGTTTTGAAGGCCAGGCTAGATGCGGCTCTGAGCAACCTGATCTAGCGGGAGGTGCAAAAACCCATGGCAGGGGGGTTGGAACTAGATGACCTTTAAGGTCCCTTCCAACCTTGATAATTCTATGATTCCAAAAGAAGGTCCAAACCTTGGCTAAAATGTGCAGTGAAATAACAGCAAAGAGAAGTAATAACGTATCAGACTGATTATTCTTAGCTAACAAAGATGATAAAAAATTAATTATCATCTCAGCTGAGTCCATTTGATTTCTCAGGAAATAATAATTTATCATAATTACTAGCAAATAAAGTTTCTACTTCTGGAATGACAAAAAATTGGCTTTAAATAAAAAGCAAAACTTTTTTTTTTTTACAAATGTTTAAATGCCAATATCATTTCCTGAAACCATAGCCAGACATTTCTCTAAATATTTAATACCAGATAAAAGTCTGAGACATTTGAACATGAATTTTCTTTCCTGATTCCATCCGCCTTTTTCCTCCTTTCTTCACACCATTTTCCCTTTCCTATTCGATTTTTCAACCCCAAGCCGCTATGAGATCACTGGAAATGACACCCTGTTCTCCTTGGACTGAATGCAGCAAGACACACAAAGGAAAGCGCACTTAAACTTGGCAAAGTGCAATCCAGGCAACTGTTGCAGATGCTCTGAGGGCTGCAGGAGCCCACGGCACATGTTATAATCACACCTCACTGAAGGCAGAGGAACACAACAGCTATGTCTGTAATTGGCATCTGGAAGTGAAGAAAATCTGTAACACCAGTGGTCCTGGGTTTGATATACTGGTGAAAGACAGCACTGAAAAGAAGCGTTTCAGTGGTTCTGAAGTGCTCAGGAGGAGCGCAGTTTATTGTGCCTGATAACAAAACTGGGGTTTAAAGAGAAATTTGTGCCAGTTTCTCTGCTGGCAAAATCAACACAGGTTCACTAAAGTGCATGAAGCAATGATAATGGATGTTGGCCAAGTCAGTGTTTTTGCTGTATGTACTCAGCTTACTTGGCCACTGCTAATCAATCTGCTAGTGAAATCAAATAACACTTGCAATTGTTTTTCTGCATAAATTCCCAGTTGTATGTACTATTTTACTGTGAACCCAATTCAACATTCATAGATACTGGCTTTTCCCTTCCTCTGACTTAAGTATGGAATGTGAAATATATTGCACCTCTTAAGTCCTGTAACCTTATTCTTTTTCATAATTCAAAGCATTTCTACTTTTCATATTAAGACAGTCTTATTAATGCACTTAAGGAGAAGCTATTTGCCAGTAGGCCAATATGTTATTTCCAATTCTGTCTTCTCTGAGCTTTAACTTTTTATACAAATGCAAAATAGGGAAATGACAATTTCATTAGACTCCTCAAGATCACTATTTGGAAGGTATGATACATATGCTAATGACTGCTAATTGAAGGCATATTAAGTGAACATAGCTGTATTAGCTGTTTTCCAGTGAAAACTTCAGTAGGCCTAAAAGTATATAGGAGGCAAAACTTCACAATGCATTGTCAGAGGAGAGGTTTGTCAAAAAATACACAAGCTGGAGTATCACAACACAAACTGTCAAGGGGGAAGGAAGATGAAAGGTAGCTGGCACCTCCGCAGTAGTCATTACAATAGGAAATAATGAGCTGTAGCAAGATGGACTCTGCTCTCCTGGCCTGGCTGTCTCCACTGCTCTACATTCTGCACTGTGAAGTTTTTTCAACCTCAGAAAACTATTAATTAATACTTGTAAAGTGCTTTCAGAAAGGTCAAGCACTATGTAAGCACCGAATGTTATTGCTATGGAGAGAAGTAGTTTTGAGGTAGTGGAAAAATATAAGGTATTACTTTTAATAAAGCATTCTAGATACATATTCTTATAGCAGAATAGATATTTGTCTTTAATTCACCTTACTTTTACTTACACCACATTTCACAGAGGAAAACAAACTTAAAAAAAAAGAAACTTAAAAGTTTTAAGATCATCACTAGGCAGTAGCAAACAGCTTTGTCATAGAAATCATGTATGGGAAAGGATGAAAGTTTATGTAAACATGCACGTTTTACACAGCATATATGCACAAACACTGAGTACTTTATATTTGGGCACAAATTTTTCTAAAAAACAAGACAAGCAAAGTAACATTCAGACTGACGGCAGTGCTGCTACTTTTTCTCTACAGGTCTCTCCTGGCCCCCAGCTAAACAGGCTCACTCCAAAGAGCTACAGCTGTCCAGCTATCATATGGCAAAAGGAGCATCACTCAAGGTCAGCAGTCCTATTGTCATCCTCTAACATACTGTCAAGCTCCTGGCACACAACCTCCACACATACACATAAAACATCACTCTTTCCTCAACACCAGATTTCCCCCCACTCCCTTCTCACAGCCTCTTACTGCTGTGCCTCTCCATAGATATCACTCACTGTCTACTTTTTTCCACAAGGGCACATTTCCATTTTTGATGCAGGCACCACCAGCATCCTGAGGATCTCTCTTATCTTTTGCTATAACTGAAACCGGAACATGGTATTGAAGTGATTGATCCAAACCAGTCCAGGAACTTGCCTACCACAGCTGACTGGGTAGAAACATGCGCAGTCCTTAGAACAGAGCACTGGTATCCAAATCCTTCAGTCAACCAGTGCTCCCACTACAGTCTGATACTGTGACATGGCATCCCAGTAGTTTAGCTGATGCACAAAGCACAGCCTCACTGAAGGTTCAGCTTCACTAGAGATGCTGTATTTTTTTGTTTCCTCACTGCCATATTTCATTAGCATAGATTAGGTATTAAATAATATTTTAATAAATAAATAACAGAGAAGGGGAGTCTTTATGCCTCTAAGTCATTAAAATATTGAACTTCCACAGCTGTATGTGTCTGCTGAGTCTTTAATCACATTTTCAAGAACAAGAAACGACAGACATGGAAACCACATGAAAGAAATGGACCCAATCCAAAAAGAAAATAAAGTATCATGCTAAACTATATAATTCAGTAGTAGTTTAATTATAGTTTGCCTAATTATACCTTACGACACTACAATATTGTAGTATAAAATCAACTCTCTAGTATATATATATGTACACACACACACACAACCTATGTTAAAGAAGAAGGACTTTGGGGTCATGATAGATGAAAAGCTGGATATGAGCCAGCAATGTATACTCGCAGCCCAGAAAACCAACTGCATCCTGGGCTGCATCAGGAGAGGCATGAGCAGCAGGGCTAGGGAGGTGATTCTGCCTCTCTACTCTGCCCTCATGAGGCCCCACCTGGAGTACAGCATCCAGTTCTGGGGTCCTCAGCATAAAAAAACATGTGGACCTGTTGTTNCCTTCCAACCTGGCCATTCTATGATTCAAAAAGCATTATGCATGTCCTATACAGAAGAAAGTCAAAAGTTCATAGTCAGCCAAGAAATATACCATACGTCCTCCATACACTTCACCCCATGAAATGCTACCACAACAATCTTCTGAAGAATCCAGCTGCAGCAGTGTGGTAGACAACATAAGGTATGCATCAACTATCTACATTTTTTTTCAGTTTGTTTTCCTCTTGAAATCTCAATGTGTTTGAATGTAACTCTTGGCATACCAATTTCTTCTGAGAAGCACCATTTCCAAGAAAGAAAAAAAAGAAAGAAAAAGTATCACAGATTGAAACCCTAAAATTACAGAAATCATGGTGGAAATAACTAAGAGAAACATGGTTAAATTATGGGTTTTGTACTGGAGAGCTCAGGCAAAAGACCAGTAATGCTCACTGTCACTTTCAGTGGGTTCAAACTAATGGGTGAAAGTATTTAGATACCCACTAGAATCCAAGAAAATGACAACATGGAGCTGTGTTCATAACATTTTCAAGTCAGGTACTAATTACATGAAGTGCCTTGTAAAATTCCAGGTCAGCACCAAGCCCCTAAAGAAAAACTGAGCCAATACACTAAGACACAGGAAAGTATAAATATTTTCCCCTTTAATCTCCAGATGATCATGGACTTTATTAAACAGATGCCACCCATCTTTCATTTCAGTGGGCTGAAAAAACCAATTAGATGCACATTTCATAATGAAAATGTGAATTCAGTGTGAAGCTTTGTCTAACAGGCTTGTACAGCAAAGCCTAAGCACAGTTAAGCCATGGTCTCTGAAGGCTTCTCCTGGCACAGACCGCTAATGTGGGATAGGGAGTGACTGTAACTGCATGTGTCCACAGATGTAAAAGGCAAAAGGCCAGCAGATAACAAGGAAAGCAGCTGCAGTCATAGCTGGGGGTTGGGAGGCAAGAAATAGAAGTTTCTGGTTAGCAAAATCCATAATCATTCAACTTCTAAGTTAGAAAAATGTCTGATCTTTTCATTTGGTATTCTCAACAAAGCAAGAATTCAAGTGTTCTCTTAGATAGCAGAATTCCAAGCTTTTGGAAAACCCACTTATGCTACCAGTAGAAGCCTACACCATGAGAGGTATGAACACTGACTAGCTGTGTGAACCACCCAGAGGACAGCTTGTGGGCCACACCAGGCACATGAGACACTTCTACCTTGCCCATTGCATGGAAGAGATGCAGAACAGCTGCTCAAGGAGTGATCACAGACCTAGCTGCTGAACACCTCCTCTTCAATACAGTCTGGCATACAACACAGATGACACTTCTGCAGTAGCCTGGGGTATGACATTTGCTGCCAGGGATGGAGGGAAGCACTCTTCAGATCCTGGATCCTTCTTTTTACCCCAAAAACCTGACCCATCCTATCCCTTAGGCCATATCAAGGTAATTCCCTCGAACAGATTTTAAGCCAAATTGAATTTCAAAATATAAGCATATAGAAAACAGTCTTCTACGACAAAATGAACTGCATCCATATTTATTTTTTTAAGTCCCATGGAAACCAATTAAATTAACTAACCTCTCTCCACCAACTTTCTTATGAAATCTGCCCTAATGTGCAAAAACATGAAGATGGAAGAGATTAGATCATTTCCTTACTCTAAGCTGTAAAAAAACCAAGAAATAATGAATGGACAGAGCAATCAGCATAAACAGTGAAAAATGCTTCCATATTAAAAATATTTTGGTGTTAAAAAGAAGATACCTGGACAGCAGACTCTTCAAAAATATTTTTTTTCTAATCTATCCATCACAGAGCCTTAAAAGAAAATTTACCATGTGACAGTGTGCATCCCAGGAGTAACTGTATTATTCTCAGATTTTAGGGACAAAGTAACAAAGATGAGCATAGCTTCAGACCTCCTACATAAGTCTACACAAATTAAGTCCTTCATATTCAGATTCCAGACATAACAGAAGCTCTTCTTGTACTTCCAACTGCTAAATGAAAACAAAACACCACTTTATTTCAAGAAGCTTCCTCTTGCCTGAACTTGCATTTCTGTATTTCTATTTATCAAGCTCCACTTTTTTTCTGTTAACTCAAACTAAAGCTGATATTTAACTCGGAAGGGTAAAACATTTTCTGATTCTTGAATATGCTTCCCTCATATTCTCGTTAAAATCTTCACAAGCTACCATCGTATTTTTCAATGTAAGGCATCAAACTGACTCATTTCAACAAGCAGTCTCCCTAATGAAACACACAGCAGGAAAATCACCTCCTTTATTTCTTCTCAGTACTCCCTAGTGAAGAGACATATTGTAGCCTCATCTCCTGTATGACATGGGGACTGGCTACCTACTACTTAGCTAAGTCACTGTTTTTCTAATGTAGTTTAAGGGTGACCTAAATTGTTGTTTCCAAATCATGCAATGTTTCGTTTACCTTATTAAAATGAACCCTGTACAAGTGAGTTCATCTTATTATGCAGCAAGAATCACTCTTTGAAATTGAATTCTTCTTATTATGTATACACTAACAATCACAGAATCATAGAATGTTAGGGGTTGGAAGGGACGTAGAAAGATCACCTAGTCCAACCCCCCTACCAGAGCAGGATCACCTAGAAGAGGTCACACAGGAATGCATCCAGGCGGCTCTGGAATGTCTCCAGAGAAGCAGACTCCACAGCCCTCCTGGGCAGCCTGTTCCAGTGCTCCGTCACCCTTACTGTAAAGAAGTTTTTCCTCAGGTTAATACTAAACCTCCTGTGGTCCACCTTGCTCCCATTCCCTCTTGTTCTAACATTGGATGACATTGAGAAGAGCCTGGCTCTCTCCTCCCGACATTCACCTTTAACGTATTTATAAACATTAATGAGGTCCCNCCCAGCACTGACCCCTGGGGGACACCACTAGTCACAGGCCTCCAGTTAGACTCTGCTCCACCAACCACAACTCTGGTCTTTTTGATCATCTAGACTCTGAACGTTTAAGAACCAAGTTTTAAAAAGAAGTGATGCTAGTCATAGCCATGGTGCTTTTCACACCGTTATCTGTTAAAGGGGTCAAACTGCGGCACACACATGCTATGTAAGAAAGTAGAGGAGATCAGATATAAATCACAAATATCTCACAGAGAGAACTTTTTTCTTCCTATGAATAGAGCTGAGAGGCTAAAATACCATCATTTGATACACAGAAAACAAGATCTCCCTCGTTCGGCCACATGGGACAGTAGCTTATCAAAGTTCAAAAAATAAAAAGAAGATCAGCAGCATTCCCTTAGCTCACAGAATAATATTGTTAGTTCATGCAATTTACATTATCTTGGGCACTGAGGACCTAACTAGCTCTCACAAAGACTTTCAATTCTTAATTTCCACAACTGTAAACACTTCTAATGTGAAGATGGTTTGTGAATGTAGAACTCTGATCTGATACAGCCATTCCTAAGATGCAGCAAGCCCACATACCTACCTCAGGCATGGGTAAAATCTCACGTCCAGGAAGAACATAAAATATAGCGCTTCAAAAATATTATTCCCATGTCCCACCATTTTTATGTCAGAATTTCTGCATACTTGCCAATGCTTACTGGATTTCACATCCGTAAACTTGCCCTGCATTCCTTGAAAACATCAGATTTTTAACCTTCACCACACACTTTGGCATGAAGCCTCAAGTTTATCCACTGCACGAAGAGCATGTTGGAAAGCATTTTTTTTTAAACTGGCTACACCTAATTTTATTTGTCACAGTCATTGACAATCAATATAGAGATAATATATTTTAAGCATATAAAACAACTTACCAATACTATTTTGACTGCATTTTCCACATCACAACTAATCTAGAGAATGCATACAATGGGGAGACAAGAATCTTTTAAATAAAAAAATCTTTAAAATTTGATAATTACATTTTCTGAAGGCACTCATTCCTTCATTCAAGGTGTGTGAATAATTCAAATTAAGTACAGTCTTCTCTCTTAAATCCACGCCTTGATTTTAAAGGATTTCCACCATTATATTTCAAATCCTTTAGGTATCTGTATCATAGAATCATAGAATGGTTTGGGTTGGAAGGGACCTCTGGAGGTCATCTAGTCCAACCCCCCTGCACTGGGCAGGGACATCCCCAACTAGATCAGCTTGCCCAGAGCCCTGTCAAGCCTCACCTTGAATGCCTCCAGGGATGGGGCCTCAACCACCTCCCTGGGCAACCTGCTCCAGTATTCCACCACCCTCATGGTAAGGAACTTCTTTCTAATGTCTATGCCTTACCACATCACCAATTTCATGTCTTGAACTATACTTCATTTCAATACAGCCTAAAGGGGGGAATTCATAGCATACCTGAAAGCTCTATTATGCACTGAAAAAATTAGGAAGAAAATTCCGAAGAAGTTAGACTTGCTGAAATAGTGTTTTAAATATTTAAAATATTTTAAGTGTTTCAATAAATTATTCATTGAACATTTAAAAATACATGGACTAGTTCTCAAGTTTTGTATCTCTAGATTATTTTCTTGATCTCCATCATTTCCCTGGTCTGTGCTTTCTAGGGAAGAGTGCTGAAACCACAGTAACAGCCTGAATTACTTATGGGTTTAGGAAGAGATTAACCCAGCTTTTCAGTAATGATAGTATTTTCTCAAAAACCCAGCGAGGTCATGACTAGCTTTAATGATATATTGTTTATTATATTCAGGACATTGACAAAATGTGGTTTAGATAAATGAGGTACTTCAGCATGGAAAATACCACCACAAGTTGTGAGCCTTACTCAGCTCTTCAAAAGATGACAGCCTGTTCCTCCACAGCAATCACAAGTAATTATATTCCTTTCAACTACACTAACTTATACACACTGTAAAGTGGGCCAGGAGCTTCCAGAAAGCTACTGTCTTGCTAGAAGTATATGGCATCCCCTTCCTGCCGCAGTTTCAAAACTAGCCAAATCTCCCCAACAGACAGAAACAGTGAAGTGTCAGATGAGGATAAAGGATGAGCGCAATCCAGAAAGCTAGCTAAAGGGTACAGTCATTTACATGGTAGGGATTTGGAGATGCAGTCAGCTAACGAGGCATGCAGGGTAAAACCAGCCTGTGAGCACTAAGATCCCAAGGATTAATGAGCTGTAAAGCACATAGCTCTTCTTGCTGGAACAGGACCTAGGAGACCTGTTCCTTGTGAAAACTTTACTGCACAAGCTGCTGTTTCAGGTATGGTATAAAAAGAAGGTCCCAAACCAAAGCTGCTAGATTGAGCAATCAAAGCAAAGGATCTGAGGATTCACACTGTTCTGGTGAAATAGAACCCCCACATGCTACTCCATCTGAGCAGAGTCCAAAAGAGAGACAGAAGGTAAACATGGCATAAAGGGCTGCAATATACAGAGAGTCTGTCGAGCAGCTCAAATACATCCTCACGGTGAATGAAGGGTAAGCACCAGGACAGATGGCAGAACTTTTAAAGCCTACCGGTGGCTTTTTTTTTCTTTTGTAATCAGATGTAGCTGTAGAGATAAGCACAACATAGTGAACAGTTTGAGGATTACACTGAAATTCATTTCTGCATGTATCTACTCCTAGACAAATAAATACAAACTATATTCTGTTTCACCTCCAGCCAGGATATGATTTCAATTTCCAAAAAATCTGACCTCTCCAGTAAATGCTACTCAGTAGGAAAGCCCTCTGGGCATTAAATGGACAAAGTGAGGCATGTAAACACTCCATTCTAGCACAGCACACATCTCCATGGGTCTTCAATTGATTTAGAAAACTAGATTCATCCCAAAATATTGCACCTTTTATAAAAGCCTTTCCAGAATGACATGACACGCTATGACTTAGCATTCATCACAGGAAAAACATCTGTTCATTTTTCATGCATTGATTAACTAATGGCAAAATTATAGTTAACACAGAAAGAGAAAAGCAAATAAACAAAAAACACGAAAACCCAAACAACAAAAAAAATATGGCAAAATATCTCCTGAAATAATTCCACCTACACATATCACAGTGGCTGGTATCTGTTCCTTAATTCCATGAATGTATGTAGAATATTACTTTGTTCAGCTATATTGACTCCACTTGGTGCATAGTATGAGTACGGATTGCAGGACAGGGAATAAAGAGAATCACATTTTGTTCATAATAGCTTTTGATTGGGAATTCAGAAGACATCTAAGCAGCATATTCTGGTTCATTTACTTTGATATGTGAAGATTAACTCCAGGGAAATAAAAATAATACATTCAAAGATCCTTTCCACCACCCCTGTAATTGATTCTATTGTCACAGATTCATTAAATCCCTCTGGTAAATCTCTAATTATTATAGGTCTGTGGAATAAAGTAGCCCAATGAAACAACTTTCCTGAATAACAATCATTCATAATTGATAAATTACAAAAGGTCTTTGTAATACACATACAGTAACCAGAGCACAACTGAAGTGCAACCAACATGAACAAAGGCAAAAGGATCACAGTGCCAAAAGCAAGAATCTCAGCTTAGAAAGGATGCTTCTTCACCCTTGAGCTACGTTGTTGTACCCTGCATGCCAGTTTATCTCAGGTGAAATTTCATTCCAATAAACTGGTGCACTTTCTGCACAAAACCTCAGCAAACGGTTTTAGAGGAATGCACACCTTCTCATTTTACATATAAATATGCTCTTGAATAATTGTCATGGTCCCCTGTCCAAATTGTTTTCCAAAACAAATAACCTCATGAGGAGGTTTTTGCTGTTGTTTCTGTGCTAAACACACTATATCATAATTTTCCACAATCACCCTCTTCAATATTTATTCTGTATTTTCTCCACCATAAATTGTGATCAGCTACAGTTCAGAAACACAATATGCTTTCTAAATCCTAGCATAAAGACTGAAGTACTGAAACTTACTGTTCCATATGTCTGTTAAGCTTCTCTTGACACAAAGACTCCCTTGCTTTATTTCTAAGCTCATTTTCTACTAGAGTAACAAACCACTTAAACCACTTTGGTAGGATTCCACACTATCTGAATGCAAATATTTGGATTTTGTGTTCACTGCTAATTGGTAAGGGGTTTGCTACTGCGAAGAAAAATAGTCTTAAGTTTTCTCCTATTTCCCTACTTTTTTCACATCTTCTTAAAACCAGAGGTACTAGAAAGATGTTGAATGGCAACAGGGCATAGTTTACTAGTTTCCCATCATCAGCTGGGTATTTCTAACTGGGATCTTTCCTTCAGTTACTTAGACTACGGCCAGCCCAATACATAGCTCACTATGTTTGCATGGCTTCTGTTCTTCCAAGCAGTTTGGTGCATTAATTCAAAGAAAAACCAATTAATCTGCACCTTCTCAAGAGTACAGTTTGTTTGAGCTTTCCCCATCCTCTTCTGACAGCACACAACACAAAGAAGTCTAGCCTTCTTTGCTTGTAGGTTTGATGGATGTCAGTGAAAACAGACCACCTTAAAAACACAATACCTGTTACCTTTTCAGTCAAAAACTGAGTTTAACAAAAGCTCCATACCTGCAACATGCATCCTTGAGGACTTCAGGTAGTTAAATATTAACACCAAAAACTAAGCCAAATCTTAGTAAACAGAGAAAGCATACAGGCTTAAACAAAGCAATTTTCATCAGGCAGGCATGAGTTCAACCCCCTGAGTGAGTGCTTTTGGAAAAGGTGATATAAAAACAACCCAGGAGGAAAGAGGAAGACCATTTAAAAAAAAAAGAACAAACAACAACAACAAAAACACCCAAAAAACCACCCAAAAGCCACACCAAAACCCCCAAACTTAAGAAAACCCCCACAACTTAAGAAAACCACTCAGGCTTTTTTCTCACATCATTATGAGCACCAGATCTAATAACGTCTAATTACCTACAGATTTGCATGCTGTGGTTAGTTCATTTTAATGACTAAGAAGTTCCTAGCTGCCAGGACCCATACAAGACTCCTCTCCTAGGTTCACTCTTTGATACTGATCACAGAATGAGCTCATCAGGCAGCGTTTAGAAACTCTCAGCCAGAGAACTTAGATGAGTAGCTCTCTCTTCTTCAACTTCTCAAAACTTATTAAAACTTTAATTAAAGACTTCCATTCTTTTGTCAAATATTGCCAAAAGCAACCAGAAAGTTTAAAAATATCTGGTGCATATTAATATACAAACAATACACCAGGACAGTAGGGTAACAAGGATTGTTTCCATAGGAAATTTGGATAAACTCTTCTCACCATCTTGCAGGTTTTTTTACCTATGCTCTGAACAACACAATTCTCCAAAGGCTTACAAACATCATTTTTGACTTCCAGAACAGAAAATCAGTTTCAAAAGGAACAAAGCAGAACTAACAATATACCACGGGAGAGGTGCTAAAGGCACTGTAGCTCAAAACCTATTGCATTACTTGCCTACTCCACCCTTCTTTGACTCAGCAGCTGGCAGTCACTGCTCAGCCAAACAAGAGCTACAAGCAAGAGGTGCATTTGGCTCCACTGAAAGAAGCAGTACTCTAACATTGGGTTAGGATCTAGACCCGTAAGCATACATTTGTAAAGAGCTTTTAATTCCTTCATTATTTTATTACTAAAAAAAAAAAAACAAAAACCAAACCTCCACTGACTTTATATTATTACTGGTTTTGCTATCTAAATCAGAAAGAAATAGCAGTTTCTGAAAACCAGTAACAAAAAGCTGGGTAACAAAAATTCAAACTTTTTTTTTTTTCCCAGATGGGGGAATGGGCCATCTTTACTATCCTCTCAAGCCTTCATCAAGTCCTTTGTTTCAAACAGTTGTTCAGTTCCTCAACAGCTCCTCATCACTGACTCCCCTGACTCCTTCAAGCTGTTCTGTGTCATGTCAAGTCTTGTTTTATTTTAACTATACAAATTCTCTATGACAAGGGCTTAGTCTATATTTAGAAAACACTGCATGAAGATAGAGTGCTGTGTAAGTGTTTTATGATTTCTCTGGTGTTCACTTCAGCATTTTGGAAGTCACATGCATTGTCCTGGGCAATTACACACTATAAGAAAAAAATGAATCACTAATGTGATTAGAGAATTTCTTCCTTCATACGTATTTTTATTCCCTTGACTATTTTCAAAGCATATAGAATCACAATAAAATACCTATATTTCAGGATCTCAATCAAATTCAAATGAAAACATGAGAAAAGAGACAAACTGCAAAACTCTCACACCCTCTTCCCATACTACCTTCTTGCTTACCTTCTTCCACTAACAGAATCATCCAAAGGCCCTCTTAAACAAAGGCTACAAATAATGTGCAAATTGCTAATACACAGCTTTCAGAAACATCTTGCCTACAACGTATTAAACTCCTGAAAGCACCACAGCTTACCTTCTGACTTCCACAAAGAATATCCCTATTCTTATATATATATATAAGCAACTCACAGGATGGGTTAGCTTCATTCAAGTCTTACTAACAGCCTAGTTTTCCTCATCTGCTAACACTCTTCATTTGAAACGATTATAGGTATAAATAGTATGTGTCCCTTGAAAAAGAAAATTCAGATGCATAATCAAGTTATTGGGCCTACAGCTATACCACAGAAGGTGGCTATTTGCCTGCTCTTAGTTCAGGCCAAACACTAAATAAAAATGTTCAAACTAACTTTTCTATACGTTAGAAGTACACACAAGCATAGTAGACATGCAGATCTGACAGTTCCGAACAGCCTTGCAGCTTCTGGTTCTGATTTCTGTCTGTTTGAAGTTAACCTGAAACAAAACCTATCATTAACAGACAATTACATATTACTCCCTTACTACGGGCCACGCGCAAGTACTAAAGGCTAGTGTGAGATTTGCCCCAGACAGTCAGCCACAAAAAAAAAAAAAGTGACCAAGATCAGGATGTTAAGATGAGGGCTTAAAGAGGATATAGATTACCTTGTGTCTAGCGTGACTAACCCCTGAATTTCTTCTAACAGCCTTTCCATGGTACAGCAGAACACAAAGGAACAGAGAACATAACAGCTGATTTTTCTTTCATTTCCCATCACCTCTTCTCTAGGCCATTTTTCTTCTTCAGCCAATGTCCCAGAGTTTGCTAGCTATGCAATATATATTAGCAGATAAAAAGAAGCCATTTGTGATGTCAACTTTAAGCAATGACAAATTAATTTCTCTATATTCCTTTCACTTCCTCCTCATCTACTCCACAGGCATGTTTTCCACAACTCTCTTCTCAATAGTAGTTTGAAAGTTTTTCTAGATAATACATTATTCCTTCTACTTTCCCATTATTCATAAATTTAAATTCTGAAAATTTAAAATCCAGCAACCATTTTAAAATCTCTGGTCTTTTTAGCCTCTGCTCCAGATGGACTTCGCAAGAGCTCTAAATGCCTTGTTTCCCACCCGATACTGTGCCTTTGCGTAATTACCACTAGTATGGAATAGGTGCCTATAGATACAGAATACTATTTTTAGACACACTGAACTTATCCATGTCAATTGTATTTGCAGAGTCTTCACCATTCTACAATTCCTATTCCTAGTCTTCTGGACTCCCAACTCACTGCAAGAAAAATTTTTGGTAACCTAAGTTTTAGAGGTACTAAGAATTTAATGATGTAACAAAAAACTTCAAAACAGTACATGCTCAGTGACTTTTGAAAATCTGTTCTTGACAAAAATGAACACTGTAAAAAGCAAATGAACAAACACTAAAATATTATTTAAGGATATAATGGAGGCCTCATTTAAATCAGTAACAGTTCTGTCACTGGCTTAAAGGGCCAACATTTCTCACAGACCTTAAAGCTGTTACATTAAAAATCTGGGCTTAAAAGACTAACAAATTTAGGATGCTTGAGTTTTCTACCCACAGTATAATCACTGCACTATAGCTACAAAACACTACAGAATTCACACAACACAAAACCAAGTTATTTTGCTATTCACAGCAAGGGCAGAGCCTGCCATCACCTTTGCACATCACATTCCTTATATCATATCTACTTTTATGTTGCAAAACAGCAAAATAAAAAAAGAGCAGAAGATACCTACATGGCTCTGCCACCCCAGGATCCCTGGCAGCTCATTAACCTCTAACAGAAGGAAGGTAGTTGGAGCAATCAGAATGCCTTCATAAGCTGTCTCTAGAAGACATACAGGTATGCTTTCACACACTACATGGCAGGGTTTCCCACATAACCAAGTAGTCATGCAACAAGTGATTATACCACAATGTTTACACTTTCACATGCATATCAAAACTAACATTTGTGTTACATTATATCAATTTGTGAATGCCATTTCCTACAGACTGTCTCCAAACAATACTTGTTTTAAGTCTCAAGAGATATCAAAAATTTAGTATGTCCTGATGATATTAATTATCTATAGCTACTTTGTCATTTTAAGCACAATTGATAACCTTGCACTCACAACTGAAGGCATGATCTGCTCTCAAGGTATCTGAAAGAATGTACATTGTCTTTCAACATCACTTTAAATAACTATGGAGAAGCATCCTAAATCAAGCATCATTTTCCCTGTCGCCATTTTCTGCCAGTAACCTCCCTTCAGCAACATGAAGAGAAAAAACAATATGTAATTGAAAAACCAAGGCAGTTTATTAATATTTCTGAAATACAGCAAATAAAATTAGCTCATTCACACTTCATCCCTTCAATATATAAAGTTCTTATTGAAAGCTATTGCATTAACAGCAGAATAAGTCTTTTTCTTGCACACACTAAAGTAATAAGTATGCTGACAATTAATAAAGAAAATGAAAAGCAATCTTATTCTATTTCCATTGTACTTGTACCACAACATGTTCAGTTGGTCATCAAGAATCCAGCCAGCATATTTTGAAGTTATAAACCCTGTTAAAACAGTCCCCAAGACTCCTATTCAAATCAGTAGCACTTCTGCCACTGGCTTAAATTGCCAAAACTTACAGAATCATAGAACAACCCGAGCTGGAAGGGACCCACAGGGATCATCAAGTCCAACTCCCATTAGGCATAGGACAAAACCCCAAGTTCGCACGAGGTGACTAAAGGCATTGTCCAAGCATCTCTTAAACTCCACAAGATTTGGAGCCATGACCACCTCCCTGGGGAGCCTGTTCCAATGCTCCACCACCCTCTGGGTGAAAAACTTTTTCCTAACATCCAGCCTGAATTTCCCCTGGGACAGCTTCATACCATTACCCCGTGTCCTGTCACTGGCCACTAAAGAGAAGAGCCTAGACCCACTCCTCCCTCTCTGGTGAGGAGCTTATAAACTGCAATGAGATCCTCCCTCAGCCTTCTCTTCTCCAGACTGAACAGGCCAAGTGATTTTAGCCTTTCTTCATATNCCCACCTGATGATCTTTTTATCTAGTTTAATGCTCGACGTTTTCTCTAAAAGGATACTATGTCAGACAGTGTCAAAAGCTTTACTAAAGTCCAAGACGATAACATCAGCTGGTCTCCCTTGATCAACTAGATAGGTAATCTCATCGTAAAGGGAAATCAATTTTGTCAAACATGACTTCCCTTTTATGAACCCATGCTGACTAAGACTAATAATCGTGTTGTCTGACAGGTGCTTATCTGTGGCTCCCAGAACAATCCTCTCCATAATTTTGCCAGGTATAGAAGTAAGACTAACAGGCCTGTAATTACCAGGGTGGTTCCTGTTACCCTTCTTGAAAATAGGAACTACATTAGCACGCTTCCAGTCTGTTGGGACCTCTCCAGATTCCCAAGAGCATTGAAAAAAATCATCGAGAGAGGACCTGCTAAGACATCAGCCTTCTCTTTAAGGACTCTTGGGTGGATTCCATCAAGCCCCATAGACTTATAAGGGTCTAATTGGAGGAGCAAACCGTGCACGAGTAGGGGGTCAGCTCTAACATTGACAGATTCTGTGTTTCCAGTTTCTGTCTCATGACACTGGGTATTGCATATCCCATCTGCCTCACTAAAGACAGAAGCAAAGAAAGCATTGAATATCTCTGCTTTGTCAACGTCACTATCTGTAAGGCCACCATCCTTATTTAGTAATGGACCAATATCATTCCTGATCGTCCTCTTATTATTAACATATTCTAAAAAGTTCTTTTTGCTATCCCCCACAGTACTGGCCAGCTTTAATTCTAATCGGGCCTTGGCTGCACAGATTTTTTTTCTACAACGTCGAACAGTTTCTCTATAGACCTCCCATGTTACCAGATTCTGCTTCCACTGGTTGTAAACATACTTTTTTGTCTAATTTCCAGAAGAAGCTCCCTGCTCAGCCAAGCTGGCCTTCTGCTTCGCCTACTTGACTTCCGACATTTAGGAATTGCCTGTTCCTGGGCTCTCAGGATATGGAACTTAAAAGCTGACCAACCCTGATGCACCTCAGAACCTCCCAAAGTTTTTTCCCAGGGGACCTCACTAAGTAGCTTGCTGAGCAACCCAAAATCAGCTCTGCTTCATAGTTCATAGTAGTTCATAGGTTCATAGTAGTAGTTCTACTAATAGTTTTCTTCCTATCACCAGAGATACAAAACTCTATCACCTCATGATCACGGAGGCCAAGTCGGCCTCCTATGATCACATCATTCACAAGGCCCTCTCTGTTAACAAGTAACAGATCCAGGAGCACCCATCCTTGTCAGTTCCTTTATTACTTGCACCAAGAAGCAACCATCAATGTGTTTCAGAACTCTTCTAGACCTATTAGTACCAGCTGTATGGTATTCCCAATTAACATCTGGTAAATTGAAATCACCCCTAAGGACAAGGGCAGATGATTTACTAGCAACTTAGCTCCTCAAAAAATAGTTCATCAATGTCTTCAGCCTGACTAGGCGATCTGTAACAGACTCCCACAACCATATAGGCTTTATTTGATTGTCCTTTGATCCTTACCCAGAGCCTCTCCACCTTACCACAATCAATAGTGAGTTGGATGCATTGCAGCCCCTCAGCTACGTACAATGCCACCCCTCCGTCTCTTCTACCCTGCCTATCTCTCCTGAAGACTTTATAACCATCCATCATAGCACACCATTCACAGAACTCATCCCACCATGTTTCACATAGTCCAATAATGTCACAACTCTGAGACTGGGCTAGAAATTCAAGCTCCTCCTGCTTATTCCTCATGCTGCGTGTGTTGGTACAGTAACATTTCAAGAGTGACCCTTTACATTTGTTATTCTTTGAATTGGGCAAAAGTATCTTACCTGCACTTAGTCCCATAAACCTTGAGAAGCCAACCCGTCCCTCCTCATTATCATGTCTCGTACTATCACCTATCCCCTTCCAACCTAGTTTAAAGCCCTATCTATCAACCCTGCCACCTCATGTGACATTACCCTTTTATCCCTATGAGTCAGTTGTTTCCCATTATATGACAACAGACCAGGAGAAGAATAAATCCTCCCATGATCAAAGTTCCAACGGTGACACCAGCATTGCAGCCACAAATTAAGAGAATGGATCCTCCTGTTCCTATCAATATTTTCTTCAACAACCATGGGAAGTGAGGAAAATACTATCTGAGCTCCTGATCTTTCCACTAAATGACCCAACTTCTCTGAGCATGGATAGCAACACTTGGCTTGTCTCTCTCCTCACCACTCATACAGTGAGAAATGAACATAAAACACTTTAAATAAATAAATGAGCTAGGACAGTTTACAAATACACCCCCTGGATTGACATTGCACTGAATATACCTAGAGGACACATTAGAATTTTAACTACCACCCAGTACACAGAACAAAATACAAAGCAAAAGTGCTAGTACATTTGGTTACAGGCAGAGGGGGCAGAAACTGCCATTACCACCTTAGCACAGCACCTCTCTCCTACCATATTCTGGGTATACCCAGTGACTCCATCATTCCCAAGGTCTAAGATTTTGCTGGCATGGCTAATGGTGACAGGTTAAAATCACTGGGATGTGACATTTGCACAGATGTCATTGTTTCATGGGCTCTGCTTCAAATGACAAGGCTTAGACTATATCACAAGCAACATACAGATGAGGAACCTGTTGAGTACTTCTATACTTTCACCCAAATCTAAATCTCACTGTACTACATAAAATCAGTAAATCTCTTGAGAGCTGCTATTTCACATAAAAAACCACTTGCAAGAAGTCACATCAAAGAAGAAGCAGGAAAGATGCCTAAAAACAAGAGTGAAAAAAGCAAAAATAGAGAAGAAAGCCAGAGCTGGAAATGCACTAGAAGCAATCAATGTACTTTCAGAAGCAATGACTTATATCACCAAAAGGTATAGGCAAAGAGGTGTGGTTTTTTTAAACTTTCTGTCAGTCTGTCACAACTGGTTCTTCACCCTAGAAAACAGCTGCGACCCTCAGAAGCACTGCTGAGTGAGCTGGATCTTGAATTCCTGATATGCTAAGAGCATTATAAAAAATTAAGTGGTATTTTCTTAAATAATGTAGAAGTGTCATTACACTCCAGGAGTGCTGAACTGCCTTCTCTCAAACTTAACAACAAAACAAAATCCAGGAAAACATTTTTCTCCTAGACTGGAAAAAAAAAAGTGCTTGTAATTAGCCTTTACAGAGAAAATGCTGCATAAATTTAAACCTGCTGGTGTATCTGTAGGAAGTTTCCACATATATCAAATTATCAAAAAAAACCTAACAAACACAGTTAAGCCATGAAGGTAAGGCTGTAGGATTTGGGTTGCATTCACTGATTCAACTTCCCATTTATGAATAAAATTGTTACACATTCACACCTCACATGGACTTTCATAGCAATAACCAGGGCAAAAACATAGTACCATCTATAGTCAACTTAAAACACATCACTCAGGTCTTATAACACACCTCAGTAGTGGCTTTAGGTTTTGTGCAGAATTACAAAACACATGCAACAGACTACAGCACACATTTTAAAAATTCCTTGCTTTTTCCACATTCTGGACACTTCTGTTTTTATTTATAGCTTGCCTCTAGGTTCTTTTCCCTTAAGACTATCAACACATCTTATTATGAAGCAACTACCCTGTACAGGACAGATCACAGCCGAGGTAAAAGCAGCAGACTTTGTAGGAAACATGAACATTTTGTTGTCATACAACGGAGAAATTACACTATAGTTTTCAGTCACACTGTATCTGAGTTCATATTATCCAAGTGCTACATCGTGCCATGCAGTGCAGACAGAACAAGTTGCAAAGCAGTATGTAACTGTAACTAGGGAATGGACAATGCATGTCAAATATATGGCTCCACTTTCCATAATCTTTAAGTTATAGACCTTGCTGAAGCATAGGAATAAAAATGAAATATTACAAGTACAAATCATACTGCACATTTTAAGTGCTTTTAAGTTCTCTGCTTTACACACCACCTCTCAGAGCCAGCACATTCAACAGCGAGTCTAATACAAATACTTTTATCAAGGTAATACTTGGTTAAGTCTAATACTTTAGCAAGCTAACCCAGTTTACTTATCACTGCAGAAAACTGCCAAATAAATTAAATAATGAGAGGAAAAACCTGATGACGCCGCATATTTATTTCTCAGGAAACAAATCCAGCCCCTACCTTCCATTACTTCTGTATATGTTTCCTCTCACCCCCATCCTCCGTGACAAGCCCCTCCAACTGCAGCAAAACTATCTGCAAGGGGAAGACCTAAGGCACTGAATCTTATAAGAAGCAAGGGAGAGGATGTAGTTCAGTTCTTTCCCCTAACAAGCTGGTAGTTATTCCAAAAATAAAGTATGCACTGCTTATTAATTTGACTTTAAGTGTCCATAAGGGTTATTTTCCGTCAACACTTCCACTGACACACACATGCTATTTTATCTTATGCTTTACTTGTATTAGCCAAATCCAGAAAAGCAACTCTGCAGCTTTCACTTCTTACCTTGCCTCAAAGGTGTGTAATACCTGGTAAACACACAGCCTCCTGATATCAGGACCCTTCCAGAAGTAAGTGAAAACAATCCAGGAACTTCAAATCTATGAAAATGTGACATCCTCAGAATGTGCAGATTTTTATGCTTTTCAAAATCTACCATTAAGTTTATTTTGACAAAATTGTTTTCTCAATGACTTGTATCTGTGCAATTCACAACACCACATAGAAACTACACATTGACCTTATGTAATTCTGACTTTCCAAATACTCCACATGAGCTAACCCAACAAAGCCATAGTGTCTTCCATGAGCCTTCATGGAGGAGTGGTAATTTGTTCAGAAGGAGCAACATCTCTATATTTCTCTTGCAATTTCTGAAACACTCTTATCTAGCACACAAAAACACTTTAAGTTGTTCAGTGTCCAGCTAGTAACTACAAAGGCTTATATGATGTATTAGACTTGAATAAAGAAGAAAGTCAACCACATACAGCTTACACAGCACAAGAGATTGTGCTCACACAACCATATGCTTAGACCTGAGGACACAAGATGCTTTTTCAGCATCTTCTGTGACTATGAGGCTGAAATACGAAGTGCTATCTGTTGTAACCCAGACATAGTACATACTCATTGTACTGTTCCAGGTCCTCTTTCTGGTAGTTCCCCATGTCTATCCTCCCTACCTAGGCCTGCACCAAGCTCCCCAGAAGCCAAGCCTTACTCAAGCCAGTGTGCACCAGCTATTTCAAAAAGTCCTTCCAGGGACTACAGCTAGGCCTTCAATCCTGAGGGCTGATACACAACTTTCCCACTGAACTGAATTTCTTCACTGAACTACCACAAAAAGCTGTTGCCAAGCTCAGGAAGTTCTTCAAACTACAGGGACCATTGCACGCTGGACTCCAAGGGGTAAAGGAGTCCCAATTTGCAGAAAATATCCCTTGTTCGTATGACATGCTTTCAGCAGATCCTTATTACCTTCTCTTGAGACAGTGCTGCCTATTTAGGGGAGGCTGCTTTCCATTTGGGATGCTAGAGATGAACAACTTCAGGGTGAAAAACATGTCTCTAAGAGGACTTTCTAAGGCTTGTCACTCCTCTGGGTTTTTCCAGGTCTGAGTCAGTCCCTATTTCTAAGAAAACGTTCTTGAAATATTTTTTACTGTTTCTGGAATAATCCTCTGTATTACAGCAGGCTCAAAAATCACAGCTAAAGTAAGCCACTGCACAGATGATCACCAATGCAAAAAAAAGTACGTACTATTACTACTTCTAGCTAGATAAATACAAATATTGCTGTCCTTTATACCAACAGCACTTGTAACTACTGAGACACATGCAATGAGATGCTGTAAAGGGGATAAGAACTCTCCTGAATGATTAGGCGCAATGTCTTTGCTATCTGAGCTTTTCCAGATCATTAATATTTCACTTTTATATATTCCTCAGCTGCTTTTACAACATGTTCCTTTCTCTCCTTCTTAAGTGCAAGCAGGGAGAATTGTTTGAAGTTAACTAGTAGACCTTGCCTCACATCCCCACCTCCATGCCCCTGAGAGTTTAACACTTCAAGTGCAATATACTAGACAGAAAAACACATCTGGCATAGAAAAGGATAAGAGGAGATTCTGAGCATCCCTTCTAGTTACATTCAACTATAAAGGCGTGCAAGACGAAAATAAAGTGTACCACAGCTTCCCCTCTCTGTCAAGACACTGTTGTCAATCTCAAAGGCAAGAGAGGGAGACACAATGCTGTGGAGGATTCCCCTTTGCGTGCAAAAACAAAACCAGCCCGTTCCTTTGCAAGACAACTCACAGCAACATCCTCTTCCTTGCCAAAAGTAGAAGATAACCTCTCTCAGCCAGGAGAATCAACATAAAAACTATCTAGAGGAAATACGGGATTTTCACAAACCTCTTCCGTAATAAGCACTACCACCACCATCTGCTCCACATTTTAAGTGTGCCATGTGATTTCGGAAAACACAGGCAGCATCCTCCAGCCTCCTGCCTCCAAATCCAACCCCATAGCAGAAACCCCACACGACTGCCGGTACCTCAGCGGCGAAGCCACTGTTCCCGGTCATCCTCACAGGTTAAATGCAGATTGGTTAACAAACACTGCTGAGGTTGAAAGGGGAAATGGGAGAACAGGGAGGGGAAAGAAAGAAGAAACGCCAAAAACAAACAAAAAAGGGTCTGCTATTCCCCTTCACCTGCAGCAGCGAGGCCGCAGCTGATTCCCAGAGATGCACAGCCGCACGGTACCGGCTACCCACGGCAGGGCCGTGCCCAGCGGGCCCCGCAACGCCCCCAGGCCTCCCCCTCCAGCCCCGCTGGCGCTGCCTCTGCCCCGAGCTGGGCCGGCCCCCGGGTGACACCTGCGGGCGCCAAGCCCTTACCCGCCCCGCCACAAAGACGCTAGCGCCGATGTCCCCGCAGCCACCCACCACTCACTAATCCCCACCGCTACTGGAGCGCGGTTCCCGGGGATCACCGCGGAGCTGCAGCACCGGCAGCCCCCATCCTCCTCCTCCTCTTCCACCGCCACTGCAGCCGCGCCGCGGGTCGGCGCAGGGCGGGCGGGAACCACCGCCCCGCCGCCTGGGAAGCCGAGGCCATGCGAGGGCTGGGAGATGGGAGGGTGCTGCCCGCGCCCTGGGGCGACACTCTCCCGTATCACTTCAGCACCTGGCAGGCGAAGTGGCCCCCACCTCCAAGGACCCCTTACCTTCCTCCCAGCCTACCGCCCTCCCNGCGGGCGGGGGCGGGCCGGGGCGGTGCTTCGGCGCCGGTGCGGTGCGCCTGTGCCCGCAGTGTGATGCGAGCTGGATTCTGCCTGTCTATCTGGTTGTCCACGATGAGCGTGTCCATAAGGGTGAGTCGTGTGCACGCGTGTTGCCGGGGTGGGGGATGTTGCGCTTTCTGGTGTCTACCGTTCTTGTGTTCCTCCGTGTTTCCTTTACCCACCCCACCCCTTCACTGCCGCCTTGCCACCTGCCGGCGCTGCGGGGCCGAAGAGGCGGGGAACGGGGAAACCGCACCCCGCCGGGCTCAGCGCCAGTGCCCGGCCGGGCGGAGCGGAGCAGCTTCCTTGGTCTTCTCAGACGGAAGGCAAACTCGCGGTGTATGGGGCTTGAAAGTCCGAGTCTCCCCGGGAGGAATTCAGCTCCGATGCGGTGTGTTTACACTCACCATCTGCTGAGGAATTGGTGTTTATTTTCCCCTCTTTCCCGCAGGGCGGTGGAGCGGGCTGATTTCACTTCCTCATCCTCTTTTTTTTTCTTTTTTCTTTTTTTTTTCAGATACTTGTTTTGAACTTGTTTCCTAGTTGCTCTGTCGCCATCCTGGCGCTTTGCTGATGCTAGGGAGGGAACAAGGAAAAAGCGTTTGAGAAGTTGCCTCCACAGCAAAAGCAGGTCTGGGCTGCACCACTGGGAGAACAGGAAGGATTTCCCTGGAATATTGGGCCAGGGCAGAGGTCAATTACGAGGTGTTTAAATGTAATGAATTAAGTTGTTTATTCAAGTCGGAAAGAAACAGTAAAACAGAGGAATAACCATGTTGTCTGCAACTAATATTTAAGTAATATGACTGAGTTTTCATAGGTTTNTCCCGGGGATCACCGCGGAGCTGCAGCACCGGCAGCCCCCATCCTCCTCCTCCTCTTCCACCGCCACTGCAGCCGCGCCGCGGGTCGGCGCAGGGCGGGCGGGAACCACCGCCCCGCCGCCTGGGAAGCCGAGGCCATGCGAGGGCTGGGAGATGGGAGGGTGCTGCCCGCGCCCTGGGGCGACACTCTCCCGTATCACTTCAGCACCTGGCAGGCGAAGTGGCCCCCACCTCCAAGGACCCCTTACCTTCCTCCCAGCCTACCGCCCTCCCGTACGCTTCACTGCCCTGCCCCGGCTCCTCACTTACGCCGCACCGATAAAGCTGAGCTCGGCGGTACCGCCCGAGAGTGGACGCGTTACCTGGCCGGGCTCCTCCAGCGCCCGGGGCGCTCGCCGTCCGCCGGCGGGGGCTGGGGACCCTCCTTGCCCGTTGAGTCGCCGCCACCACCCCGCTGGGTGGGTGCTTTCCTGCGCTCCCCTAGCGCGGGGTGAATAATCCCTCCAGAGCCTGAGCACCCTGGTCGGTCGGTCAGTCCAGTCAGTCTGTCTGTCCGTCCGTCTGTCAGGCAGTCATGTTGCGGCCGAGCGTGTGTGTGTGTCTGTGCGGCTGGAGGATTGGCGGCGGGCGGGGGCGGGCCGGGGCGGTGCTTCGGCGCCGGTGCGGTGCGCCTGTGCCCGCAGTGTGATGCGAGCTGGATTCTGCCTGTCTATCTGGTTGTCCACGATGAGCGTGTCCATAAGGGTGAGTCGTGTGCACGCGTGTTGCCGGGGTGGGGGATGTTGCGCTTTCTGGTGTCTACCGTTCTTGTGTTCCTCCGTGTTTCCTTTACCCACCCCACCCCTTCACTGCCGCCTTGCCACCTGCCGGCGCTGCGGGGCCGAAGAGGCGGGGAACGGGGAAACCGCACCCCGCCGGGCTCAGCGCCAGTGCCCGGCCGGGCGGAGCGGAGCAGCTTCCTTGGTCTTCTCAGACGGAAGGCAAACTCGCGGTGTATGGGGCTTGAAAGTCCGAGTCTCCCCGGGAGGAATTCAGCTCCGATGCGGTGTGTTTACACTCACCATCTGCTGAGGAATTGGTGTTTATTTTCCCCTCTTTCCCGCAGGGCGGTGGAGCGGGCTGATTTCACTTCCTCATCCTCTTTTTTTTTCTTTTTTCTTTTTTTTTTCAGATACTTGTTTTGAACTTGTTTCCTAGTTGCTCTGTCGCCATCCTGGCGCTTTGCTGATGCTAGGGAGGGAACAAGGAAAAAGCGTTTGAGAAGTTGCCTCCACAGCAAAAGCAGGTCTGGGCTGCACCACTGGGAGAACAGGAAGGATTTCCCTGGAATATTGGGCCAGGGCAGAGGTCAATTACGAGGTGTTTAAATGTAATGAATTAAGTTGTTTATTCAAGTCGGAAAGAAACAGTAAAACAGAGGAATAACCATGTTGTCTGCAACTAATATTTAAGTAATATGACTGAGTTTTCATAGGTTTTTTTCTTAACAGTTTATGCTGGACCCTTCCCACATCACATACCAATGTGAACTGTCTTGCCTCAGTGGGGACATCATTTGAGTGAAATGAATGACAGTTCACAAGTGACAGCTTGCAAATGTGTGCCCTGTCCTCTTATATTGCAAAAAATAAGATGCATAATTTGATGAACTGAAGAAACACATTGACTTTCCAGAGCTAAGTCTTGACAGGAACAAAGTGTGTTCTTCATTCTGTAACATTATTGTTCATCATGAAACTGAAGGATCCACGGAAATTTTAACTGTTAGGCTTATACAGAGAAATACAGATCTGAATGGAGTCCATGAGAGTTCTAAAGAATTTTGAGTAAAACATTTCCACAAAACAGATCTACAACTTAACAGGAACAATAAAGTTTTGCTTCAATTCTGAATAAGTATTGTGTGACTGTACAGCAGCAGTTGTGTCTGCCACTTTGATATGATAGTATTATGAAACTGAATACTTACAAATATGTCCTTATAGAAGCTAAACTTTCAAACATAGTATCATTCTGTCAATCTGTTCAATGCATTCACTGTACTGTTCAGTGAAACGTTAATATCCAAACCTAAAGGTGTTTCTGTTTCTTCTTGGGCCTAAAACAGATAAAATGTTATACCTAAAGTGCTGTACCTAAAACAGATAAAATGTTCATGGTCACACAGTTCGGTGTATGCAGCACACAGTAGAACCTCAAGGATGCTACATGGAGAGAAACAGATTTTTAGTAACCCGTCATCTGCATTTAAATGCAAAAATCTCATGCGAGATTGCATCGAAAGTAGATATTCATTACAGAAAGTACCTACCTTCACAATTTGGGAATTCAAACAAGAGTATACCATAACCAGATCATTTTATTGGTAGCTAGTTCACCCAGCAAAGCATTTAAGCACGTGCTCCACTTATATGCATGACTCATCTCTGTGAAGACTAGGGCATTTACCCTAAGTAAAATTATGGGTCTGCTCAGCCACTTCATTAAGCTGAGACAGCCTTGGTGTTAGAGGCAGAGGAATCTGTGTTTTGCTGAATCAGGGTTCTGCTAGGAGCCTTGCATGATTTTCAAACTCCTCCCCCTCCTTCTTCCTTGTATTCCTTGTATTCTTGGACACTCCAGCACGTTTTTGTAAGCTCTGCTGCCTACCGTTGCCCTGAAAGATGAGCTTCTGTGATTAAGCAGCACTTTCAGAGACCAGTCATGCTTACAGTGGAGCTGGTGAAGCTTTGATCGGCCCAGTGATACAAGCAGGCAAACAAGAGCTAGCAGCTAGAGGTTGTATGGAATGATGACAGCTTTTCCAACACTACACTGCATTCTAGTGAACTGGGGGAGGAAAAGCCCCCAACAGTGTAATAAGTTTAAGCATCAAGCAATACCTGTTTTGAAGTAGGTTTCCAAACCCCAGCAGATAATTACGGGAGCAATGGAAAGAGGAACACCTGTAGCAAACACATTCTGGCCCTGTCCAAGCACATGTAACTTGACTTTCTTCTCCCCCCAGTCTCCTACTGGTGTGGCCCCTGGTGACTTCAGCAGAAGACAACATATTTCACTAAAATCTTCATTAGATTTTGCTAGCACAACAAAACCCTAAGAGGAAATTTCCAGAGTCAGAGACACCTGAATTCACCAGGAACAAGACATTCTCATTGACTGAGAAATAAATGTCCTGAAAGTCACTACAACTGACCCATCTGATTCGCTTACATTCTCTATCTGCTCCTTCCATTCCCTCTCAGTTTGTGTTCATTCCTTGTTGCCTGACCAATGATTTTACATGATCTCTCATGCTTGATGCTGCCTCCTTCCTAACAAATAGAAGGGATGTGGGATTTTTTTTTCACAATTTTATCTCAGGGGCTTTTTTCCTTCTCCACATGTCAGTATGGATCCATCACTGGGCAGGCACAGGAGGAGCTGAGGCATGTGAGATCAAGTCAGTTTTAACAGCCCTGTCCATCAGGGTTGAGCACGCATCCCTGTGTAACCTTCTTCAAGGCCTCGGCCCCCCTCCAATCTCTGTATTCCCAAGACAAGTCTTTGGCACAGAGAAGTAAGTGCTAGCCTTCCTTATTCCACGCACTGAACACTCAGTAGTTGTCTGTATGAGTGACCCTGACTGCATGGAGTTTGGCACTGGCCATAGTTACCAACAGTCTGTTTGGGGTAAAACAGATTCATCTCTATTTTGTAGGAGCATTTTACAAGCCTCAGAGAAACCAGTTCTGGGAAGTGAGCTAGGTATGCCAAGCAGTGACTCAGAACCACAGGCTGGGAGAATCACCTGACCTCGGCACTAGGGTACTCCAGGGCATCTTGAGAGATCCAGGGGATGTATGGCTGTATGGACTTCACTAAAAGGTTTTTCTCTAACAATTCTATTTGAGCTAGGCTAGCAGTGGGGGTGTTGCTACACCACAGTGACCATGAAGCACTCTGGTCAAGTCCTGGTTTTCCTTTCCATCATGAGAGGGCAAAGGTAGCCTCCTGTACTAAAATTGCTTCCACTCTGCTTTTGAGAAACATCTGTTCAATGGAGCATTGGCACACTAATCAATATGTATTGGTTTTGTATTGCATACAATCATATCCACTTACACCTTTGGAGCAATGATTAATCAAGTGACCTTCCACTTGCTATGTAGGGCCATGTATGTGCAATGTACTGATTAAATAGTCACTGAAACTAGTCAGTTTGTTAAAAGTGATGAATTTTATCATGCCAACACTGAAATCTCAAAGGAGGTTGAAGTCCACTTTAGTTAATAATAAAAGAATAGTCATCTGAAGCAATTTTTAAATTCATGTTCATGGGTTTTGTCCCCTGCTTTTAAACAGGCTGTAAATTGATTTATAGTCGCTGTCACTGGGCTCCCTCAGCACCAATGGCTCAAGTGACACCACTTTTTAGGAATATAACCACATTCTATTATTTCTAAAGGATAAATGCTCCTTGCACTCTCAAAATTTAGTTCATTAAATTGAACAAAGAAAGATCATTTGACTATCTCTGCAGCAAGATAAGAGACACGAATTTACCTCCGATGAGAAATCTCCAGTTTGGTATTAAAAAGGGATCAATCCTCATGGCCTTCCTTTTCTCCTCGTTTAGTCTGTTAAAACAGTACAGTTCATCTGTTTTGGCTTTGCAATTTCTTTTCCAACAGTTAATGCAAATACTGTCATTGTTCATTGCTGGAAATTGTGATGCCAGTGAATGTATAACTACCAGAGAAGGGCAGCAAAAAGATTCCTCTTTGACAAACCAGCTTTCTGAATACATCTTTTTTTAGCTAGTCCTATTTAAGCACTGTCAATGGGCAAGCTTCATGCTTTTATTGTTACCAGTATAATCAAAATAGTAAAAATCTTATCAGCTCTGATATTTGTATAAATGAGCTTGGTGGTATAGTTTGTTCCCATTTCCATACAGAAATGTACCATAACTGGGGAATGCAGTTTTGTATAAGCATCAACATATTTATTTCAGTGTTTCACTGGCAAAAATATCTGGGTGAAAAAAAATAGTACATAAATAATACACTCCTAACTCAGAGGGATATTGCCCCAGTAAAATCTCTGCAAGTTCTGATCCTGCAGTAGATGAGGAAACTCCTGGTTCTCCATTGTGATCTGTGAAGCTCCGCATGGATACATAATTCGGAAGGACTCCAAGGGACTCGGGTATTATATTTTCACAAACAGCAGCTAATAGAAGCTGAACTCTGCTTCAAGTCAGTTTTACTTTTCATTCTGAGCATTTTTGTTTAGAGGATCTCCATGGCAAAATACTTTGGTTCTCCAGGCTACCAGGATTTATTTGTTTGTGATTTGTCTGTTTGGCATTGTAATCTTTGTACTTATATCGTGGAAATGCTTTGGTTTGTGTGGGGATTTTTTTAGAGGTTGCTTTTATAACATTTACATGCTTGAAAAAATTGAAGTTGACAGGCATTCTTTTCAGCCTTGTTATTTCTCCATTGTGCAAAATGGGAATAGGAAGGAAACCTACTGAAAGGGAAAACCGTATTTCTATTTGAAACAGATTGAGTGTTAACATTGAGAATATAGTCTGAGGGTGGTATTCTGTACCAGAAAATAGAGATTTAAAAAGAATAACATATGCCTCATTTTATCATATCTGTGACTGTAATGTTTCATCACAGCAGGAGCTTTCCACAGTACCACTGAACCTGGGGGGCTAAGCAAGTTCTGCATTTAAGTCTCATTAGTAAGTTTTGCCTTAGGCCTACATAGCACCTAAAGTTGTTCGGTTAGCGTGGAATTACCAAAGTTTTCCTCATGTGTTCAGTGAGCAGCAACTTCTCAGCATTGCAGACAAAAGACCACACACCAGGAAAGAAAAATAAAAAGAGAGAGGCTTTGTCTGAGATATGCAGAGAATGTAGCATGTCTAGCTGTATATGTTAATATATGGAAATATCTAAGGTGCACCTGAATTATGAAAATAGTATCAACATTTTACTCCTGGAAAGGTTTATTCTCTGTGCCAGGTGTGCAGGGGATAGCTCCACCAAAATATGCACCCCTTGCTGCTTGAACCGTGCTCTATTTATGCTACAAAGTATTACATAAGCAACAGGCTAACATATACATTCATTAAGTTTCATATACCACCACCCTAGGTCCCCCTTTGTTAAACACCAACCCCCCTTAGTCCATCTTTTGTTTTGAAATGCTGAGTTATCCAAGATGTCGATTCGGGGACCAAGATGTGAGATTGGAGATTGGGTCCAGCCGATCTTTTTCAGTGTTGTCTCAGTCCCCTCCACCCAATTTCAATGCTTTTGTTCAGTTTCAATGTCTCTGTTCAGTTTCTTTTGTGTTGTACCCCACACGCAGCTTATCCCATTAGCTAGTCTGGGCTATTTCCAGTAAACATACAATGTTAGTTTCGCCTTAATCACACCCATGTTAACACCTAGAAGTTAAAGGATTCCAGCACAGATGGTCTGAGGGCTCTGCAGTCCATTATCACAACTAGAGTTATAGTCAGGTTAACTATATAACTATAACTATATAATTATAGTTATAGCCAGGTAAAGCAATGCCAGCTTTCCAGCAGTCCCTTCCTGAATTCTCCTTTCACTTCTGCTGCTGTAAATCTAACTTATCCACTGAAATGCCCATTCTTCATAAACCCATCAATCAATACTGGCTTTACAGAGAAGAAAACATTTGTTTCTCTACTTGTTCATCTTGTTAAATTAAAAGCAAACAAAACAAAAAACCCCACAACACACCAAATTCTGCTAGCAAGAACATCTAGTTGAACTTCAAATATTGGTCAATGAATAAGAATTAATATCCAACACCAAAGGAATATGTCATGTATTTGATATTATTCAACTGGTTTGTATGATCTATAACCAGCATCTTGGCAATATCCAACAAAATGCATAAGCTCATTCATTTACTGATGTTCTTCCACATAGCCTTTCAATTTGATCTTCAGTAAGAGGAATCTACCTGGAAAAATTCAATGGAAGTAAGTAATAACTTCTGAGTCCTCTCAGTGTGATATCCACTATGTAGTGGACACATGGGCAAGAATTTGGAAAGCTGCATGTGGATGATCACTAATGTTTTTTCAGGCAAAACATATAAAAGAGCAGCTCCAAATCTCCTCAAGCGCAGGAAAAAGCACATTGGTTTTTATAGATCTTCAGCAGTAACACAAACAAGCCTGTAAAAGATCTCAAATGTAAATAGAGCAGTAAAGATGTACCCAAGTCAAAATGAAAGCATCTGGATTTAGCTAAAATTTTGAATGTTTTAGTCCAGGAGATAGGTTGTTTATGGGCTACTGCAATATGGTGTCTGAACACTCAGCAACCATATTCTAGTGCCCTATCCGAGCCTGTAGCTGGAGCTTGGATGTACAAAATGAACTGACAGTCTCACACTGGAAGCCCCTTGCTGGGCTAGAAGAAAGCTTTCTCAGCCTGACCCTGTTGCCTTTTCCGCAGCAGCACCCTTACTTTGTATATGTTACCATGTGCAGTGCAGTCTCAGGCAGGTGCATGTAAATGTGAAGTACTGGTTTTAGAGTAGTACTGCAGGGAGACTTCCAAATTTTGTACCACAGTCTGCAGGAGGTTGGTGCCTTGCCCTTCATTTCAGCTTGCTATCTTGGCTGGGGCAGCTTTGCTTCCTCAGCCATTGCACTAGTTTGTGTGATCATGAGGCTCCAGGAGAGAGGGCTTCAAGGCACAAGACGTGCTAAGATGCATCCATTTTCACATTCATGTCTATTATATCTAGCTTCATACTTCATATTTATGGAAGAGAGGGCATTTTCTTTATTCAAACCTCTCTTTTTAAAGTCAGTTTCCAAAAAATATTCTAGTGTCTGTTAGAGACAGGCAGTCACTGAAACCTGTGTTGTGATTCTGATTTAAGGGCAAGGTCTGCTGCTGGTGGCTGCAAATCTAGTCTGCTTAATTAATTTATTGGGCTTTGGCTCACATCCTACAGGATATGCATTACTCCATTTGTTATTACACAGTATTATTGTTGTAAACATTCAAAACACCCATGATGTATATGCTCCATCACAGTCAGTATGGGGGAAAAAAAAAAACACAGCACACTTCTCCAAATATAGAAATGCTCAGTGATGCCTCATGCACTGAATATTTGAATAGGCTCATATTTTGGCTCAGATCCCTGAAGCACATATCCCTTCCTAGGGAATATGCATCTGGAAAAGAGAATCTGTGGTAACAGGACAAGTCTGGTATTCAGCAAAAGGCACCAGCTCCCTACTGCTCTTCTGTGGAAGTTTCTTGTGGTGATTGGTTTTAATGACCAGAAGGATGACACCATACAGGCCTGTTAACCTCAACCTGAGTAATTTATTTATGCTTTTTATAGTAATATAAATTTGATATTAAACTATTAAACAGCCACATTTCAGTAGTGTGGATTTCAAAAGCTTTAGTAAATGCAGCAGCACAGAGGATGCAGGTAGCAAAGTATCAGAAATTTGTGGAATTCAGCAGTGCCCAAACATTGCCAAATACATACACTTCACAATTAAATCAATAAGGAAAAATGTTCAAATCACAAAACTTATTTCACTAATATACACTGATGATTCATGTGTCACAACATTTCCTGACTCCTATATCCCTATTTATTCTTCCCTTGAGTATAATCTTATATGTGCCATGACAATCTATGAATCAGGTACAGATAATAAATAGACTCCTTCTCAGATACATGTAGAGAGTAGCCATGAAATAAACACAGATATTTGTTACCAGCTCTATTTATTGTTCAGTGTTTTCCAGATTACTTTAACTCACCTGTGCCTAGACCCTAGGCAATCAAGTGCCATTGGAATGGACATTAAATGAAAACAGAGAATGAAAACCTGAGTGTTAGATCAAGTAAAATGTGTCAGTATGTTAAATGTGTTCATTAACACACATCCACAAATGTAGTGTGTCTTTCCCCTCCCAAGGGCAACAGTAAGTCCTTTAATTCCAAGATACTGAATTAATCTTTGAAAAAAAATAGATAATTCTATTTGTTAAATGATGATTTTAAAAAAATAAACTAGGGCAAGACAAAATATTTTTTTCTGTATTGTAAGTATAAGGCATTTTTATGCAAACTTGTGGTTTCTTTTCTTTGAGCAGATTCAGTTTGCAGTGATTAAACATAAGATTCTTTCAGGCAGAAATTGTCATTTAGTATGTTTTAGCTCAGCAGGTTTCTGCTCTTCTTTGAAAATTTTGGGGAGTGAATAGGTCTGAGAGATTCTGGAGAGTGTATAGAAGCTAAGGATCTAACTCCTGTTAAAATACTGGAAACTGGATACTAACTCCCACAGCCTTTCTCAAATATTCCATCACAAATGGATATGCTCTTTAAGACCACACTTTCTCTGTAGTCTATATCTTTTGTAAAAGTAAGGCCTCTGAAAAAAACAACTGAGACAAATTTTATTTAGAAATTATGCTAGTCATCTGTGTTATTTAAGACCACAAAACTTTAGCCCTTGTGAAAGATATACTGACTCTGTGAAAGAGAAAGCTTGCTATGGAAGCTCATGAGCAAATACACATGTATTTTATTCCAGTGACAGACACAAACTTGTATCTGGTGAACTTGATGGGAAAGGTCCCAATAATTTTAATGGGAGCAGCATTAGAGTCACAGCAGTGGGTGAATTATCTCTGTATTAAACACATATCCTAGGTAAGGATGGTGCTTGTATTTACAATCCCAAGAGTTTCTTCCTGCCTTNGGAAAGGTCCCAATAATTTTAATGGGAGCAGCGTTGGAGTCACAGGAGTGGGTGAATTATCTCTGTATTAAACACACATCCTAGGTTCGCGAAGCCTAGCCACGACGACGAAACACACATCCTAGGTAAGGATGGTGCTTATATTTACAATCCCAAGAGTTTCTTCCTGCCTCTTTGTCAAAAATTGAATGTAGGCTTTAGCTATTACGAACAAAGCAGAGCTTGGAGCTGTATTTTAACTTATCTACAGCATTAATAGATAGAACATAGAATCCAGATGGGAAGATCATTACACTGTAATAGCTTAAAAAAGAGAAAAGCAATTACATGTATGTGGGGCCTCATCTAAATACTGTTAAAAACAAGTTGAGAAAGAAAGAAAAAATAAATACTTGTCTGCAGAAAGTACCTACTTACTAAATTGAGTTTCAACTTCAACTTTAGGTTCACCACAACCTATTTGTTTCTTGGACTTGATCCAGACTCACTTATTTCAATCCCACTTACATTAATCTAACTACACATGAAATCAGGCTGAAGGCTGAAGCTGTTTTTGCAGAACAGTTCTTTGTATTCTAATAAAATACCTAAAAATACTATTTCTGTGTGTTGTATAAAAACTAGTCCATTGACTTACGGTTAGAGTGCACAATTTGAAATGCACACCAAAATGTTTTACTTCGACAATATTTACTTCTACAATATCCTTTTACTACCATTGCTCCCACAGTAGAAGAGGGGGCAATAAAGAGGAGATATTAAAGCTTTTTTTTCTACAATTACTTAATTTAAAAAGGCTAGTAAGATGCATTTTTAAAAAAATTATATGTATTCTACATCTACAAATACATAAAGCACAGATCTGTCAACAGAGGCAGAATTTTATCCTGTTGCAACTTGCATCAGCTTGCTTTTCCACAGAGACATGCTCTCAGCACTAAATAGAACGACTTATTTATTATTTGCAAATGGAGAAATGTGCCTTTTTAAATTACTTAAACTTGCTTTTAAAATAAAGGCAGAAATTTCTATATTATTGATAGTATATGTTGTGTTCAAACAGAACTGGCTGTTAAGCTCAACTATCAACAACTACTCTGCTTTAGCTTTAAAATAGTGTGTAAAAAAAAGCGGGTGGGAAGAAGGCAGCAGAAGTGCTAATGCAATTGTTTGATGTGAGTATATGAGAAGCAGAGAGGACGCAGCAGGAGTTCTGTTGCACAGGCAATGGGAATCACTATGCTTTATATTTCTCCAGCACCCTCTTTAGCAGAAAATAATTACAGCTGTACATAACAATCTTAACATTGATTTTATTGGTCTAATGCTGCTATTACTTAGATCTCCTCTGAACAGTCCCCTTTTCATACATTTCTTTTTCTTTCTCTCCCTCACTGTATGCTATAGCCAATGAAGAGAGCTGTGGGTGCATCTGCCCCTGCACCATTCAGTATGGCAGTTTGCCAGTGAAGAGTGACTGACTCCATTTCAACACATTTTCTGTTTAATTAGTGTGAAAAAAATCAGCAACCCAATTATCTAGGACCATGTGGGTTCTCTTCACAGGGAGGAAAATGCCAGCAATGTCCTCTAGTGCAGGAATATCTAGGCTTTATTAGAAGGCTGATCAGCATATTCTTAGAATAAGAGGTTTGGCTCTAAAGCCTTGAGTTTCATGACTGGCCTACTAGGAGGATACTGCATTAGTTTTAACCCTTAAAGCCTGGGTTCAATCCCTCCCCCTGCAAGAAAGCTTCCTCTCAGCCTCCTGCCTGCACCCTTTCTCATGCCCCTGCATAGCTTCAGAAACCTTCAGCAAGGCATTGGGTGAAACAATTCAGGAATCAGGACTTGAGGGCTACCAAATAGGTGAGGATATCTGAACCAGATATAGTCTCAACACAGCACCAATAATAGAAGTAACGTCTGGTTTTTCAGCATCCTTCTTGGCTCCAGCATCCTGTATGTACCAAATTCAATTGGAAAATTACCTTTGACTTCAACTTTGGGTTCACTGCAATCTATTTGTTCCTTAGACTTGATCGGGACACAGTTATTCTAATTCCACTTACATTAATCTAACTCCACCTGAAGCTGGGCTGAAGGCTGAAGATGTTTTTGCAGAACAGTTCCTTTTATTCTAATAAAATACCTAAGCCAACTATTGTGTTGTATATAAAGCAGCCCATTGATTTATGATTAGAGTTCACAATTTGAAAAGCACACTGAAATGATTTACTTCTACTAGCTAGATGGCGGAAAAAAAGAATATTCCTTTGCAATGGAAAGGCCATTGCATCAATACAAGTCTGTGTGTGCACATCTATAGAAGTTGAGTTTTACATAACATTATCTGGATCTTACTTGACATATTGTGGGGGTATGCTCTGATCAACCACAGGATAAATTTCCTGAAACTCAGGTTCTAGGACTTACTCAGCACTTAAAGGAGAGTTGACATGCAGCACTGGTGGGAAAACTTATCAGTGCCCGTTGTTCCGGAATTTATAGAAGAAAGTCTCCTGCCACTGACTGTAGAGTAAGATTTTTCTTGAGTTAAAAAAACCCAGGTAGGTGGTCTCCAGGGCCTGGTCATGCCAAAGGCCAGGTTTGCAGGGGAAAACAAGTGCATCTTCCAGATTCATTCAGGAACTCCTGCTATCCCTCAGTCCTGGGCTGGCTGCTACCATGGCCTGCTTGTAAAGATGGTTTTAATGCTGTTATGCAGTTAACTGCATATATTCAGATGCTGCCCAATAGAGTTAGAAAGCTGTTTGGAGGCTAGTTTAAGTAATTTTAAAAGACATTTCTCTATTTTCAAATAATAAATAATCTGTTCTGTTTAGTGCTGTGAGTGTGTCTTTGTGGAAAAGCTAGGTGGTGGAAGTTGGAAGTGAGGGGGTTGAGCCACGGGTCATAGAGTCACATTCAGACACCTGCTTAACATGGCTCACTGACATTCAGGTAAGCTCAGTAACCTGGAAGCTATTTTCTGTTCTTCCTAGTCTATAAATAACTCCCCATTTATTAGCCCAGTCTTTTATATTGTGAGCTTGTCTAGGTGATCCTGCTCTGGCAGGGGGGTTGAACTAGATGATCTTTCTAGGTCCCTTCCAACCCCTGACATACTGTGATACTGTAATAATATCTGCAAGCAAGTGCAGTAAACTACAGCGCCAGCAGCCAGTCTCTTTCTCAAAGTACATACAGGTAAACACCTCCAGAAAATGCTGAGGGAGACTTCAGCCCCTCCAGAGTATCTGCTAGCCTGGCAGGGCAGTCCTTCTGAGGAGTAAATCACAGGGATTCGTGGTTTTGTGAAACAGGCAGGACAGGAACATGACTTGGGCCTTTCACATGCTTTAATCACAAACCATTGAAAACTGGGCAATGTTATGCTATGTTCCTCCACCCAGTCCTCACTAGGCAGGAATAATTTAGGTCAGCAGGCATTCTCAGGAGGTCATCTGGTCCAAGCCCTACTCAAAACAGAGCTAACTTCAAAGATATAGCTGACTAATGGCACATTTTGGAATGAACTCCTAGAAAAGGGTCACACTTGATCCTAAATGAAGGAGTGGGTGGCACAAACAAAAACCCCAGTTCTTTCTTCTGATGTTCACTTCCTAGCTGTTCCAAGCAGTAAGGGCTTTTCTGGTTTCAGAGGATCCCTTCCTCAATTTTGTTTTTTTTTTTAATATTTTTTTTCCTCCACACTTCCCACACACACACAAAGAAGCCTGGATGCCCTATTTAGTCCTGAATGTTAAAGACACACTGAATGTTGAGACAGACACACAGAGAAACCCCAAGGAGGTGTCCCTGACCTGCTGATCACCTTGGCTTCTGTTTCAAGAGCTGCAGCACTCTGGAGCACATTTACCATGATAGGCACTGCTATGTGGACCCTCCCAGATGTCAAAACAGCCTTGTCAGATAAAGTCATCATGCAAAGGAGAGACCAGTGGTTCTAGCTTCTGAACTCTAACACTGCTTTTACCTTTAGCATACTCCTGCAAATAGGAGAGTGAAAACCTGCTCACAGTTTTTCACAAGGGATTTTGTGAAGCACATTGTTTGCTGATTATCAATGTCAACTTAAAAAAATACTCTTACAAATATAAACAGATCTTCACCATGGAAAGTATGGGCTGAAACCTCAGCTAAGAGATACTCTTTTGGAAACAGACTCAAGTAAAATCCTATTACTATGTGAACTATTATTTGAAAAAAGAAAATGCAGGACAGAATGAGCGAAGATGATTAAGGTAGAAAAACTGTAGGTACAGTAGTAAGTATGACTCAATACCAGTCACCTTAACACATGCCAGAGCTTATGACATGGTAGAGTGCTGTGGGGGAAAGGCTGTGGACTAACCAGCCTCTTCACAAGCTGACAAAAATTCAGAGGAAAGCAAGAAAAATGAACAAATAAAACCATTTGAATATTAGAATGGTAGCTATGCAGTTAATTAATTACAGTGGGTTAGGACCAAGGGATTGGAAGTATCTAACTTTCACATAAACAATTTTTCCAGTTAAAGACCCCAAACAGCACTGAAATGGTCAGTGACCAAGGAGTAGTGACTCACCATATTACAGCTACAGCTAAACATAGCTTAAACTCTAAGCTGAATCAAACAGTGCTTTATGGCATAATCTTAGATGAGTCAGTTGATCATCTTGTTCCACAACCTGGATGCATGAAAAACTGAGATAATTTATTCCATAATGCAACTCTCAAAAAAACCCCAACCAAACCAAAAAACCCTCAAATATTCAAGAGAATTTGATGTATCTGATCATTATAAATGAATTTATATAGGGAAAGTTGGTCTGCTAGCTAAAAGACTGTATTCCCAAAACTGATGATGAGGGATGTTGAAGTCTGGGTGTAAACAGGGTGGTTAGAAAGCTTATCTGCACTCTGCTGGCATACTGCCACAGGCATCTTTATCAGTATTGTGCCAAAAATAAACAAACTTTGATCTCTTTAGTGAACAGACTGTGTGAATGATGGCAGAACCAGATATTCAAGTTTGTCCACCTCCTGGGAAACTGAACACCATCTCTTTGACCTGAGCACCTCCTTTCCCTGTGGGAGAGGCCAGGTTAGGTGCACAGACGGTTGACTACGTTGAGAGAAGGGAAGGGTCCTGGTCAGCCCCTTGGGCCAGAGAGCTGCCTTGGCTGTGCTCTTGGCACTTATGACCTCCTCCAAGCACCCCATAATAGAAGAGTCTCTGAGCACATTTTCTCACTTCTCTGTTTCTTCCTTCACCCTTCAAGGCTGCAGGTTGAAGCCAGCATGTGTGGCAAACAACCAAAGCAGAAATCCCAAAATTTCATGTTAGGCTTTTGCAGCATTTTCAGTATATTTATGTCTGGACAAATGGCAAAATCTTACATGTGTGGGTAAAAGCTGTTAAGCAATGCTCTCAAACTAGTCAGCCAGCAAGTAACTGGCACCTGAATAATTTTGTATGGGTGGGTAGAAGAAGAGGTGCACATTCAACACAAGGGCCAGCATTTCCGTTCACATGATGACAGCAGCATGCTGGCAAGCCTTTTTACAGAATTTTTCAGTTGTACCCTTGCCCCTCTGCAGCTGGGGAATAAAGACAGCAAGGCCCATTTTGTACTGGAGCCGGATACCAGAGGAACACCCCTGTCCCACACGACTGGCTCTCTTGTGAGCCCTTCAGCTGCAGAGCAATGGCAAAGCGACCCCACAATCAGGGGAGCGAGGAGCAAAGACAAGGAGGCTCTTCAGGAAACCCTGGGAACAGGCCGGAGGAAAAGCTCTTGCTCTGGTAATTTTATTGTTACCAAACTCGAAGGAGGGAGCTTTAAGAAATAGTTCACGCTTATCTCTTAAATAAGGTAAAACTTGCACATCATCTTTCCATAGCATTTCCTCATTTCTTCTTAAATGATACAACACATATATCTGAACCCCATATCTGAAAAAAAAAACCCCTTCCTAAACAACATGTCTTTTTTAGTAGAAAGAAAAACATTTCTAACAAGTACTACATCAGCACATCAAACTAATGCAAACTCATGTTTAAGTAACAGCTAGTAATAACATTGCACATGTGAGATGTTTTCTTCTGCCTGCTGACCATAAGAAAACTGAAATTGTATTCTATGATACAAACCAACAATACCCTAGGAAAAGAAAGCCTATATATTTATTTACTTGCTCTTGTGCATTCAATCAATTCCTCTATCATAGTTGACAAGGCAAACTTTGCATCTTCCTGTTGTTTTGTCATAGAAAACACCATGATGAGATTCCACTGCAGAAAATAATTGTCAACAATAAAGAGGTGTTTTCTTTGACATTTGCTAAAATATTGCTGAAAAATCTATTTAGTATGGATCACTTCACCTCACTGGGTAGGAAAACAGACTGGAAACTAAGCTCTAAAGCATGACACCAACCATTGTGCCTAATACGAAAATGCATCTACATTCCCCATAGCTTAGAGAAAGACATGCCCCCTGCCAGGCAAAATACACATGCACATACTCCATTCTCTCTGCCTCAAGTTCATGCTGCAACATAACAAATGGCTGTTCACAAGGGAGAAGAAAGTAAAAGGTAGTGCTAAAATAGAGATGGACATGCCTGCAACATCAGCATAAATTTTAGTTCAGAAAGATATGGAGCACTTCTGGTTGAAATAGTCTGCAGGATTTAGCTGATGTCTCGAGGATAAATAGGCCTTAGGAGCAGAGGGAGAAGGACCCACAGTCAGATTCCCCAATCTGACTCTGATTTTCCGGCGTTGCACAATATCTGATCCCAAACAAAAGACACAATTTTGTAGGGATCTTAAGTTTTCTTAATTCCATGAGACAATTGCTACACATTAGACTATGAAGCACATGGTTAGGTAGTTTGCCAATGATTATCTGATAGTGTATGACAATTTAGAGTGATTGTCTACAGAGCTAAACGCTTGCAGTGTCATCAGAATTAGTCATTGAGGTTTTCTACGACATGCAAATTAAGAAGCATGAAGGAATTAAGAAAAAAGATAGTGAAATTTTTTTTAAGAACACTCAGGCACTTGAAAGAAGAATCTCAGAATGGTGTTTCACCTTTTCTTTTTTTCTAAACCAACAGCATGATTACACTATACATGGGCTTCCTCGGTCTACACAATAACAACTTGGATAACAGAGATATTATATCTTTGTGTCTCCAATACAGTACTAGTTGGGCTGAGAGATAATACACTTTCCTTCAGCTTTCCCTTAGCATTTGAGCTTCTCAGAGCCAAACCTGCTCTTGAGTTCTGTTGCAGGTTGTGGACAGTGATGATGGTTTTGTGGTCTGCACAATATCCACCCATGACAAAGTCCCCTTCCACCCAACCCACCGAAGCATCCTTTGTGCCTGCCTAGAAGGAACAGAAATAACTACAGGAAAAACGTAACGTATTCTGACTTACAAATACTGAAGCTGCACATTTAACCTTGCCTTTTGTTTTCCATCTTCTCCAATTGGCTGTTTCTTCAGAGATGGCCGCTGCACTTAAAACAATTCCTTCATTAACAACGGCCAAGTACCAAACCTATTTTCTGTAGTGCTTTAAGTCTCACCTTTTCCAGGCAACTTGATTGCTCAGCTAACCTTAAATAATCTTAAATAGCTACTGCTGCTTCTGTGTACTGCTTCATCCACATTAAGGAAATCCTGCAGACACTGGCTCAAAAAAGAACAGCATTTGCTGTAATACAAGCAGAGCTGGACCATGTGCCAGGTGTCTTTTATTAAGCTGCATGTATGTTAAACAGTCAAGTGTTGCACACATCTATAAACTGCAGATTAAGAACAAAAAAGTGTTTCTACTATTTAAGTCACTTATTTTGATGAAAGCTCAAGTAATAATTTTTTTTTCAGAGAACTACCCATCTATATGTTTATTGTAAATGTCTGGTATGCAGAAAGCTAATGCAAAATTAGTAATAATTAATTGTGGAACTTAATTACAAAAGAATAGAATAAACATCAGCAGTAATATATGGATTAAAATACATTGTCAATAAGTGTCTGCATTTAAGCACTCAAACAGCATCAGATTTCTTGTAGCCCTGTATAGGTTTACCACTTAATTCACAGTATGTGTGAATTCATGATAAACCATTTTAAAAATGCAGCAATTAATGCCACTAGGTAATTGGACAGCACAAATTGCAATACAATCAGTGTCCATGTAAGCACTAGTGGGGGGAAAAAAGATAAGTCAGTATTGTTCCAGAGCCATATCAGATGAATTCAGAAGTGAGACTTCAATTATTATGCCTTATTTATGAGTTAAGATGTAGACCTCACAAAACAAATGAACACTTATCCTTGGAATTCATTCTACTCAATAATCTGCTTTTCATAAAGCTTATGGTTTGTCTTCATTGTTGAACTATCCTATTGTAAATCAGATGGCACTCGACAAGGCATTTTTATATTTCATCTTTTTAGCAAAACAGAGCATCAATTGCAAAAGATCACAGAGTCAGCATGAGAATGTACACAAATAATAGCATGTGTATCAGCAGAAAGTATGGCCAACTGCTTCTATTATTATTTCAAGCACATGAAGAGACAGACCTGTATTTCACTTAACCTATTTACACTCGGTTTTATGTTTACAAAATTGAGCTGATGGCTGCAGATGGCTGCAGGGTCATTTGTGATTAGGAGCACAAGAGCCTGGAGCTTGAGGCTCTGCAGTGTACTCCTACCTCTGTTTAAAACTGGGCAAAGTTAGTGAATTATTTTGTCAAAACTTGTTGTGATTTTAATTAAACATGAGGCAATGCATGTTTAAAATAGTACTGTAAGTGGCAATTTCACATTGATTGGATTAAAAGAGCAGTGAGAAGTAAAATTCCTATGATTTTTACTCTTCTTGAGTAGAAAAAGGCATTAAAAAAAGTCAGCCAAAGATCAGATCATCATGTTACTAACTCAGGTATTCCCACATGCTAATAGGTTGGAAATATCTCACCATACAGACTGAACAAGTTGAAGCAAAGGTACATGAAGCTTTGAAATTTTTACCACGAGTTGGAAAATAAGAAGTCTAGTTCATTTTTGCTATTGCCTACTACCAAGCAGTTTCATTTGTGTCTATCAAAGCCTACCATAAGGATACACAGAAGGCCTGGAAGTCCCTGTACCTGTTAACAACTCCATAACAGATAAATCCAGATGTGCCCACTTCATCTCTGCTGTGAGACCGCTGCGAGGCAGTTTGACAGGGAAAACCGAAGCAAACAACTGCAGTGTCAGATGCAAAGCCTAAATAAAGTACTCACCTGCGAGAGCAAGCTCAGTGCAAGCTGTCATGTGGTGCCTGACTCTAAATGCACCCAAAGTAGCCTGGGAGCATCATGGTGAACCTAGAAGCCCTCAAGTTTTGAAAAAAGTCTCTTCCTTAGCAATGTCAGTCACTGCTGGACTTCCCAGAGCAAGTTGACTCCCAGCACTCTGGGGGTGGGGTGGGGTGTGTGTAATAAATTGCTTCTTTATCATCATATCAGGCTTCCCTAGGGCTCTCCCAGAGAGCAAACTTGGAGAGTGTACAACAGTAGTGCCTCAAGCATGACCCCAAGCATTGCCAGAGGCTGTGCCTCAGATGCCTGGCAACAGGAGGCAGCTTAAAACAAACTCAGACAGACATTTGCAGACAGACTATCAGGATCAAGTGGCTGGGAGGCTACAAGTCCTGCACATGAGAGGGAGCTGAACATGCAATGCACAAGTCTAGAGCCATTCTTGCTTCTTCCTGTCATCACCACACCTATACATTGCTCATGTGCCTTCTCAGAAGCGCTGGTGTTTGCAGAAGTATTAGTCATGATAAAACCCCTCAGGATCAGCAATCAAAAGATGGTTATGAGAAAAGGGGTAGGGTCTGTTACCAGTCTTATCACCTTTCTGCTGAGCTCTACCCTCATTTTCATGAGTAGCACAGGGTTAGAACTCCATGTTAGAAGTTACTGTATACACTGACATATCACAAAGAATCTTCATCTTCTGAGCAGTCTATTTTCTTCTATGACTAAGCAGAGCTTTTATGTAGCCTGTATTATAAACCTAATTTTAAGCTATTCTAATATTTTCTTTTCAGAGCCTTGGAAATCTTCTGCAATGTATAGTAACAGCAAAGCAGGTAAGATATTTGTTTTACAGAAACCAGGTTTGTATTAGAGACCAAAACAAGGGGAGATTGGTTTGGGGTAGCACTTTTTGTCTGCAGCTGAAATGCATGGGGCAGGGGAAGAACCAGGTTTGTAGCAAATGCTTCAGTCCAGTTGCAAGCTGCTTCTCAAGTGGTGACCTGCACTACAATTGAGAATTCTCTGCCACAGGGAATGACATCAAAAAGGAAGAAGGCTCTATGCACTTTCTATATTCCTTCTGCCAAAGTACTCTCAGCTCCTTCCTTAGGCTGCATCAACCTATCATATAGGAGTAGGAGCATTTGTGTAGCTCTCACTCAATATGCATTTAGATGGCTTGGATTTATTCACTCTTTCCTGATATATTCAGAAATTACTCTAGCCTACAAGTCACTAGAGCATCACCTCAGTCCTAACCACAAATGTTATCACCTAAGCATGTGATAAACAAAAAATTCTATTAATACAGTTCTTTCAGTAGCAGACAGTATCCAATGTTGAAGAGAAGTATAAAAATAATCACCCTAAGCCTGACTGCATTGCTGGACAGAAGCGTGCAGTGCCACTGCATGTCCACACAAAGAAAGCTTTAAAGCCTTTTCACATTCTGTAGCTCTAGATTGACTCCCCAAGTCCACATAGCTGTCACAGCACTTGACAGGATGCAGGGAATTTTAGCCCTACGTCTCCTCTACCCTCTCTTGGAGGTCAATGGTACATGAAATAGTGTAGTGACAATGTGACATATGGCAATGTCTGCACCACACAAAGGAGATTTTGTATCTCATCCTATAGTGACAAACACCAAATATCTTAGAAACACCCATCACCCTGTCTGAGCTGTCAAATACTCACTGATGAACAGGGTCACCTAATAATAATAATAATGTTATTTGCCAGATAAAGCCCAGAGATAATGAAATGTTTCAAATAGGCAACACAGTTAAATTATCCTTTTGGAACTGCATAAGCTGTTTCAGAGTTTGTTATGATGCCTCTAGCTCCCCAGCTTAGCGAAGGCTCCTATGTTAGACAAAGTTGTCTCACATGATACTTTTTCCTAAGTGTTGCTGAATCTTGAGTTCAGCTAATTGGTTCTTACAAGTTTTAGTTGACCACAGTAGGCAACTCCACGTTTCTGACAACTGTTTTAGCTAGAATAGGAAACTGCATTTAATCCTGCTCCAAGAGTGCAATCTGACAGATTCCTTCACCTGTCATGTTACCTCTGATATTTTAAAGTTCACTAGTTAAGAGGAGTAACTACAAGTATCTTGTATGAACTCACTTTACTAGATTAGGTATTAAAGTCTAGCCTAGAAATATCTACATTAAAATTAACCTTTGCATAAGCAATACTTTCTTGTGTAAAAAGATAACCAGATCTAAGGATGTCAAATGAAGGAAAGTGCATTTTTATTTCAGGGTTTTTTTATTCCAATGGCTAATTGCTCTTAAAAGCAAATATTGAAATTCATAATTAGCTTTCTTGAATACTCAGAGTAATTTGACCCTTATGCTACTCATTTTTGATAGGTGGGGGCCGGGGAGGGGAAGCAATTTATGCTTTCTGCAGAAGGAGGAAAGAGAAAGTGCAAAAACTCCAGAAAAACACAGATGTGCCACTGTATGGCAAAGTCTTCACAATGTGAAAACCTAGACAGCTCCACTGAGCTCACTAGTTTTGCCAGTTAAGACTAGTTAATAATAATTTTATTTTTAATGCTTAAGTCCTTCTGTGTTAAGTTTCTGCAGTTACCTATCAACAGAAGAATGTCTGAGCAGAGTCAGAAAGAAGAGCTTTCAGCTTTTCCATTGATAGTTTTGTAGCTCACAGAGAGACTCTCCTAAGAATTACCTAAATTCACTCCAGATTGAAGTTTTACACTTAAATCAGTGAAGGACTCCTGTAATATCCAGAATATGGATGCTCACATAAGATAAATTCAGAGGTGTAATTCAAGACAGCTTACAGAGCTCTGAAAATGCAAATTAAATCTTGAGAAACACCATTTCACAGGTTGAAACCTTGTACTGTGGAACAGTAGTTCACACACTCTAACTGTCCCATATAATTAAGCTGTACACCACTGTGGGACCCAAAGGCTGTAGAGTGTTTGAAAACCAACATTTACCTCCCTACAGAAAGAAGTTGATGAAGGACTGGGGAAGGAATCAGCAGCTTTGTCACTTCCTGAAAGAGATGTATCTGCAGTAATTAGTGTTTGGATATTCTCCAGCTTGAGCAGTCTTTCACAGACCAGTGATAAAAAAAAAACCAACCTAAAAATCATGAGTTTATTTCACAGGTTTCTGTCTGTGTATGCACTTATCAGAAGCATGGTTTAGCATGTGTGTGCTAGAACACAGACAAATGCATCACACTTTCAAAACAGGAGTAGTATTTCAGCAGGAGCATCAGCAGTAGATGCAAAACTATCTATTGCTCCTGATGTGGCCTGCCTTTTCAAAAATGGACAGAAAATGGCAAGTCTGGTCCTACTGAGTTAGTGGCATATTCACTTTTGGCACCTCAGAGTAGTGTGACATACTAGAGAATATAAGGTACTTTTATGCCAATTGATAGAGGAGTTCAAGTTTTAAATCCAGGTTGGTAAAATCTATTATTTTTTTAGCACTTAACTTCACCCCTCTCTCTCGTTTTTGTGTGGCTACAGGAAACAACATATATTTTCCCATATTAGCTTAACAGATTGCTAGCTATGTTTGAGAGTCAATTTTATGACCTATTTGTCATCTGAAACAAGTCTCATGTTTGCTGCTTATCTCCTGCCTAAACTCCCTCACAGCCTCCAGAAGGGCAACCTGGCAGCAGTGGCAATGTGTGTCCCTAAATGACATTCACTGTGCCCTCTGAGGGGGCTGAGAAGGGAGTCTGCTGGCATTGGTAACCCATTGGATTCATGTGGCAGGTCCTTGATTTTCAGAAAGGTGGAAGGAATTATTCCCTGAGCTCATTTCGTGACGTATTGGTTTAGTTTTTGTTTTTATTGGCTGTAGATCCACAGACTCCAAATGAAAATAATGAAACAACTGGTTTGTTTTTAACTCTCCCCTCCTCCATGAAGCTGCCAGTTCCTGAAATTCATGTTAAAACTGTAGAACCAAATGACTATACCAACATATACATATTTGATTATGTAGAAAGCACAGATACCATACATTTGTTAGGCTAAAGAAGTACTTCTGTGAAAATTAGATTGCAGCACAACAAGTAGAAGAGGATAATATCACTTGCAGTGTGTTACCCAGAACTTACAGATTAGTCATTATTTTCTTAAGAAGAACAGAAGCTAAAATTGAAATCTCTAGAAAACCAGGTCTCAGTTTGCCTGCCTAATGTGGTCTAGTGCACCTCTACCTTTGGGCATCAGTAGCAAGGAGGCTGCTATGACACAGCAACACAATAATTCTGAGATCTAAGTCATTAACAGACTGCAACACTTCATTTGCAGACTTCCTGGACCACATATATCCCTGGGGGGAAAAAAAATAAAGTTTGTACCTTCCTGTAAACAGTAACATAGAGGAACTCTTTTCTGCAGTTGTATCTGCACATCCTTCATTATAGACTCCATCATCCACTGCATACACCACGGGGAGGAAGGACAAAGCAAGCATGGAAAGGAAAGCAAATTCACCAAGACCCTGAATGCTAGGATAACTCTTCTGCAAGAGAGAGTCACACATCAGGTAAGAAAATGCTGAGGCACAATGCCTTGCTTAAGTATCATGCGCAGTGATGTGTAGCGATACAAAAAATACTGTTCCATCAGCAGGAAAAGAACTCACAAGTTTAAGCAGACCAACGTGGACATGTGGGGGCTGTGTGAACATCCAAAGATACAAAGAGACACAGATTGACTAATATCAGCACTGTGGAGCAATCCTTTTGTTTCCCCCATAGCCAGGCTACCCCGTGGGGGAGCCAGCTTTCTCTCTGTTGTTTCTACTAACTACGGCCCATAACAGTTCTGCCTCCCTTGCTCGGGTGGGATAAGGCTGGTTTCTCTTTGTGTCACCTCTGTCACGTAGCCCAAAACACCAGCAGAAGTACCTGACTAACATAACCTGTCCAGCTGGTTTATCTGTCCTGCCCCCCAGAACCCTACAAATAGGGAAACCTTGCTTGAATAAAATTGTCTCTGTGCAATATTGTCTCTGTTTGTACGCACGATGATGCAGAGTCTGGTTTGGTTTTTTGGTCTCTGTGGTGATGCATACAAGTAAGTAGGGGGATCTAGATGTATACACATTCTACACAGCAAACATATTTTGTATATGTATACAACTGAATTAAAGAATAGCAACCTTTTAGTTCCTTGGGGTTATGGGATCCGAGAACAGTCAGAACAGCTGTCATCCAAAACACATGAATTCACAACTACTTTTTCTTAAGATTGCTTGTTTGATTAGCAAATGCTTTGAGTAGGGTGGTTGCATAGACACAGAGCACTTCTTTTTCTAGATCTAGCCTTTTGAACCTATGATATCTGTATTAATAGTATTATCTTCACTGGAAAGACTTCCTAATTGCTTCTGCAGAGAAAGGAGCTTAGGTAGCTCTTAAAGCACTGCTGTTCTTTAAGCTGAGTTTTCAATACTTAGATTTATCTGCTCTATTTCAAAAGCAGTTTATAGAGGTAAGACATTAAGGGGCAACACTTTTCACTATATCTTCCTTCTGGTTTTCTTCTGTAGTCTCTTTTTGCCCCCCCCCTCCCCCTTCCCCAAAGAATGCATTTTAATGTCTCATTCTCTTAATTAACTATTATTATAACTGGAATATTATGGAACAAGTTGAGAGTACAGTTGGCATATATTGTTAATAACTAAGTCATGATGTAGCCATGTGTTGCTGGTTAAAGATGGCAACCAAAACATTAGAGCACCTTGAAGAAACAACACTACATTTCTGTTGAACACAATACAAAAAAACCCAAGCAAATGAAAGATCTCTTTATAAGTTGGAATGAAGCTTATCTTCTGACTTTTTCCAGGCATCACAAACTTAAATAAAAAGTGCCATATTCCTTCCAGGACTGATCATTCCATTTCTTTTCACCTGAGATTTGTTACAGTTCTTAACTAGCAGAAGACTATAAATGCCAGATCCAGTCCATTTAGCCAGACCATTTTCCCCACAAAATAATTGGAAGGAATAGTACACCTTCTAGGAAAGAGAGTAAGAGAAAGAAAAAACCAAGCCTTTCCTTTTCCTCATTTAGTCTGGCCACAGTAGCCCTGAAGTGATAAAATAGAAACTCTCCTATGAGTTAACCCTTAAGCAAGCCCCAAAGGCTGCTTCTCACCTGAAGCAAGACCTTGTTTACATCTCTCAGCTGAACTGATTCATAGCACTCTGGGGGTCTTTTATTACAGAGTAGGGCTAGCTGTTCAGCTGTGACCATTTCTAGCTTATTTCAGGAACAAAATGGGGTGGTTTTGCCCCCAAATTGAATTTAACAAATCCATCTGCTGTAAACTAGGAGGAAGAAAAGTTTTTTTGAAAAGATAGAAGTTTTCGCATCATTTAAAATGGATGTAGCAGGTTCGTTCAAATAAGACAGCTAAATAAGCTGAAAGTGGAAGTCTTTATCCTGCATAGAAGAAATGTTTGATGTTGGACAGCACATTTTTTCTTAATTTTTGTCTGGACCTTTGAACAAGTGCCTTTTTAAAAGGGATGAATACTAAGATTAAAATAGGAATCAATAAGAAGGAAAGGAGTCAGATATTATAGAAAGTTGTGGAGGTGAAGGCTGGAATCTCATTATGCTAATACTTGAGTGTATTGCAAAAATTAATTAATTTTCATTGTGCTCTTTGTGAGATGAGGGGATGATAGTATCTTTGTTATACAGCAAAGGAACTGAAGCACAGAGACACTTCCACCATGGGGATCTCATTTGATCAATGTAGCACACGATTTTTTCAGAGCACACAGTGTTATATAGTTTAACTTACTATAGTTAAATGCCAGCCTTTACACACTAGTTTCTCTAAAAAAACAATAAAATATGTATAACATGATCGATCAGCTCTTGTAAACAGTGTGTTCAGAGTATTCCCATGCTGGAGGATGAATTAACAGTTAATAGCAAAGGGCTTTCCCTCGTTCTTAAAAACAATTAAGATCATAAGAATTCCTCCATAGCTTCTGTAACATCTGAGATTATGAAGTACTTAGTAAGGCAAATCATTATAAGAACAGACAGAAAACTGCAGAAAAAAGGTCTATATGTGAAAGTGAAATAATGCTGGGTGGTCTGGTTATGCTGTCTGCTAGCCTGCATTTCCTGGGTGGAACCTTTATCTAATGTTAACAATTCAACAGGAGCTAATTAGTATATAGTCTAGTGCACTAGAGAAGTCCTACCTTTTTTCCCCTCTTTCCAACTGAAAAGGCATGGCCATTTCCTGCTAATTGCATTGTATGGATTACTTAAGTGACAACATAAGCTGCGTGAAAAAGATAACACTAAACTGGGAGATGAGTGAAAAGGATCTGACCTTCTTAGTCAAGGTCATTGATAGTGTAATTATTCTGATAAGCTAGGCATAATGATCTCACGTGCTATCAAGACACCCAGGCTATTCACTTCAGCAAAAATACTTTGCATTTTCTGGTATATAATCCATGCATATGCTTTTAAAACACCTATCATAGTTTAAAGCTACCCCTGCTGATCTGTCTGAACACAGGACTATATGTCAGGATGATGCTGCCAAAGAGAGGTAGGTATTGGAAAGAGTTGCTGCATGCAAGGCTATCCTAAACAGTCCTCCCACCTGACAAGCAAAAGCAAGAGGATCCAAGTCTAGGCAAGAACTTTTCTGCTCTCTACCTCTCACAGAGCTCTGGGAAATCAGGCATGTGAGTGGTACAGGAGAGCAGCCTCAGCCTCTGCTGCAGAAGAACCCAGTGTCAGTGTATAAAGCCTGGGNCCCCCGAGGAGGCACCAGCAGCAGGACCAAGCATCAGCCACTCTGCAGGACCAAAGCTGAGGAGGAGATATCTCACAGCCTCCCCCGCCAAGAAATACTGGCTAAATCAAGCCCCTTGCTTTCTGTGGATTCTCACTACACTGTGCCACCAGCTCTAGAGCAAACTATAGCCAAACTAAAAGAGAAATCTGTTCTGTGCAACTAGCACACTTTGCAGAATCGTATTAAATGAGCCCATGTGGGTTTATTGTGGGGTGTAAAGTTCAGAGGGAAATGGTCTCACTTTCCCAACAAACAGTGGGTTGAAAAGAAAGCTCAGCCCTCATAATAATCCCTGAACGTAAAAAAGCCTTAATCTTTATTCACGAGGAAATCACTTATGCATGCATGGTTGACAGGATGGAATACAAAGTTTCATTGAACTTCAGGCTTGGTGGACTTTTTCATTTTTCATTCCTTAGGCTCTAAAAGTAAATGTCAATATATCCAGGAAAAACAATGTTATATCATGTGGATTTCTACAAAATCAAGGCAAGAATTTTCAGCACATGTAAAACACACCTAGCCTGTGACTAAGACACTTAAGCAGCATAAGACAAAATATAACAATGCTTCCAAAGACCCATATTTAAAACATGACCAACCACCGTGGACTGTTCTGTGTGACTGCAGGAAATTCTGTACCCAGTGCACTGGGTGGCAACCCCCATTCAATGAAAGCAGCTAGGGAAAGGACTGGGCAGCTAACGGAAACACAGCCGGCCAGCATGCAAAAGCAGCAACCTTCTGAGGCCATGGGAAGCCTCCCATGGAGCTGAAAGCAGACCTGTGCTGGTGGGGGGAAACTGAGCCGAAAAGACATAACTCCTTAGGATTAAGATTTAGTGAAGTTGATTCCAGTGAACAAAAGCAGTGATTTATGTTCCTGATGTTCCATGAAAAATCAGATGTCTTTTGAGCTCCTTTTTATGCTGCAGCAGTGGCAGAATATGTATTTATCTAATAGGAACAATGTCTTTGTAGCCTCAGAAGGAAGTAAGAGTTTCACGCTGCAAACACCAAAATTATATGGTGATCTGTGACTTCTTCTGTGTATTTGCTGCTCAGTAATATATCACCTGTGCAGTAGCCTCAGGGCTGACACACTTAATATTCTGATCAGCTCATCTTCTCTGCCTTTGTTTGTTTGTTCACAAGTGTAATACATCTCTAAGTAAAGCCACAGAGATTTAAATAAATTAATCATAAAAACCACCACACTGTAGTGGAGTTTTTTTTCCCTCTCTGCTTTCAATTTATTTCATAATCTCACCAGCAAACCCTGTAGTTGCTTGTGGTGATTTCACACACCCACAGAAGTGCAAAAGGTGCATAAAATATGCAAGTTGATAGGTAGACATTTACAATGGAGGATAACAGAAAACATACCTCCCTATTTCAGCATAGCTCCTAAATCATATTTTTCTTCTGTTACAGATGTTTTTGCTCTTTGTGAAACCACTGAGGCTGGCTTAAGAGTTAAGACTCAACAGCTCACATAACACACTGGAGCAACATTTCTATCTTATTCCCAGACCTAGTTCATCATAAGTCTGAGACAAGAAAAGTCCAATGAGCACTGCAAAACAATGAGATTTGGGAAAATAATCTCTTTGACCACTTTATTTTCACTTAACTGCAGTCCCAAAAGGCAAAACGGAACATGTGGTTTTTTTCCTCAGTCACCTTGTCACTTTAATCCTTGGCTAGAGTCTATCAGCTATTCTTTTCAAACCTAGGATATTTATTCTTTTACTCCAAAATAAAATATTCTTCTATCTGATTCCACACAGGCACACCCTTTCTTCTTGACTTCAGGTCAAGGAAGACACTAACTACACTCTACACAATAGAAGTCTCTGAATAGCTGTGTAAGCTGTTAGGAAAATTAATGTATTCAAGTCTCTGCAAACCTCCTTCTTCCTTAATCCTCATTTCAGGGTTGGCAAATCTTCTTTCCCTTGGTGACTCTACCTCTTCCATGGAATACATATCTTTAATTACATTTTGCTATACATAATCCAAGCCATCCAATGTCATATATGTGACAACACACGGAAAATGATTTCATAGCTAAGATGGCAGTTAGGCTGAAGGAAAGCTGTTGGGAACACAAAGAAATACTGTGTGGTGTTTCCTGCATTTTGAAAGATTCAAGAGTCTTTGGTAAAAACAAACCCAAAAATCTGAAGTGTTTCAGAATAGACTTCAAATTTACTGTGAAACCTGGCTTAAAACTATATTTACTTTCTTTGTAGATTTCTACAAATCACTTTTCACTTTGCTTCTCAGACAGAAATCTTTCCCCCAAAAAGAAATGCCTTTTGCTATACATCTATACTTCACAATTCACAAGGTCCACAGCAGCAGAGATTTTCAGTGCTATGGAAAAAAATTAAAAATCAGTTTAAAACTATTACTTTAACAAGAAAAACACACTCCATAGGCTTCCATGCAGCAATCTTCAACCAGGACTAATTTGAATATATAAGAAAACAAGTGGCTTCCAAGGGCTGCGGTAGTGATCAAAGGAACTGCCTGGGCTGGATAGGGAATCAAAAGCAATGAGGTATGCTGTGTGATGGACCACTGCCTGCACAGGCCAAAGATGATATTTGAAAGATGCTTTTACAACTGCTAAGATGATGAAAGACTGCTGTCCCAGATGAGATAACATTTACAGAGTGTCAGTTGGGAATAACCAGCATCTGGATTTACTTTGTCATTTAGCCTATGTTATATCCTTCTCTGATCAAGTCTAGGGTGCTTTGGTTTTTCTGAGTGTACCTTGCTCTGCCTTGCAATAGTTATATAATTAACTGTACACAGTCATCTACTGCACACATCATCCCCTTTGGAAGTGTTGCAAGTTGGACAAATAAAAAAATCAAGATATTCCCAAGATCTATCATTTTCAAAACCATTAGTCAAAATGCTTTTAAAAGCAAGTCTGTGTTACAAGTACCTTAGAAGTACCAGGCACTTTCAGAGCTTCCTTGTGTCCTATATGCCATTAAAACATTTGCTAGAAGGTGCCTTAAATATGATCCTGCTGTTACGCTGTCTGTTGCTATATTTTTGCCCTAGATAATTAAGCAAGAAATTTCCTTCTCCTCCCTGTCTTTACTAAATTAGGTTCTGCTCAGATTAATCTGCTCTGTGTGGTCATTAGCTGAGTTACATTTCTAATGCAGGATAATAAGATGATATTTATTGTGGACATCCCACAATTCCAAATGTGACTGCATGCTCACGGGTTGAAAAAGTCAATTCCCCTCTCTGCCCTCACTTCATTCCTGTGTCAGATATCACTTCTGAGTAGCCAAGTAATATGTCAAAGCAGTCTGACAGAGGGCACAGACGAATGCACACAATAAATGCTGAATTAATAAAGCTGGTGGTTTCCTCTGATAAAAAAAAACCCTTCAAACCTGTAAGCTTAGTATCAGCTATGGGGAAGCAAATATAGCTCAAGTGAACAGGTATGGGTAGAAGGATTATAAATTTCTCAGTTCCAAACAAAGTATTATAATTATACAAATCTCTCTTTTCTCTTCATCTCTCCTTTTTTCCCCAGCAATTATTGTGCTCAGCAATGAATATATGATCAATCTGCTACAGACTAATGAAAAAGAACAGCTGTGTGTCTGTTTCCACAGCAGTCAAAGAAAAAGGAAAATAGTCTTTCTTTTTCTTTTGCAATTGTGCACTTCTGATAGGAGTGGTGAGTCTCAGGCATTTAGCCTAGGGGATATTAAAAATGATATAATGATTAAATATTATCTTGTCACATCTGTTTAGAAGAAATGCATAGTTCTTTAAACAAAATTAATTTAGATCATGATAGCATATTAGCCACCTATCTATACTGGCAATATACAATAACTTACAGACCCATGCTGGAGATAAAATCAAGGAGATATGAGTGAGTTGTTAATGATAGGACTGAGAGGAAATCTTCTGTTTGCAAATAGAGGTCCAGTGAATTGTCCCAGCTGGGGGGCTTAAAAAAAAAAAAGGAAGGGGAAGGAAAAAAATCATCACGGTGAGAGGATTAAGCAAACAATGATCCTGTTATAAGCAGCATACTCTCATGTCATGGTCTGTGGTTATCTCTAGAAACATCAAAAGAGCAAGACATTTCAGATAAGAGTCAACAGAGTATGGGGGCTTTGGGTGAAGATCTTCCATCTGTACAGTTTCTCCAAAATTGTTACTCTATGAAGCAGATACAGTAATATTTTTCTCTATCAGTTTAAGGCCTGTTGACAAAACCAAAACTACTGTCTGATCCTGACGGATATAAATGTGTTGAAATCACATATCTCATTATAAAACTTAATTTGCTAGGAACGGGAGCTGGAAGTATATTGCCCATGACAACTAATGTTCATGCATTAATGAACTGTCTGCATATTCTAGGTTACCTTACCAATCATGGTGCTCTGTGAACAATGAATAAAAGTATAGAAACATCAGATTCACAGTGGTTTCAAGCTTTTTGAGAGGGTATTTTCTTCTCTGCAGTATCCTTGTATTTGAGGAGGTGAGTGGGCAGTTGTTGTGGTAAAGGTAAGAGAACTCCAGAGCTGATGAGCTTTTAAGAGTCTCTGGCCTGTATTTCCAGGTGTCATTATGAAAACACTTGGAAGAGATGGAGTATATAGGGAGAAGGTTATCGTGGTTCCTATGGCTTTTTCCAGGTGTACGGATTTACAAAGAAAACAATGAATGACTCCTTGCTCTCTACAATCTACCTACCCCCAGATCAGGTAAATCTATTCTTGACAGTGCCTTCCTGAGAATGGGCTTCTGGAATGAGATGCTACCTAAAAATCATTACAGTGTCCTTTCATCTGTTCATGCTTCCAATCTTTGTGTATTTAACATCAATTCCAGCCCCCAAGTTAAGCTTTCACCTTATGTTTCTCAAAGCCTCTTACAGTCTTCCCTCATCTTAAGCTATGCTGTTACATGTTCGTGAAGGTGGACTCCTGTGCCTGAAGATTCTGGGTCTGTATGAAGGGATGGCATGGGCTGGAGACAAGGACTATAAGTTGTACTTTCTTACTTAGTTTTATAGAAACTCACACATTTTGAATTTTCAGGGTCTTTGCACAGAAAAGTAAAAAAAAAAAACAACAACAAACAAACCAACACCACAGCAGAAAGCAGAGTAAGTGCCTTGGAATGGGTAAATTCTTCATTTTCACAAGAGTTAAAGGAACCAGCATTTGCCTATTTGGTTTTTAGCTAGCAATTTGACTGAGAGTAACTCTCTGGATAAGTATTATACTCAGAAGTCTCTGCCAGTGACACATATTTAAGTAGAAGAGGCTGACACAGATCCAGCTGATCCAGCTGCATGCTTGTGGGTTTTTCTTCCATTTTAGTTGAGGGTGTTTGTCTTAATTTGCTCTTTGTGATTTGTTCTTCCCCAGCTACCAATTTTAGAGATTGGGAGGTTTTAACATGATGCTGGCTCTAGGGAAATAAGCAACAGAATTGCTTATGCCATTTCCTTTGGGACTACTTCTGTGTTTTTACTCTAATCCTAGTGTTATGGTCACATAAATAGGGATTATGTAAAAAGATACAAACCATACTAAGCTAAAGAATTTCCTCCCTCATGTGAGCATAGACTGGCAGCGTCCTGGCTGGAAATCTTTCAGATGCAGGAGGTCAGGGGAAGGTAAAGAAGATTTCTTTCAAGTGATGTAAGCTGGGTTCCATTTCTGGATTTCAGTCTGATCGCTCAGGTTAACAGTAAAGCATTAGCAGCAGTGAAGGGAACAATCTGCAGGGGACTTTAGCAGCTGCATTTCTTAGGCAGCACTCATCACCAGTACTCAGTAAAAACCATATTGGAAGACAAAAACTCAGCTATGCACTAACTGGAAAGGGCATGTGAAATAACAGGGTGTAGGAAGGAAGACCTTGTACCTGATAGTCATTGTGGTGGCAGAGCTGAAGGAAGAGCACAGGCTTTCTAGCCGTGTCTCCATCAGTAGCAAAGCTAACAAGATCTTCATGTCAAGTTGAAACTAAATGGCTGAAAACAAGCACGCACCATTGCTTCCCAGAGAGCTGAAAGGAAGAGACACACCTTAAATGGGAGGAAAAGAACAGAGCAGAAAATAACCAGCAGTGGACAGGAGAAGGCAGAGAAAGGAAAAAATGGATGATGAGTTATTGCTAGCTAACAAAGCTAAGGGTGATAATAAAAGCCTGTTTAATGGAACGAGCATAAAAGAAGAACCAGGGAAAAGCAGGTCCCCTAATAAATGAAGGGAATAATCAAATTAACAAGAATTTTATAATGGCAGGGTTAATAAACTCAGTCACTCAGAAGAGAAAAATGAGGAAGATGTATGAAAGTTTATACATTAATGAAGATCTAGGTAATAGGGAAGAAACAGCTGACTGAGGTAATACAATAATATTGTGGAATTTTTCAGAGGAGCTTTTAGTTAAGAAATGGAAATAATAAGTCCGTTGAAATCTCCATCTTCATCATTGTTCAAATTCAAACTACAAAGCATTCAGGCAAGCTAAGAAAAATTGTTGCTGTGAGAGGGCCTGGTTCAAGGGCTGATGGAGATAACAGTGTCTATTAAAGTGAGGCATTGTTCTTTGCCTTCAGTCTGTTGAGATTTGTACCTGAGCAGGTGAGCAGGCAGTGTGGGGTGCTCAGTCCTGCAAGGTGGAGACACCTCTAGGCTCTCTCAAAAAAAACCCAACCTGCTTCAAAGAGCAATACAATTTCTAGTAGAAAAGTTGCTTTCTTATCTGCCATGTGACTCTGATGTTGCTCATGGTTAAGTGTGTGCTTTGCTCAGCCTGGGGCCTTGACTGCTCTGCAGGACTGACCCCATCCAAATTTGGTATTGCCATCTTTCCAGGTTTTGTAGTTCCAGCTTGCTGGTAGGCAATGCATAGGAGCTGCCATGTTCTGCAATATGCCTTTCTAAAAGGGAAGGAGTGAACTAGATAGATAAATACATAGTTACAGAAGAAGAATTCAAATGAGGATTATTTGTTTTACAGAGGATATATCCTTCCCTCCCTCTATGTTTGTAGCAGGAGCCATCAGCTTCTGATCAAAGTAAAAAAAAAAAAAAAGAATTATTGGTTCTTAGCTGTCTTACTAATACTTTGCAGAATACTTGCAGAGTTCTTGATGCACATAGTAAGTGAACCAGAATTTTCTGTGGACAGAAGTTTATACCTGTGTTAAAAAGAAAATATGTTGATTCTGTTTTCAGCAATCTTCACACAAAATGATTTCTGCATTCAAATTACAGATGCACAAAAGAGAGAAGAGTGGGAACTACTAGACTGCTTTCTAGCTTGATAGTGGTTTTATATGTGAAATTGACAGGTTTGTGCATGCTAATTAGGAAGGGGACAATTTCTTAACTAGGAAGACAGTTCTATTCAAAGTCATGTATTTCCACATTAAAAGAGGATTATAAAATCCTTGACCTTTTGATGTTCTACTTAGCAATCATTTCCTAGCATGCCAACATTTAAATTTAAAAATTTCTGCGCACTGTCTGGAAAATGATTTGTATAAAGAGTTTTTATTTTATAAACTATATTAAAAACCAGGCAGCCAGACATTCTGCTGTTGGCAAGATGCTATTCAAATCATCACTCTCATGGGCTTTCTAACCCAGTTGTGTGTTTACAGAGGAGAAAGTGCACGTAGGCACCTTCTGTCCCCAGCGGAGCAAGGCTGCTAGAGCTGGAGGGTGTGTTGTCTATGGATTTTGGCTTTTCCTAAAATGTGGATTTTCCTGTACTGCATTACAGCTGTTCTCAGTAGGGCTGAAGGGATTTCTCTGTGGAAGCAGAGCTGCAGTTAGCTGCAAACTTTTCAAGGAGTGCTGTGCAGCTGCAGCCAGTGTTGGCTGCCTGTCACCATCCCCCTGGTCAGAAGGGGAGCTGAAGACAAACTCTCTTTTCTCTAGCAGATCAGCTCTAATAGTTACGCTATATGCTTTCCTTTTGCTTCACAATTTTACCTGCGAGGCCTTGGATTCATGCCTAGAAGTCTCTGGCTCTGCCACTGTGCTGTAGAGCTGTTCTGTTACTGCACCCCTGACATGTCTTCAGTGTTGAAGGACTATGTGTATAATTCAGTAAAATAATGGCTCAGTCCCTTTAGGCCTGGTTTCATCCTTTGCCCCTCTTTCATTTCAGGCAACTCATTACAGTGATATAATGACCTTTCTTGCTTCTTGTTTTCAATTACTGTAAAGAAATTTTAAGTAGTAATTAGGTCCACTAAGGACATGTGCTATGTCTTCTACTAGACTTGAAGGAATATTTTAGTTTGTGCTTACTAGACTCAAAAACAAACCCAGCCCAACAGCCCCATTGAAGAGGCAGTCATGCTGAAAAGAACTCTCTTTTTCAGTTTTATCAAATGCCAGAGATTTGCAGTTTTTCTCAGAAGTAGGATGCTTGGGGAAACAAATTTCATCCTACCAGAAGACTAAGGTTATTTTAATATGAGGAAAAGGCTCTTCACCCACAGAGTGGTGGAGCACCAGATCAGGCTCCCCAGGGATGCAGTCAAGGCACCAACTCTCACTGAATTCAAAAACCTCTGGACAATGCTTTTAGACATATGGTATGACTTTGGGGTTGTGCTGTGCACAGACAGGAGTTGGACTTGATGATGCTTGTGGGTCCCTTCCAACTCAGGACATTCTGTGATTAAAGTGAAATATGAGCTTTCTGGTATTAGACAAGTGGATAAAACCTACATAGTTTTTTCATTTGAGCCACTTGAAAAAAAGTCATCTAATGATTTCACTCTGTTTGCATGTGTTAAAAAAATTGCAAAGCACAAACTAATTTCTTATCAGACTAAGAGAAATGGGCATATTTAAGTCCATAGAATTTCAAATGACTGCCTGCTCTTGAAAAACCAGGAAACATTCCTTCCTGTCCAGCATATCTTCTATTTTTCAAGCAGTCTCTTGAGAAAATGTTTCTTTTGTTTCTCTGTGTGAAGTATTAATTTGTTTCAACTGATCTGTCATTTTTTTTATGAGAAGTGCTATCAAATGGAATCTCAGCAATTACTTTGGTTACTAGAGTGGGAAGAAAGAGCTTCCACCAACACATGCTATCATTCTTCCCAGGTCTGAAAACAAAGTGTAACAAGGTATATTTAAAATGAAATTTAAAGAGGATTTATGTATTAGTCTCTTTTCAGTATGATTTATAATCCACTCACATAAACTTCTAAAATTACTCATATAACTAGCTATACAAATTCAATACAACTTTTTATGTGAAGTCTTATTTTTCTGTTCCCCTCTGAGGACACTTGTAATCCTTGCTGTAAGCCTTGTTTGATGGTATTGTGCTGCTAAACATCCCAAACTCCAGACTCATCAGGTGAGACATTCAGACAGCGCAGCAACATGAGTAAGATGGACATGTTGCATGCCTTCATAAAACTCATTAAAATGTTATTTTTTCTACCCGTGATACTGAACACAGCTTGTTTTAACACACTACAAAGACTGAGTATGGAACCTTAAGTGCTGAAGTAAGTTCCTAACAGTTAATTTCAAGGTAAATGTTTTCATAGGTATGATGGATGCATTCACTAGAACTCCCATCTGTGTGTTTGAAAGTCCCTGCATCCAGGCATCACTTTCCAGATTGATTCTAAAACATTTGAGCCCTCCTATTTTGTAACACATTCAATATATACAAACACCAAATTTCTGGGTTTACTTGGAAGCAGGGAACTCCAAAACAGTAATATACAGTAATATTACATACTATAATCTAGTTCTCCATCTCATGAAAACAACTCTTAAGCAGATAATTTTGGTAATCTTGGTTTTTTTACATTTTACAATTTCACAATGCTTGAAAGGAGTCCTAAATCCAATAGAGTGGACAAAGGCAAGACCTCTGCAGAGAGATGCTAAGACAACAGTGTGTAAAATGTTCACCTAGAGACTGTATTGATCATAGAATATCACCTTAATCATAGATGAAAGAATGCCGATACAAGTTAAATACAAAGAATGAGTGGTAGGAGGTGGAGGGGTGGGGGCATGCTTATATATATTGCATAAATGTAGAAGATAAAAGGTCAGGAATTTTACATTAGGAAGATAATAATTGCAGAACACTGGTACCAATAATTTCTAAAAGTGCCTACCATCATATTGTACTGCTTCAGAATGGGTTTTGAGCCTCTAGGGAAAGAGAGCAAGCAGGGCTGTGATAATACCATAAAAATAAACTAGACCAGCAGGAAACGTAGTTACAGGCCAAGATGAGGACATACACTCTTGTTTACAAGTCTTGCATAAGAATGGCGAGGATAAATGTATAATACAAGATCTGTTCTGTGCTGTCTTGCTACGAGTCTGAACTAGACCTGGCAAAAGGATAAAAAAGTTATTTGGCAAAGGATTCAAGCAATTTGAAATCTGTCTTGGCTTCAATATGAGCTAGAGTGAAACATGGTGATTTTGAAATCCCTAGGAAAGAATATTCTGGGAAGAAAATTATTCTACTTGGAAGCTCTTTTTCTGAATAAACATTTCATTCTGAAAATATTAGAAGATGCAATAATAAAGAACTGGAAACTGAAAAGTCATTACAGTTATAAGTAATTCATTTCACAGTGTCAGGACAACACCAACCTTTGATCTTTTCAGCATTAGTATTGGAGAACAGAGGGTTGCAGAGATCTGGGAAAGGGAGAGAGCATCTCTACACTAGAGGGGGAACATACCAAGAGGAATAAGGGGATCAGAGGGCTTCTGACCATGCCAACTGAAGTGCGTGCTGCTTGCTTGGAAGGCCAGGGTTGCAGTATAGGAAAAAAAAAATCTTACTATACAAGCTCTATTTCTTTTCTTGAGTGTCTCTCCCCACCCCCTCTCCCAGCTGCAGGTTTAGCATGCATGGTGGGCTGCTTTCCCTCACATGCTCTCATTAACCAGATCTTCAGCTCGTGCTTGCATCTCTCACTTAGTTAGTTGCTGTCACCAATAATGTATTCTCTTTGATTGCCTCCCTCACTTTCTTCCCTTCGTGGCCCTCCAGAAGACATGAGGAAATTTGCATTTCTATCTTAACAGCACACAACTTGAGAACAGAAAATACCTCATGACACACAGCTGGCATCACAGACAAGTCTTATTTGACATATATGCAGGCATGCCCTACATAGCTCCTTTGGCAAAGTACTGCTCCCCCATCAGCCAGACTCCGCTTGTGATTATAGCCATTCAGGTAGGATTTTCAAAGGGGTCTCTGCATACCTTTAGTGAAATGGGAGAAAGCAGTACTTCTCCACTCCACCCTTCTCCCATCCCCCAGTAGAGATAGATAAGGAAATAGTGGGGGGTTTTTTGTTTTTAAATAACCATTCAAACAAACTGGAAGCGCTGGAAATGTTAACATCTCTCTATTACACATGTTATTATATACTACAAAAGTGGTTTGGGGCTATATTATCCTACATGAGACATTTCCAATGGTCTCCATAGTCTGCCAACAAGCAGCTAAAGCAACCAAGGCATTTAGTCACTCCAGGACAATTGCAGATATGTCTAGGCTATCAGATTAGTCAAGCAGGACTTCCCCTTGTGGAATCCATGTTGACTACTCGTGATAAGCTTCCTTTCCTCCAAATGATTGGAGATGGTGACAAGTACAAACTGTTCCATCACCTTTCCAGGGATGGAGTTGAGGCTGACTGGCCTAGAGTTACCCAGGTCTTGCCCTTTTTGAAGATTGGGATAACACTGGCCTTCCTCCAGTCCTCAGTGGTCTCAGTCCCCTCGATGCTTTTGTTCAGTTTCAATGTGTCTGTTCAGTTTCTTTTGTGTTGTACCCCACACCCAGCTTATCCCATTAGGTAGTCTGGGCTATTTCCAGTAAATATACAATGTTAGTTTGCCTATTTCCAGTAAATATACAATGTTAGTTTCACCTTAATCACAGCCTCTAATAGATCTTGCTTCTTAGATCACTCAGTAAAACAACAGACTTAGCTGCTTTGTTTCTCCAGTGTTTGCTGATGAATTTTTAAAATAAAGATTACTAGGAAAATGTCATTGTACGTCTCAGACTCACATTACTATAATGGATTGCTTGTCAGCAGAAAGGAGCAATGGGACACAAATGGTGTGACAGTAGGGAAAACATGTCAGCTTTATAATGAGGGGATTAAATCTGAGGTGTGTCTTTGCCATTCAGAAGAATTTTATAGCAGGTGCCACTCAGATTAAAACTACAGCCTTATAAGAAGACTAAAGACAAACCATGTGGTTAATACAACCTTGAACTCAGATGCAGATATCCAGTATTCAAAAGCTAAGAATCTATTTCAAATATTGTAGATAAATAGAGCTGAGTTCAATGCAAGAGTAAAATGTAATGATATCAACACACATAGAACCCTAAAAGACAGCAAAAAAAAGAACTTCTTTCTGATCACAAGTAATTAGTAGCTAGCCAATGTCCAAGAGCAGGAAGACCAACATCCTTTTATTTACATTTTTTTCTAATAAGTGCAACTGTGGAAATAGCATTATGATTTATGTAGGCCCCAGTCCAGGACAGGACTTAGTCTCATCAGGAGGAATTCCAACCCCAACACAGAGCTGAGGCAAATAGGTTAGGAAGATTAAAGAGTGATTAGATATTCATGGCCATGATTCAAGAAAGTGTTTTTGCATGCAAAGAGCATTTTGCCAGGTAGGTCCTGGAGACATCCGGCCCAAGCTTTCTTGTTGGCCTTCCCCTAGCAAGGGTCAAAGGGTGGGGATAGCATTTGCCAAAAGGGCAGCCCCCCTGCAACACTGCAGGCTCCTGGGAGAGGCTGTGGGAGAAACAGACTGAAGCAGCACTGGCCAAAGCAGCAAGTGATAGAATGCTCCTTTCTTTTACCTCTCTCTTTGCTTGCGCTGCAAGTCCAGCTTGGTCATACTGACAACTGTTGCAGTGCCTCAAGAACTGTAGCTCAGATTACACAGAATTTATGTCTTGCTCTGAATTGTCCTTTGGAGGCCTTGCAGCAACGCAAGGAAATCAACAAGAAAATTAATTTAGGTGTTTACACTTTGGGTAACCTGGTAGAAAGCAAGTGAGAAATGCAACTGAAGCCACCCACAATATAAACATTTACAATTTATCATTTTTGGGGGTGAAAGACTATTTGATCAGCAAAGCTTAGTTTTCCCTTTTGTGTGTCAGTATCTTCTGCATGTAGCATCTACCTGTAGCTTCAAAAATTATCTTTATTTTAATAGCTGTGCCTTTCAAGCTGTGCTGCGGGTTTCTTTTTTTTTTTTTTCCTCCTTGAAATTGTAATTCTTCACATCTGCTGTTTGTTTTAATTTACTGCATGGCTGCCTTTGCCTAACCGTTGCGTTTAGCTGAAACAATACTAAAAAAGCTGTACTCATTAACTCATGCTTTCTTTTTACATGTTTATCCTTATATCCTCTTTTTTCTCAATGCCTTTTGTAATCGTAGTATTATATTTTCACAAGAATTCTAAAGTCCTTAATTCTGCCCTTGGAAAACTCTTAATCTTTTGTTTCAAGGTATTTTCTTTTTTTTATGCAAGGAAAAAAATAAAATTATTGTAAATAGAGGAAAAGTCTTCAACAAATCACATGTCTTGCTACTTTAGCCTTTGGGTAGTGCAGCAGAGCTGTATCAAGAGCCTTTCATCTGGTTTATGAACACTCATGATTATTTTTGGAACAGTTTAGAGAGTTCCTGCCCAATTACTTCAGTGCAACATCCCAGCTAAGCAGCTTTTCCAGGCTGTGTGTGAAGGCTTTGAGTCCACTTAGCAAAGTTAGCCAGGTTACTCTGAAGTGGCTTCAGTGGTGATTTAAATTAATTTGTCCTACTGCCTTGAAACAGTTTCAGTTCCCTGAGTCCATCAGGTCATGCTGCCTCCAGGAAGGCTGGCAGCACCCACTGGTAGGCACCGACTGTTAGAACAAAGTTCAGTTTAGCTACACTATCACAGAAAGACAAGTAAAATTACCTTCATGAAACCATCAATATTCCCATTCACAGATTCACTTTGAAATTGCTTTCTACTGCCACCTTTGTCCCATTTGTTATCTACTCTATATAGATGTTGTCAGACGTGTTTGGCAATACAATATTTGAAAAAGTTTTCTTTGGGTTTTATCTCAAGCCAAAGAATCATAGTAATTAACCTGCGCAGTTATGCCTAGGTCAAAGCATTATCTCCTAATGTAATTACAAGTCCATAAAAGCCCAAGGCACATATGCAGGTTCACAATGGAATTTCTATCCCCACAGTAACAAATTTAGAGCTGCCTTGATTCTACCTTTTTTCCATTAAAATACACTGAAACATCTGTCTTTTTATTTTCCCTTTCAGACAGCTATGAAATCCATAGGCCTTCTCTGGCCTAGTGCCTTCCATGTTAATAACCAGGAGGTCACATTTGTGAGGTCCTAAATACTGTGTGCCTTACTTATGGCTGATGTTACCTGAACACAAGCCAGGTTTTAAAATACACACACTAAAATATTACTTCTTGCAGAGCTAATACTACTCAGACCTTAAAGAAATATTATATCAGGCAGACACTCCTCATTGAGTAAAATCAGTCAAGTTTGGTAGCTGAAGTGTTGTGACATTAAATATTTGCTCTTCTCCCCTCCCCCCCCCTCCAATTACCTGATTCATAATCCTTAACCATAAAATACAACATGTTATCTTATCTTTTTGCCCAATACTTGACCTGTATGTGCTGTTCTGTGCTCTGGAAGGGCTAAGATGCCATTTTTAAGTTGGTGATGTAGGCACCCCTACGTTTTGTGCGCATTCAGCCATTCTCAAGGTGATGAGAAACCTTGGCACACCTTCCCATACCCTAGCAGCATTTTACAACAAATGTTCTCAACACAGAAAGAGCCAAAGTCACATGTTGTAATTGCTCAAAGAACATGACAAGGTGTGCCAAAAAGTTTGTTTCTCAGAGCAATCCAGCCCAAATGGCTGGGCACTCAGCACCTTATAAGGTCCTTCCAGAGAGATTACAATGGGTTAAAGAAGACCCTATGCAAAGCCCCTGTATAGAGGCAAGTTTAACTTGGGAAAAAGAATCTGATTGAGTCCTCTAATAGCACAATTTGGCCTGGGATCAAAACCACAAAAGCACAAATTCTCACTGACCAAGATACAGTTTACCTGCTGTTTGCCATACATATCAATGTCACTTCCACTTTTCCTGCCAACAAAGTTATCAACTCAGCTTTGATATTTATTGCTGATGATGTAAAAAGTATGAACACCCCAAAGTGATTTTTCTGTCTCAAACTCAATTTGCAGCACGGACTGCAACACGCACAGAAATCCCCTTTTCTTCCCTATGGCACATTGAACTCCCAGTGGATCTCTGGCATTTTCTTTCCTGCACTTCAGAGAGGCAATGGGGTGTATCTCCCATGCAGATTACTTATGCAGAGGTTATAATCTCCATCGGAGCCCCAGCTCTCCCCTTCACTTGGTTCAAGTCCTATCAGGCCCCAGCTGGGGACAGTGCAGAAGCCCCATTCTAAGCTGAATTATCTTTCCCATAGGATCTTCAAAGGGACACAGGAAAGGGAACCCATTAAGAGCTTGCATTGGAAATTCCAGTGTATGCTTTTCCAAGTGATTGCCCTGGGTGATTTTAAAACCCGTGGGTAATGCCAAAGAGGTAACAGAACCTTGTGAAGGGAGTTTTCTGCTTTCACCTTTGGTGGTTATTGTGGTCCACAGAGCAAGGGTTTAAAACTGGAAATATGAGCTACTGCAGGCTGTGCTGAAGTGCTTGTGTTGATTTTGTAAGATTCCTCTCTACCCTATGTACCAGTCCACAAAATCTGCAAAATACACACAGCACAGGACTAAAAATATTTTGGGCCTTACTCTGGAAGTTACTGAGTAAAATGTATTTTTTTATAGAATCATAGAACAGTTACAGCTGGAAGAGACCTTGAAGATCATCGAGTCCAGCCTTTTTCCTAGCCCTATCACCCCACTAAATGATGCTCCCCAACACAACATCTACCTGTCTCTTAAACACCTCCAGGGACGGTGACTCAAGCCCCTCCCTGGGCAGCCTGTTCCAATGGCTGACAACCCTTGCAGGAAAGAAATTCCTCCTAATATCCAACCTGAACCTCCCCTGGCGCAGTTTCAATCCATTTCCCCTTGTCCTATCACTCTCTACCAGGGAGAACAGACCAGTTCCCACCTCCCTACAACCTCCCCTCAGGTAGTTATAGAGAGCAATGAGGTCTCCCCTCAGTCTCCTCTTTTCCAGACTGAACAGGCCCAGAAATCATTTATTTATCATTTACTTCAGATGCATTTTTTTTCTAAGAACATGTTTTACTGTTAATACACATATTGATGATTCTAAAATGTAAAAATCTCAGTCCTCAGACTCTTAAAAAAATATATTGATCAAAGTGTAACAAATATTGTAAGAAGGATGCATTTTAAATTATGCAGCATGGAATCAACTTGGAAATTTCAAAGTGCATCATGAGATGCTTTGAAAAGGTTTCAAAAAATCCCTCCATTCTGATTTTGCATAAACAATCTTGCCCTGTCCTTACTGATGCTGCAAGGACTACCAACAAGGTGCTAGTGAGGGTTTTTTGCACGAGTAGGGATATATCTCTTAACTAAGAATTTCACTAATCTGACAAGGTCATTTCTATATAAGCAGCCAAACATCTGTCAGCCTGTAATGATGTCTTCTGATCAATAATGACATGGCAAGATTTGAAACTGGCAACCTGGAGGCAAAAGGCTTTGTACCCTGTTACTAATCTCATGGGCTTTCCAGGCCTTTCTGAGGTGCTGCTTTCTAATGAATACACTCTACATTCAAAATGACAAATGGCTTCAATTAAAAAAAGATCTTTGGGAAACCATTCTCGTTGTAGAGTGAACAACCCTACAGTATTACTCATTTATTCTTTTAGGCCACTGAGTTAATATGTCAGTTCTATAAATTAAATGTTTCTGCGTGAATCATGAAGAAAGATGCCTGAGAGCTGCATTGCCTCTGAACATGAACTGTTCTGCCTGCACTCACAACAAGATCTATAATCACAGAATCATTAAGGTTGGAAGAGACCTATACAATCAATTCCAACCATCTTCCTATCACCACCATGCCACTAAACCATGTCCCTAAGTACCACGTCTATACTTTTTTTAAACACCCCCAGGGATGGTGATTCCACCACCTCCCTGGGCAGCCTGTGCCAATGCCTAACAACTCTTTCTGTGAAGAAGTTTTTCCTTACATCCAATCTAAACCTCCCCTAGTGCAACTTGCAGTCATTTCCTCTTGTCCTGTCACTGGTAACCTTGGAGAAGGGACCAAGCCCCACCTCACTACAACCTCCTTCCAGGTGGTCGTAGAGAGAGATGTCTCCTCTGAGCCTCCTCTTCCTCAGACTACACAACCCCAGTTCCCTCAGCTACTCCTCATAAGACTTACTCTCCAGACTGCTCACTAGCCTTTTGCCCCTCTCTGGACATGCTCTAATGCCTCCATGTCCTTCTTGTAAGGAGGAGCCCAAAACTGAACACAGTATTCGAGGGGTGGCCTCACCAGTGCTGAGCACAGGGGGACAGTCACTTCTCTTGTCCTACTGGTCACACCATTTCTGATACAGGCCAGGATGCTGTTAGCCTTCTTGGCCATCTGGGCACATTGCTGGCTCCTGTTCAGTCAACTGTTGACCAGCCCCTGCCAGGTCCTTCTGTGCCAGGCAGCAATCCAACCACTTTTCTCCAAGCCTATAGAACTGCATGGGGTTGTTGTGACTAAAGTATAGGACCTGGCACTTGGTCTTGTTGAAGCTCATACCATTGATCCACTCTGTCAAGATCCCTCTGTACACCCTCTCTACCCTCAAGCAGATCAACACCTCCTCCCAACTTGGTGTCATCTGCAAACTTACTGAGGGTGCACTCGATCCCCTCATCCAGATCATTGATAAAGATGTTGAACAGAGGTGGCCTCAATACCCACTCCTGGGGAATACCACTCATGACCAGCCACAAACATGCTTGAACTCCCTTCACCACTACTCTCTGGGCTCAGCCCTCCAGCCAGTCCCTTACCCAGCAATGAGTAAACCCGCCTAAACTATGAGATGGGAAGCACAGGCAGAAGAGAGCCAGGCTCAAGAAAGATGTTCCCCCAAGAGCATCATTGGCATCTACAGAATTAAAGCCCTGCCTCTGTTAAGGCTTTCTAGTTGTTACAGGTGCCACTTCAGCCAGCAGGGATTGCAGACACTGCAACAGTGAGGGAACTGGGTAGGCTCACTGTGGCACTAAGGCCTCTAGTATCCTGTGTGAAGGAAATGCAGGCCTTTTTATCTACCACAGGAAGGAAAGCTCACTGTTTCTCTCATTACTGTGAAGCTGTAGGAATGAGGTAGAATGGCCAGCTTCTGCAACACTGAACTTTTAACAAGGAGTTTTGTTTCTTTACTCCTCATCTCAGATTATTTTTCATGCTGTTGCCTGCAAAACAAGCACTTTCTTTCAGCCTTGGTTGCTGGCAGCGGATGGAAAGCTAATGCAGAGGTCTAAGTGCACAATAGCCTACTTTATGTGCCCCACAGACCTTCTGACCACTTCAAAAGTGTGTTTTTCCAAGTTAAGCTTTTAATTCAGATTTTCAGGGTCTGATCCTGATGTTCCTCCTGAAGCCTGAGGTCAAGTGCAAGCTGTGCAGATCATAATGCTCCTCATAGATATACATGCCAAGCAACCCCAAGTCCACCTGAGTCACAGAGCAGCAGTTCAGGAGTAGAGACTATTCTAGAAGAATTACGAATTCTTGTCTTGATTTTAAGCAAAATATTTTACAAGCCTATTATTGCAATAGGGCAGCAAGAAAGGCAGCAAAGTTTACTGGCTTACATAACCCAATCAAGCTTAAGCTTCTTGAGGGAGATGAACAGGGACAGAGGCAGAGACTTTATAGCAGTATTGAAGATTTTGGTCTGAGTTCTTCACTGATGAGGCTTACAGAGAGTTTGCGTCCACCCTGAAGCCTCTAAATCCTCATAGCTAGTCAGGTTATCAGCTATCCCAGCATGACTTCAAGCAGACTCACCAATTCACATTCTTCTCGTCTCACAGATCACAGAATCATCAGTGTTGGAAGACACCACTAAGATCTTAAGTCCAACCATCTACCTATCACCATCACGCCACCAAACCATGTCCCTAGGTACCACAGCTATATGTTTTTTAAACACCTCCAGGGACTGTGACTCCACTACTTCCCTGGCAGACGGATGCCACAGGAGCAGCTGACAGAATGCCCAGCCCCTGAGCTCTGTTGTGCAAAAAGATCCTCACCTTGCTCTCTGTTACAGCTGCCCCAGGGTTGTTCTATCAGGTCACCATTTGAATCTGATTGTTTACACCCTGTTGTCCATGCATTAAATTCCACCAGCATCTTAAACTTGGCCAGAGGCAGAGATACTAGCATTTGAGCTCTTCTAAAATGGCTCATAACTTCTAGTGGCATAAATGGGACAAAGCGAAAGGCTGTGGGAAATTAGACCAGAAATTTTAAAGTGGCTAGAAGCAGATCAAGAGGGTTATGCTGTCTGTAAGAATGAGGACTCATAAGTAAGGGAAAAAAAGAAAAGAAAAGAAAAATCACAGTACTGCTTTGGAATCTCTTCCAGTGATGACATTGCTGTGAAAGATGAGCTTTCTTTTCCTCTCTCCAAACTGTTGGGAGAGTTTCCTATGACTTGACTTTACTGAAAGGTCATCTAGATGATGGGGTCCAGCAATTTCCATCTGTCTGTTTTTCCAAGTTCAGAGGTTGCCAACTCTATACTCATCTCAGTTCTTTGAAAAGCCTTCAGAGATTATTATCTTCAATTTAGATCAGTGAGTTTTTTACATAATTAGCTGCAACAGCAACAAATTGGATGCTTCATAAGGAAATACTAAAAGGACAGAAAGATGATTCTTGTTGTCAATTGAATATCTGAAAAACACCCTACACAGCTGAGCTGCTGCAGTTCTGGCTCCTGTCTATGCTAATGTCTGCAGAAGGTCGGACTATAAAATTGAGTTCAAATGAGATCCTGTTCAGCTGGAATCCTCTAGACCTGATCACACTCCAAGTCCAGGAAAATGAATGTCTACAGGCCTTGTTCATCAGCAGTGATGCCACTATTAGAGAGATTGTATAAGGGGGGAATGTGGAGAGAGGCATTTATGCAAGCTGAATGCCTATGATGACACAAAATTTGATGTTATTACACCATATCCTGAATGCTTAGGCACTTTTAGTAAAAGCTGAAATTGCCTATCTGAACTTCCACAAGAAAAGAAGTATCTAACATATAATCCAATGGCAAAAGTTCTTAGTAGTAAAAAGCAACAGGCCAATAGTAAAAAAATCAAGCACCATAGTCGTATCTTAAGTGTATCATGCTCTGTAGCTTGAGACTGTAACAAAGTCAAATAATTGTTTCCATTAACAACCTAAGACACAATACAGCAGGGAAGAGCTGGCTTGGCTTTTAGCTAAAATCAGAAACTTTTTGGTACACCATTAGTCTGCTGTATCTTGTACAGACAGAGAAATTCTGGAGTATACATATGCAGTGGTTCTATACTCAACCATTAACTGAATCCAGGATGTCCAACTCACTAAACATCACTCTGCATTTACAGGAATCCATTTAAATGAGAATTCAGCAGTCCATCCAGTGTATCACTCTGTTTAAAGTCTACTAAACAAAGCAAATCAGTAGACAGATATAAAGCCTGAGGATTTTGTTGTTGTTGTTCTGACCTTAATTATCTGGAATCTGAAATCTACCTTAGCAAGGTATCTGTGCTATAATTTATGTTAGCTTTGTTACAAATTTGAATTCTCTGGTGCTCCTCTTCCATGCTGAGGATTCTGTTCAGATTTACAGTTCTCTGATCTGTGCTGAAAGTATCTATTATGATAAGCAAAGGAATGAAAAGAAGGGAAGATTGCCTATTAGAGCTCTTAGTGAGGTGTAATTCTCAAGAACAGCAATCATAAAAGTTATAAAACAGCTGTGCTTTGCAAGTGTAGGTCTGAGAACATTTCCCCATCAGCTCTAGTAAATTGCATCATGTTTGGGTGTGTCTGTCACTATATTAATGTCACTTTTAAACATATGATAGAAACAAAAGAATCTGCAAATCTGCAGAATCTGAGAGTGATAAAAATGAACACCAGCAGCAAGACAACAATTCATTTTCACTTGGAAGCAACTACACAGAGCAATCTGAACCATAATTCAGAGAAGTTATGGACATTCCGAGGGCTTTAACTTGAAGATGCACCAAATGGCACTACAGTTACTTACACAACAGTCCAAACTGCTATACAAGAAGTCATTTACAGGCTTAAGGTGGCTTAAGGATTTTCCTAATGCTTACATTGATATTGCCAAGGCTCCTGCATCATAGTTCACTACTATTTTTTTACATCATTTTATAAAGAAGATTTATAGCTCTAAACTGTAACTTAAATGCAAAAATCCCCCCCCATTCTATACCTTCAAATAATCAAAACAAGCTTTTGCACCAGCTTCAGTCCTATAGTTTTATAGCTCATATAAATAGTGTGATTTCAAATACAAAGAGAAAAGTCTCACCTTGTTAGCTAGCCTGTCTCCCTGATTACATTCTCAGAGTCAGTATCCAAGGGGTTGACACTTCGTGAAATTGTATTTTTTTTCTTCTAAGTGCTGCAGAATTACCCTAGCAATAAAACCATGAAGAACTCTCCCACACCACATAAATTCTAACCAAGCATTATCTGTAGTTTCTTAATGAAGCGCAAATCAGCTGTTCCTTAGCACCTGGGATCAAAATTATTGGCAACAGCTGATGATTTGTCTGCTTGTTACCGCGCTTGGGAGTGGCACTCTCTCCTTTCACGTCTGTTAGCACTTAATAGACAATAACAGTTAATTGTAATTAGTCAACATTGCTAAGCCTGTGCCAAAAACCAACTTGACTTCAGATTCCTGGCTGAGTTACAAGCAGAATTTAGAAACTGCATATATTTCTCTATTCATTCCTCCCAAAAGCAAGGAGGCTTTCTGCTTTTCAGGGCAGGATCAGCTGGAGGATACTTAGTGCTAATGTAATCCTTAGTGATAGAGATGTAGTGTTAGAAAAACAGAGTTGGACAATAAAAGGACCTAGGTCTTTTCTGCCCTTTCTATCTTGCTGTGTGCTATGCAATTGCACCTCAGCACCTTGCCAGCTGTGGCATCTCTCTGAGATGGAGAATTCAACCCAGTATCCAAAGGAGAAATGTCAGTGCCATGAGTTATCACAACTAACACCAAATATATTCTGCAGACTACAAAGCCAAACCTAGCTCAGAGGTTCTGCAGTGCAGGATATAAGGTGCATGTATCCTGTGCAATGACTTTTATGTTGAAAGGTCTTAGGGTGTTAGCTCAGGCAGATGACACAGTGTAAACACCCTGCTGAAATGAACAGCAGGAAGAACAGGGTAATACTCTGACTCTTGTGCATCTCCTACTGAAGTTCAGGAAACTTGTAAGTGGCGTGGACAACAGTTATTGTCAGTAACCTACACTTGAAAGACCCTGGCATTACAGGAGTAGCTGCCATTGAATAATAACAGCTTCTTTTCTCTCTTCTGTTTGCTTAGGAATTATCTTGGGAAAGACAAAATGATGCATCTGGAGTGGGAAATACAGCTGCTGAGGCAAGTGGCGACACCAGTAGCCTCAAACAAAGAGCTGAAACAAATGGAAAAAAATGCTGGCAAGAAATGTTACAAACAGGTTGAACCTAAAAGCGCACAACAAAAAACCTCTAGGGAATCAGTGAACACTGCCTATACAGTATCTGCATTGTAACTCAAGTCTCAACATCCCCAGAGATTCACAGTTCTTTCAGAGATGACTGGTTTTACAATGGATTTCCAAATCACAGTGGGAAAGCTGAAGCTGTAGGTGTGCAGCTGGTTGTGAATGGATTCCTATCCTAAATAACAATGATGAAATAGTATAACTCAAAGTCCACCCAGATGGAGGCTAGACAGTCAGAGATACACTTGAGTGGCCTTGAAGCTAGCTGAGTGGGCAAAGAGTGCTGCAGTTTACCTAAGATGCCAATTGACTTGTTTTTCTAGAACTATGGTCAGAGGCCAGAAACCCACAGCAAGCTGAGAACATGGAATATATCTTGTTTTATCTAATCACAGCGGTGGAAAGCAGCCTTTCATTTCTGTTGCTGCTTCAGGCTGGATGCCTGTAGCACTTTTCCACCTGGTAGCTCCTGAACAAACCTCAGCCTCTCCAACACCAAGCAATTTGCCACACTTGCCATATGCCTGCATAAACATCTAGAGCTGATTGCCCAACATGGTGCCACTCCCCCTCTCTTTAGCCTTATTGAGAGCCTAAAAGAGAGAAATCCCTTCCACAGCCTCCTCATTATGACCCACAGTGTGGTGCTCTTAAATAACACCTTTTTTATGTAGGTCTAATAGGCCAATCTATAGTAGATGCTATTGGCTCCTTTGAGTACTCACACAGCACACTGGGCTTGTGCACATGTAATTTATCATGTCAAACTCATTTTCTTTTACATGGCATTGTTCCTGCCTTTCTTCTTCCAGAGTCATTATTCAGTGTGAATTTCCTTTGTAATTAAGTGGTGTAGTTGCCCTTCCCAGCTCTGGAAAAATGACAAAGGGAAAAAATAAAAGAACTGCTGCCTCAGATGGGTTTGCATTCAGCAGAGTTGCCTGCCGTTTGCAGAGACCGGTAGATGTCAGCCTAAATTGAAAAATGGAAAAGAAATATTGTATCATAATGTTAGCATCTCCCACGCCAGATGGGAGCCTCACACAACATGGCAGGAGCAGTTAGCCAGCAGTGGTTAAAATTCAGTGTTGGAACAAGTACGGTTACGCTGCACGCACCAATAGTGTATTTTGATTATAGAACTTAATTGTATCATAGATCAATGATAGTTTAATTTATGAGGATTGATTTTGTTAATTCAAGCAGTTCAAAAGGCCCTGTTAAAGCCTCAGGTCATTTAACTGTATCTGACTTGAGCTTTGCTCATGCCATCAGAAGATAAATGACTGTATATAAACTAATACCTTCACCCTCCTCTTCATATATTTGTTTCAGCATCTGTCACTAACTGCTAGTTACATTTAAATGCAGAGTGTTAGTTGGGCAAGATACAGCACTGGGCTTTGAATGCTGAAGATCCAGTAACAAAAGCATCACACGACTATTTGCACATACGCACTTACTGATCCTTCTGACATTTTATTATTGCCATATCACTCAATTTCATAATAGATAATTGTTGCACTTGTATTAAAAAGCAACAAGACAGTCATAAATGCTGTGTCAGAAGGAAAAATAGGATGGGCAAGCCTATTCAAGACATAGTTTATACAGACCACAACTTACCAGCTAGGGTACAGAAATCTGACATTCAGTATAAACAAACATAACTTCAGATGTCCAAGAGTCCCACAAGACTCTTTTTTGAAGATGCAGATCACAAAGCCAGGGTTTACATAAAAACCTTCACAACTACTCAAAAGAGACATTTCCCTCCAATGCACCCCACACACATTTCTATCCATGATTTTTCAGGCAAAAGACCTGACAGTTAGAAAATCAGGTAAACGAAGTCCAAACAAAACCAAACACAAACACACAAAAAAAAATACAAGCAAACAAAGTTCATTATTTGTATGCAAGTAGAGTGCATTTTTTGAGCCCTGAGAATTCTTACCCTAAATGTAAAAGTGATTTCCTGGAACAAGTCAAATCACAGGGAGGGACTGGTATGTCAGCTTTAAATAGTCTGTTTTCAAAGAAAAGCATTTGTACACTCACCTTAATTTCACACTGATTTTTCTTCTTCCTCTTTCACATAATCTGATAAAATCAGTCAATGTTCGCTTTGCTCTTGTGCTGTCTGTGATGAGCCAAATCTACGCAGGATGCACCTTGCTGCAACCTCTGCACTTCACAGTGAGTCTTAGTAGGCTTTTGTCACCACAACCAGGCAATCAATAAACATGGGTTTCACTTCTTTGTTTTTAATCTTTAATCCTCTGCTTATCCTGTATCACTTGCAATGGAATTGGGGGAAGGAATAGAATCACAGAATCACTGCTTAGCTAAAGAATAACTTGAGTCACACAGAAATAAAATCACCACTAGGGCAAAAATACTTTCTCAGTGTCTCTCCTGCTCTTTGTTCTATCTTGCTCACCAGATGAATTCATTCCCCCTTCCCTGAGAAGACCTGAATCTATTTTGAAAACCATCTTAAGCTGAGAGTTGGCCCTCTGAGATTACACAGATCCCATCAATTCTAAGTAATAAATCAATGCCCACAATAATTTTCCCTTATATTTCCTTTTTTTGCTTAATTCTGCTCTTGCTATATTTTTTTCTTCTCTGTTTCAATCTTTTGTCGAATATTTTATTTACCTTTGTTGCTTGCTGCTTTCCAGTTTTGGCTGTTCTTCTCCAGCAGCCTTCAGCTCACACTACATCTCTTTCCTTTCCCTGTGAAGCATTTCCCTTAATGCTGACTTTTCTTACTCTGGTAACATACTTCCTTTCATCAATATCAGGATGCATTTCACACCTCAGCTTTTAAGTTTTTTTTGTTGTAGTTATACATTCTTAACACAATTTCTCCTTTTTTCTCTTCGCCACTTCCATTTTCTGGTGACATTCCCAGGCTCGGATCCTGCTGTGCAGCCACCTGTTAGGAAGCAGAGAGCAGGAGCCTCTGGGGAATGGATTGCCATATTTATCTGCTCAGCACTAAGTTGTGGTGGCGGACAGGTGGTGTGCAGCTCATCATGGCACGAGCACACATGGATCAGACTGCCAGCAACGTTACAACAGTTTAAGGGATGCGGAAACTGCAGGAGAGAGAAACTAGAAATCTGAAAGAGAGCCACGTGGCTACCAGAGGAAATTAAGTCAACTCTTGACAGTGTAATTATACTCACCAGAGCACTCAAAAATAGTTGCCATCCTTAAGAATCAAGCTGCTTGTTTTAATCTTACTGGGAAAAACTGTTTTAAATAGTATTGGTACAAAGGAAGGAGTGGCCAGACAAAGCAAGATGCTTTCCTTTTGTTCTTATTGAATTTGTCTCTAAGTCTTGAATCATTACCCTTCTGTATGTCTACACAACACAGAAATTATCAAATTAGCTGATGTAAATCCTGAGCTCATTCCATATGGTCAGAACAAAGGATCATGAGGACACATGCACAATAAAGACATTTAATTTGAAGGATTTTAGATTTGCAGGAGTATCTGGCAATTCATGCAAAACTGGCAGCATACAAATAAAACAGAGTGAGTTTCCAAAGCAAAATGTCACTATTTTCTGACAGATTATAGCAGTTCAACAATCTGGATAGTTTTGTAGAGGAATTGGGTGCACATCTCTTATGAGAATAGAGGGAAGCTTTGTGGCTTCAAAATGTACCATTTAGATCTGCTTGCTTTAAGGAGAATTAGTCTTGTAGTGCAACAGGGTGTGAAAATGTTTGGGTATTTTTTAAGAGTTGCAGCTGTTTCTGTAAAAGCATTTGTGTATCTATGTGTTTGAGCAAAGCGTCTTTGAATTTTAAAGTGTTTAGCTTCAAATGTTTTGGGGACTCCAGAGGAATCCACAGTTTCAAGCTAACTCTCTGAAATGCTATGTCAAGTAGTCCTGCTCCAACAAGAAAGTAGCAGACATCAAAGTGGTCCCAGAAGGAGAGGAAAACAGAATCACTGAACGTATTTCAAATGACTTTTTGCAATCAAACTGTATAAAGCCACATACGACACCAGATTAGGAGCTAGAGTCTTGGCAGTTGCCACTAAGAGTAGCTTTGCTGAAGTTAGGTTTTATGCTGAGAGACATAGAAGTCTCTCCTTTATTTTCAGCTCTGGGTGTTTGTGGCATTTTCTGGTTGCATGTGAAATCTACCATCTAGAAATTTTTCCTGTTCACACCACTTTCAGGCTGAGTCTCCCTGAGGTAGACATGACAGCCCAGGCTAGTGAGATGGAAATTGCAATTGCAATCCCTGTGTGACTGAAAGAAACACATCTGACAGAGAAGTGAGTAAGGGAAAGCTGTTCAGGTACAGCCTTGAAGGGAAGCTATCCCAAAAGGAGAGTTTCATATTTTTAAGTCCCACATGAATCAGTGTTTTAGGGATGACTGAACTGGTATGTTCACAAACCAGAGCATAAGCAGGTGTGCGGGAGCCCAGCCATGTTTGTAAGGTTTCTAAAACAAAATAGGTCAGGGGTGACACAACACACACCCTTAAAAACAAACACAAAGGTGTACTGAGGTGGTAAAGAGAAAGACTCACTCCCAAGGCAATACCTTTAACACTCCTGGATTATTGAAGTTAATAGGATTTGAAAGCAAATACCCAAGCATTTGACAAATAAGCCAGCGAGTCATCAGCATAACAATGATGGTGGAAATTATGTTGCATGCTGCCTACCCCTAAGAAATGTAGAAGCTCAGAGCATCATGGATGTAAAAATTGAGCCTTCATGATATTTCACAGTATGTCTACAGTTTACTGGCAGGAAATAAAAGCAAGTTAAAAGCATGGAACTGTATGGGATTCACTACAGAAAGATTTAAATACTGCAGAAGTATTGACCACTTCAGAGGTTAACTGCTGTGATCAGTTCTGTCAGGTTCAAGATATAGGTCCAACAACATCAGCATCTGCAATATGCTGCTCCTGGCACACATGAGCACATGGCTGGTGCTGTAACTCTGCAGAGGATAGTCATTATGCTGGGGAAAGATCAAAGTCCAACCAAAAATTTCTCATTAAATGTGTTATCTGGGAAGCAGCTTCATAACCAAGCTGTCATTGCCAGCACTTTTGCAAATAAATGTGGGAAGAAAAGTAGCAAATTGGATGGTGATGCAAGATGATTCCAGGACAGTCCTTTTAACCACCAGACATCATTTTAGTCAACAGCTGAGAAGCAAGAGCTATCCAGTTTACAGAGACAGCAGCATAACTGATTACAGCGACACTTCACCCTCAGATCAGTGATCCACACTAATATGTGGTGACTTTGGAGCAAGTGACCAGCACTCCCTAGTTTTGGTCACAGATTCTCTCGTTTCACTTCACAGATGGCAAACAGACACTGCTGATCATAATAAACATGCTGGTTGCACCTGTGAGACCCACGATCATATCTTAGAGTGGCCTGAAGGTGAAAAGGTGCAAACACAAGATGCTAGCAAGAAGGCTTCTGCAAGAATCTGGCTCTTAACCTGTCAATGCTGTCAGGCACTTTCACTTCTCTGATACTTCAACTTTTCCCAGGCTTGCTGTAAGTGTTAGTTTTCTTCTGCCAGATAGAAGATTTGCTGTTTTCAACATTATTGTAGTAAAGTACCTGTCGTGCATGTGTTACTCCATATAGCTCTATTCCATCAGACAGGAAGAGCAACACAAAAATGGTTTGGTGTCTATTCATTGCTAAAATCACCTAAGCCTGAGAGTTTAGAAACTTTGCCACATTAATGCTGCCACTAGCACTGCTCTCTCTGTGTAGGACGAGTAGCCTTCCTCCTCCTACAAGTTCAATACAGTTAGTAGAATGGAAAGGGTGAAAACTCAAGCCCTTACTTTTAGATTCCCTCAATATATCCTGAAAAGTTATTCAATGTTTTTTGTTACAATTCTTAAAGCTTGCTTTGGGATTTTTAACTGCAAAATGCAATCTCATTATTTTCTTAAGCAAAGGCATTTTAAATAGATACTACTTGACCTAAATTTGGCTGAGTCTCACTTAGATAAGGATTCCTTTTTTTCCACAGTAAGTTACTCCAAAGGTGTATTCAGAACAGCATGCAGCTGACATCAGGTAATTTGACATACTTCGCTCAATGGGTTTATTTTTATCAGCACTCATAAGCCAAGGTAAGCTCTGTATTCACACATCTAGCACATGCTGGAGTTAGTTAGGCTTGTGACATACCTGTTTGTAAGTCATACCCTAATTTTGATCTAATACGTGGAGATGGCACAAGAAGAGCTCAAATTGCACAAGATGTCCTAAGCATCCCCAGGTTAATCACAGTCTTCCCAGTAACAAAGCAAGTAAGATCCACTCAGATTCAGTTTTGCTGTTCCTGTCCATAGCTTTCCTGGCAAGTTTCAGAAGCTGCATAATTTGTCTTCCCACACCTCCCTTCTGCTTTCAGGTGGACATTAAGACTTTACTTGTATTTAAAGGCTTTCATTTTGAAATCCAATTTTAATCTCTATGTCTTGCCATTCATTCTCTGTCTTCAGTACATAGGAAGCTTTTCTGATCAGCACAGAAGAGGATTTTCAGCTGACTCTGCAATATTAAAAAATTCTAAAAGGCTGTCCTGTACACTGGGCATCAAATTCACATACCAGCTCTTAACTCTTCCTGCAATGTTTTTAGTTATTCTATGGTTTTAACTGTCCTCTTCTACCTTGATAACTTTGAGACTGCTTCTAATCCTGGTTCAAAAAAATAGACCAAGGTCTACCTGCTGGCTACAGCCTTCTGCTTGACACCATTGCTGGGCAACCAACAGTACATCTTAACCTGAAAGGATCTCCAAAAGTTTTTTCTCTGCCTTTGACGTGCACACATTGTCTCATTAGCAGTCACTGGGAAAATAACCTCAGAGAGGATAATCTGCTGACAGAGCTATGAAACAAGCTACCAAATGAGTGGTCAGATTGTACATATATCTGCATATTGAAAAGCATGGCATGAAGTTTACAACAGGGGACCACTAGGCAGCTTCTCATCCATGTGCTCTTTCTCCTCTAACAAAAGTTTATATTACCTGGTTGAAAAGTAATTTCTCCCTGCCAGCTTTTCCTGTTATAGCCTGATAAAAAAATAAATAAAATCCTCACACAAAGAACAATGAAATGCTGTGTTTGTTTGCANAGACCACAAGTGATTTTCAGACTGTGCCTAGTTTGCAAATAGATTGAAAGAATACTCTACCCTTTCTTCTACATGAGCTTTTGGGAGGTTTGTAGTGTACTACAACAGAAGTGAAGTAACAGTAATTGGGGGGCCTGTAGGACTTCTTAAACTAAAAATATTTTTTTTTTTTTAAAGTGTGAGCAGTTTTATGGCTCAGAAGAAGTCTGATGCTAAGATATGGCAACATAAACAATTTCCAAAATTGCCACAGTCTAGTTCTCAAAACCAGAAGGAAGGTAGGAAGAAATGCAGAGTGGGAGACAGGACAGGCTGGGAAGAGGCAGAGCTGTAATTCAGCCCAGAGTCACAGTGAAAGCACATAAATGCTGCCAGAGCCTGAAGAACATGCACTGAGTGCACCTGGCACAAGGCTTCACAGGAGCAGTGGTTTGAGCTCTCAGCCTCCACTGAAATTTGTACTGAGGCTTCATACTTGTGTAGCAACATCTCACACCCACGAAATAAGTTTCATATCATACCACAGAAGTGAAGTCCCATAGGAAAATACCTCACGCAGTGAAACATGGAAATCGGTTTCCTAGACAACACGTCCACGAGGAAAGTTAGTTTCTATTCTGAAATAATTCTAAATTAAGCCTTTCTATGCCGTAGGGGAGACTGCTAGAAAACCTCACATTTCCTTCAGCCTCTCTCAGCTGGGTAACCCACTGTTGATGAACACTCTCCCTTTATGGCTGAGTATATTAAAATATCTTAGTTTCAATTTAGTTTTTTCTTCATCCTTCTCTAGGAAGGCATATTATTGCTATTTATGCATCTTTTTTAAAGCTTTCTGTTGTTTAATTTTGTAGATGTTTGCTGGATAAAGAACCCCCAACAAAACTTGTTTAATATCTGCTTGCTTGTAAGGTCATCAAAAAAGCAGAAGGGTAAAAAATTATTCCGTGTTTACTAGGTACGAAAAGGACCTGTGTTATTTCCCTGGCTTTTCTTCACAATTATTTTAGCATCTGAATTTCCTTTGGGGAAAATGACCTCGTGCTAGTTAAGTCGAAGTCCAAACGTATGCAAAAAAGACAAGCCCACAGACAAATTTAAGGGTGGATCTAGATCTGTATCTTCTGTTCTAGAAGCTAGGAGGTCCTCATAGCTCTCATCATATTTCTGTTTCATTCACACAGTTCAACATATAAAGGGATTACCTTTAGCACTTCTCGACCAAGATAGGCTGTATTTAATGCATTGCTGATGGCATTCCACAGTTTCCTTTGCTGCCTTTTAATTTTCAGTGAGATTTCCCCCCTTCCCTGTAAGCACAGTACCTGGTTTTCCAAATTTAAAGGCATTATGATAGCATGTATCTATTAAGAAGCTGTAGTAATGCCAAGGTGTTGGGGCCAAGGTAACAGAGTCATCAACTTGGAATCTAGAAATCATTGACAAGAACTATATTTGAGGTTTACTGTGTTCTTCTAGAATGTGTCTAAATGCTGAGCCTGAAGATTGTCTCTGGCTTGTATAAGCTGATAATGGTACTTTCTTTGTAAGGAAGTAATCATAAACAATTTGCTCAAGTGTATTTTTTCACTTCAGTGAGTAACAATAAATAGCCTAGCAATGGATGGTTGAACATTTTATTCTGTTCCAAGGCAATTTGCAGAAGAGTCAGAGTAGTCAGATAGGGCTGAGGGTAATTCTCTATCTAAACATGACCATCATTTTAGGAATTGTTTTGTTTTAATTGCCACTGTTCTTGACTTTGCCATTGGATAAGAAGGAAGGATGCTTTAGCAGATGCTGAGTGTCAAATGTGTAATTTCATCTGAGACATAGAAGCCTTCACCATACTACATCTGTGTGGATGTGAGATACCCTGGTTTCCAATAATGGGTTCAAAGAGATTTCAAAATGCTCTTGTTATTTATAAATCATTTGTGTGGTATCTCCCAACTCTGCAGATCCAAATAGCAAGCTTGCTGGAAGCACTTGTATGCTGTTTGTAAACTGCCATGGTCTATTTTGTTTGCAACTTGCATTTTCTATGATAAAAATCTTCAACAGAAACCACCCCAGTAAACATTTTCAGTAACACTTCAGTTTGTTTACACATAATATGTGAATGCAGAAGACTCTTCTCAGCTAGCAGCCACCACAGATTTCTGAGGGTGGGGAAGTAGGGCAAGCAGGATCAGTAGAATAAGCCAGTGTGTTGATTGCAACATATCTATAGCAACTTCAGCTAGGAAGCAGCTTGCTGGTAAAGTTTTCTAACCAAGCATTCTTGACTGGGGCCCCATCTAAAGACAGTGTTTCATTATATCTCACTCTTGGTAAGTCTCCTACCATCACTGCTATCACACAAAAAGGGTGAATTGCAGCTTTGCAGAGAAAATGAATACAATGGGATTTCCATTCTGTATTTTAACTACAAAGTGGTGATAAATACTTGTGCTTCTTATAGAATTCTGCAGAATATCTGATTACACCACGAAGATTCAGTAAGTACAAAAATTTCCATTGTAATAACTGAAGAAGATTCTCAGCTTCTACTTTTCGTAACACACTAGCATGGGAACAGGAGGACAGGGCTCAGACTCTCTAGCAGTCAGCTGAGCATAGAAAGAAGTAAGGATTAAGCAAATTAAAACTGGATGAAAAATGTAGACCTTGCTAACATTGTGATATATCCGATGGCCTGAAGGAGCTAATGAAATCCATGGAGCTGCTAGGCAACAAATATTTCCTCCACCCAAGTAAAAGCCACCAGTGAAAGATGGTTTTTTTTGTTCCTTGGAAATGTCAAAAGGTGGGGGTTTTTACTTATTTTGTTTTGCATTGTTTTATAATCTTCTGTTCATCTGCCCAAGTTTAGCTGCTAGGAAGATTCAGTTTTGCAACTGTTTCAAAGCATTTATTATCCCACTGTCAAACGTAGTTAATCAGATATCCACTGCTTTTGGTGGATTTTAGCAGCAGTGTTTCTTCTAATACAGGCATTTGGGTCAATGCCTGAACTCAGAAAAAAATGCATTTCTTCCCACTTGCTGCCAATGCGGATGCTATTATCTCTGAGTTAAAAACAGTAACTGAACAAAAACATCCCAGATGTATGGACAGACAACAATACCTGTAAGTTGGCATCAGGCAGGCTTGTGTTAGCAGAGAGATTTGGCACAAGCTGGAGGGAAGCTGGGTTGGTTGTGCTGGTTACTCAGCTACAAAAGATATGTGAGGAAAATACATGGCTGAGCTCAGCATGAATGCTGAGTATATGAGGGGCTGGGGAATGTGTTCAGCAATAGCTTGGTTGATATAGGTGAGGAAATGATAATGCAAACTCTGGAGTAAATTGGATGGGCTTGTCAAAGCCAGGCCAGACAAAATGTTGCCATGGTTATTGAGTCACCCAAATAAAGAGAACACTGCTCACTCTGAAATACAAAGGCTCGGGATGGCTTTGTGGTCCCTCACAGGGGCTGTCAGTAGAGATGAACATTCAGATCTGCTGCCTCCTGTCATTAGGGAATGCAAATCAGAGTGTGCAAATGAAAGCAGAGGGGTGACAAGGTGCCTCAGGAACCACTTTTCCTAGTTGATGCCTAAAAAGTTCTCCTGGGAGTTCAGACTGACTGCTGTCTGTTCTGTATAATGGGTAGGCTGACTGATTTTATTGATCCCCTGTTATTTTTCAGTATTGTTTGCTTCATTAGTCCAGGCAGCCCAGGTATGCAGTCACAAGCCCATAAATAAGTCTCAGTGGCTACCTACCTTCATGGTGAATAATCAGCATTTTAGTTTTTAACAATAGACAAAGACAGGTATATTTATTTCAATACATCTAAGAAAAGAATTTAATGTATAAAAAGGGGAGTGTACATTCATTAATTTTTTAAAATATTTCTTCCATGTTTTCTATAGTGCAATAAGAATAAGCTTCGGTGCAATTTTCTCTTAGGGAAATAGGTTTCCTATGTATTCCTACAGATACGGTTTTCCTACAGATGTGGTTTTAATCAGAGTTCTTACACTACTTGAGCTAACTTGGAGTTTTATGAGAAAAAAAAAAAGGAGAAGAAAAGGGAAGCAAACCAGCACAATGACATAGAAAGTTTCTGGTTGCCAGGCGAAAACAGTTCCTGTGAAGATGAGGACCCAGCTTGAAGAATTTAATGGTAAGGGCAGCAAGGGCAAAGAAAGTCACATTAAACCAGAGATGCAGTCTCTGGTGAGTCATTTGAATTTCATTTGCAGAGTAATTTTCATGCCATTTAGCCATAGTCACAGCAGGAAAACAGAGGACTAAACACATTAAAATGACAAAATCATGCAAGAGGGTTTGGGGCATGTGGTCATTATATTTGATAAAATTCAAGGATTTTGAGTGTTTACAGAAAAATATGGTATGCAGCAGGAGAAAGGTACTCAGGGCTCATGGTACATTAAGAATCCATCAGGTACAAAGAAGAAAGGATTTCTGGCTTCAAGAAAAAAATAACAAACAAAAATACAAGCCGCAGAAAAACATCCCAAACTGTTAACAAGATTTGCAGTTGACCCTTAGAGTAGTTGCTTTGGGTTTTTTTTCAGATCCCTTAAGGAAACATAGGATGTTTTAATAACTATGTGCTGCAAGATCTGTTGACAATCAATGGGGTTTAGGGCCTCATAAGATCAGTCTGGACTGAAAGCTTTCATCAATTATCAGTTGCTGTCCTTCATCACAGGTCATGGTAGGATGGTCCCCCTGCAGCTGGAAGAATGTCATTCAGTGCTGCAGTTCAGGTAGCCAGTGCACACAAGCACACAGCCACAGACACGTGGCTTTAGTGCCAATGCTCCTGGTGAAGAATGAGCATTTCAGTTTGGAACAACAAAGTGTAGTGTAATACTCCTGAGGAAAGATGTTGTGGATTATCTTATCTGACAGACACAGCATGGGAGAATTCCGTCGTGTCGTAGGCATTCATCTCAAGACCAGGTAAGGTGTGTTAACTAAGTGATACTAAGAAGAGAGCTGAAGATTCTCACGTGTTTTCAAGATAAGTTCCTGACAGTGGAAAACAAAATAATTCAGGGAGCTTCAAACCATTTCGAGCTTCAATAAATTGGCATAGATCACTGGAGCACATCTATTAATAATGGAATGCAAGGGCCATGGAAGGAAAGTGTCTGCTCTCTTAAGGGTAGCTGATGAAAGGAGTCATAAACAAGAACTTGCAGAGACAAACCTGCCTGACACACAGTAAGGAAGGTGGTAATAAGAACAAACCTGGTCAGTGGCACCAATTGGTAAGTATATGTGGAATGAGAGGAAGTTCTTTTTTTTCAGCTGAGAGGATAAAGCAAAGGAGAGAGACAAACACACAGAGGTTTAAGACCCAATCAATTAGCATTAACAAAGACAATAACCAAACACAAAGCTGATCAGTAACACCAGACAACGGGATATCAAGAGACTGCAGCAGCCCAGGACTTTGCAGCTGATAAGGATGTGAACCTGAAGATTTATTTTTCTTTTAGACAGCTATAACATGAACTAAAAATATCTTTTTATTGGATTGGTGCTTTGAAACCACATTCTGATTTATGCAGACTGAAGTAAATTTCATCTTGCCTCAGCAGTTAGTTGAATATAATGGAGAAACAAACATTTATAGAGCTCAAACTTAGAAGGTATTATGATCATTTCAGTTAACCTTGTGTACTTTATAGGCCAAAGTTGACATGCTAAAATCTATGTGGAGGCAATATAACAATGTTTGCTCAAAAACGTATCATTCAAGGAAAATCCAGCTGTGGCTTAAATACCTCAAGCAAGAAAACCTCCACCAATTCTATTACAATATTTTCCCCATGAGTATTTATAATCGCTGCTAAAAATGGACACCTTATTTCTAATCTGAATGTATCAATATGCAGCTTTTAAGTATTCCCTCTTGTTGTTTCTTTTCTGGAAGATAAAAAACCAGTTTGTTAATATACTGGTTACATTAAAAAATCATGACTAGATTAAATGTTGACATCACAAGGTATGTGGTGAATAATGTCAGGCAAATTTAAAAAAGAAATGTATTTTTCCAAACAGAATATATACATGATTATCACTTGATACAATGAGCTAAGTAGTAACCCAGCTTCTGAGTCATCAAAATCTATCAACACTTTTAGTATGCACTCAGGTGGTAAAGGAAAAATCAAAACCAGCTTTGATTGATCTTAACTGTTTCTCAGCAACCTTGTTTAAGTATGTTTATGCAATATAAACGTAGAACAATTATATTTGTGCTTCCCAGTCATGATTATATAAGGAAGATGCTTATTTTTCCCCTTGTGTACTCTCTTTGTAGATGTGCACATGCCTACAACCAAGAAACTTCTTCGAGAATTAGCACTTCAAATGCCATCTCATGGTTACTTACTTACTTACTGGTGTTAAAGAAATGAAGTATTCAAAGGCAAAGTTAAATTCATATGCAGGTTGCTTAATTTGATGGAAACTGTTTGCATTTATTGCTGACTTAGGTACGATACAATAAGTAACCGCTAAATGTAGTTACTGGTGGATACTTGGCTGGTATGGAGCCAGATGCCAGTCTGAGCCAGACTTCTTGACCATAATTTAACTCTAATAAAGCATTTCCAGTAATTACCCTGTCAGTGTACTTGTTGCTATCAATATTTTCAGCCTGAAAAGTCAGTTTGTCTATTCCATCAACGACCAGATAGCCAGAGGCACGTGGACTAAATGATTCAATAGTATACTCAAAAACATAAACCCCCAGATAGGGAACATGAAACTTCCCAGTTGCTGGGGCAAATGAAGCTCCGTAGTTGACATCCAGATTGTTAAATCTGATGGCCCCTGGAGTTGTCATTCCATATGTATGAGAGGCAAAAAAAGCCACAATAGGTGCGTATCTGTACGACCCTTTTGAAAAATCTGGAAAGGAATAAAAAAAATTTCAAGTAACATTACATTGTAGAATGGCAACTCAGATCAGCTAGAAGATCAAAAGCAGTGTTTCTGAAGTCAGTAGGTTGAGCAACAGAAACACAGTATTTCTGCATAATTGTATAAAAAGTAATTTCCTTCACAATTAGCACTAGGTGTATCCATAGGAGAATAGTTTCAGAAACAGCAAGGGAACTTTCTGTTTATCTATACTATATTGTCATTAAGGGAGCTGCTATTTTTTTTTTCTTTCTTTCCTGCTCCCTCCCCCCAAGTTTTTTCCCACCCCAGGATCTCTTCCATTGTTCATCTAAAGAGGTTTAGAACTCCTGATGTTAAATGAGGGAATAAAAGCATATGTCTTTCACTTCAAGCTGAGCCTGCACGCTATGATTCCCTGCCACTGTACTAATTTTTTTTATTCACTATTCATATGCTGTCTTGAGTGAGAATCAGCCAAATGGCTGCTGAAAACTGCATAAAAACCACATTCCATGTGGCCTGGGTGTAAATTTCTTTTTCAGGCCTGAATTAGCACAGTTTCCACTTTCCTTTCATGAAATATTTTTCAGGGGCTGCATCCTTGTTGATTAAAATCAGAGGCATGCCTTAAATGACTCCTTGAGGCCACAGTCCCACACATCATAGTAGCTCCTGGTGCATATAGAGCATTTATGGCCAGGCTGAATCTAGTATTCCCTAGTGATGTGATTTTACCTCCCTCTTTGAATTCCATGATATCATGTTCAAATACATCTATTGCATATCCTCCCAATTTGCACAATTCAGTAGGGAGCTTTCCAGCTATCATGGCTGGTTCCACCTCAATTTAATCCCATCGTCTGGTCACATTAAAGAAAGAGATCATGAATCACCCATGAAGATTGATGTCTTCAGCACCAAAACATAGGATGCTACTACTTGAACTGGCACTCATTAAAGTGAAATGTGAGACCTTTGACCAACAAATGCTCTCTAATTAGGCCCTGGGGCAAAGGGCTCTACCACTAGCATGTTGCACTCCTAAATTCTTTACTTACCAACGCTCAGAGAATTGTCATTCACCAGCTTTGTACTGCAGTTGACTCCTCCGAAGGGGTGGCGGCAAGCACAAATAAAACTCTGCCTGTCGTTGATACAGGTTCCTCCGTTCTGGCACGGGGAACTGACACAAGCTGAATACTGCCCTGTGATAAAGGGAGGAAAACCAACAACCTCAGTTGCAATGTCATTACAGTGACACTCCCTAGATTTTCAGTATTTTGGAAAGCCTTTTTGTCAATTCATAAAGCCAGTGAAATTTCTGCTGAGGTTCTGTGTGAAGGCTGTCTTCAGATTCTTTGCAGGCTGTTCAGACTCTTTGCTGGTCTAGCCTCCCTCTTTGCCTGAACACACCACATCCTCAGCTAGCCCCCAAGATATTCAGAACTACCTATAAATGCTGAGTTGTTCTTGTCTCAGAGGGTCAAGTACATGAAATAAGATGAAGGATAACACAAATTATCTTCTTTGGAGTGTCTCTCTACTGTGCTGACAACCATCAAAATACTGGAATATCTGAACAGCTGCAGTTGTGCAGTCCAAGACACCCCTGTCAACATCAGCTTTTCCTTGCTCATTTCTTCCCTCCTTTCCTTAATTTAATGTGTTTGCTCCCTGTAACATAATTTTAAAGCCAGTAAAGCCTGGCTACAGTAAAGCATTAGGAAATTCTCCTTCTGCTGTTCCCTACACAAGTCTTTCCCTAATAATCTAAGGTAGGGTGGTGCTATAGGTAGTCATCAAGACAGATTCAGCCTGGAGGATATTAATTCTCATAGGCAGGTGAGGGGGTTGAGAAACCATCCCTCCTTGCCACAACTTGACACAGAGACCTGCAGTCCACCCAGCATCAGCTGCTCACTTCCCTGTTACAGCTGTTATCAGTGGCAGTGGACATTTTGTGCTGAGCCCCCACACAGGTGGCTTAGCCTCCTTCTTCCCTTCTTGTACGGTAGCCCTCAGACACCAGAGTAAACCAAGACACAAAAGGAAACCAGGTGGTCTGTAATCATGATTAAAGAAGTAAGTTGGATCAGCTAATTAATCTCTACCAAGAATGGAATGTGCTGAGATGCTTGGAGCCGACAACACTGCAGGAGCTCTTCAGAAAGAAACAGCAAAACTTGGAAGAGGTAACACTGACATATCCAATTTTATACCCTTCTTTCAGCAAGACAAAAGAAGTAGTTAAATTCCTGCTGGTTCAGGCAAATCTGTGCTTTGGTTTCGTTTCACTAGTGCAGGCACGAAAGGCTTCTCATTTCAGACAGAGCCAGTTTATCTTTGGGTGTACCAAAACACAGATTTTTGTGCTGCTAGTGTACAGGTTGGACTGTCCTGTCTATGACACTACTCACCCAGATGTGTCACAACCATTGCAGGAGAGTCTGGCTGCTGATGCTGAAAGATCTTAAATACTGTGCAAACCACTTCCAGTACTTGTTCCTTGCCCATAAATAACTCAATTACAGGACACCTACCAAGATTGTTGTAAAAATGTTCTATTGCAAGCTACACATATTATACCAAACAGGTGGTTCTGCAGAGCATCTTCACTGAGGATGTTCTTGCCTCTCTTCCTGCCTATGTATGAGCTAGTCAGATTTTGCCCAGCTGATACAGAGAAATCTGTCAGTCCAGTGCTGCTGAGCTCTGAGATAGTAACTACTAAGAGTAATTGTATAAGGTACTGTCATAGCAGTTTTGGGGGAAGAATACTCAGTCCACATTAAAAACTAAATATTGCTGTGTCAAAAACTGAACACAAAGTACTCCCAAGCCGTGTGTTTTTCCTCCTTCTTGCTTTATCAAACGGAAGTCAGACGTTTTAGAAAATGAATCTTTCCTTTGCCAGGAACTACCAGCAGAGCTCTGGAAAGAGAAGTCCACACAGTCCTGTAATGGTAAATCTAGATTGGTAGGTGGGAAATGAAAAAGCCTTTCCTAAATAGATCTACTTATTTCCAGGGAAATGTTGAACTGGATCTTTACAGAGACATTTCAGTAATGCCCACAGTTACCTTCAGGTGCCTATCCAGCCATTTCACAAGCTGCTGCATTAAGGCAAACTAATTGCATGAGGAAGTTTAGTTCATTGAGCAGAATGTTAAAGCACCTTGTATGGTGCTGCTTTCATTTGCTCTGATGGAGCATTCAGACTTAAAATGCAACAGTAGTCCTTTCCACAGAAAACAATGTCCACCCCATAATGCCTGAAATAAAACAATTTAGGACTGTCATGACTGGGGTCACAGCACAGGCAACTGGACATAAGAAAATAATGTTTTTCATCTCAGACAATAGTTTTGCTGCACACTTAATTGAAGTTATTTTTCACTCATATTTAGCAAGCATTCACATATTTGCCAAGTGTGAAAGGAAAGCAGAAAAGGAAGGAAAACAGCTGATTTTGCTGACCGTATCATATTCCCAAAATACAAAAGCTTTGTGTAAGAACATGGCAGCCTCTCTGCTAATTGGCCTCTGCTTATCATAAACAAGAAGTAAATCCAAGAAACAGGAAAAAGATCACAAAAAGGAAATGATAGGGAGATTAAGGCTAGTGTTTTAACAGTCTGAGGGATGGTGTTGCCTGAACTTAACCTTGGAGATAAATCAAATTCAGAAGTAGCTTTACCTACAGTAAATTAACCCTCCACGTGCAACATTGCTTAACAGCAGCTGAGGAGCCTGCTCCACTTGCCACAACTAGGAGAAGCTGTGAACAAGTTTGTGTCAGGATAGGATTTGCAGAGTAAGAGGTAAATGCACTAGATCTGCACTCTCCTCCCCCTCTACTCTGCCCTAATGAGGCCACATCCGGAGTATTGTGCCTGGTTCTGGTCATCTCTGTTCAAGGACAGGGAACTTCTGAAGAGGGTACAGAGAAGGGCTACAAAAATGATTAGGAGGCTTGAATCTCTCACTTATGGGGAAAGGCTGAGAGATCTCAGTTTGTTCAGCCAAGAGAAGACTGAGGGGGGATCTGATTAATGCTTATAAATACTTAAAGTATGGGTGTCAGGAGGACGGGGTCAGTCTTTTTTTCAGTGGTGCCAAGCGACAGGACAAGAGGTAACAGGCACAAACTTGTACATAGGAAGTTCCATCTAAACATACGGAGGAACTTCTTTACTTTGAGAATGGTTGAGCACTGGAACAGGCTAACCAGAGAGGTGGTGGAGTCTCTGCCTCTGGAGAGGATCCAGATCCCATCTGGATGCCATCCTGTGCGACCTGCTCTAGGTGAACCTGCTTTGAGAGGGGAGTTGGACTAGATGATCTCCAGAGGTCCCTTCAAACCCCTAACATTCTGTATGATTCCAAGCAGGCAGTTTCTGTGTAACTTCCATGTGACATTACCATAGCTGTCATTTCTGGCTGAGGTTGCCCCGCAGCCCAATATTTTCTTTTTTCCTTGCTGAAGGGCATCCTAAGACACTATATCTGTATTGTCTGCTTGGAGTAAAGATGTCAAGAGGTTCAGATTAGAAAAGCATTTCCTACAGTAGTACATATCCTGTTTTTAATTAATCTTTTGCCACTTAGTAGCTTAGATCGCAAAAGAGTTTATACATTGAAGGCTTAAATTGCAGCTATTAATAGCAGAGAATAAACTGAATGCAGCTACTATTTACACTCTGTATGGTAGGAGTGAGGAGAGCCAGTTAATGCTGAGTTTTGCTACTCTTCAGGAGGGCAAGCAGCCAGAAGCTCTTTTGGGAAATAGACTGCCAATGCTGTACAAACAAATCTTCAAACAAATAATGAAGCTCTGTCAGTATCTACTGGGGTATTGTTTAGAAGAAAATCAAATATTTAGCGATTTAATGGTCTCCTTATGGAAAGAAATGACCCTAGTGGTCCAATTTGGAAATGATGAGCAGAATGGCAACAGGAAAAAGGGAATTAAGCTGTTTCTCATGTTGTACCACACATTTCTGCAGTAGAATGGTGCATTGGAAGGTAGGATCAGACTTAAATCATAACCAAGACTAATGAAGAGTTTACTTAATGGTTTTCCTTTAAAGACTGCCATCTCCCCTATGTTAGATACCTGAAGCTATCTTAAGACCATCACATTTATTCACCCTGGATTATCATTACAGTTAGTAACAAGTGAAGTGCTAGAATTTTCGTCCCTTATACATGTATTGCAACCTCTAGCTGACAAACCTTTTCTTCTGTTCATTCCGCAATATACAGGTTTGGAGACATCCCTTGTCACTGCATACAGAACACTTCTCGTATTATTTGCCCTTGATCTCAAATAACTGCTGAAGAATATATAAATTTAGGACCAAATTCTGAACACAAAGACAATAAAAATCCCAATCTATTACAGTAGGATCAAATGTTGAACACACTGAACTAATTCACCTCTTTCTAGAATTTCATTCTAATGTTTTTGAATTTAAAAGAATTATCTAAGATCAAATACATTTTATAATTAGCCAATTATGCCTTAGGGTTTCTTCTACAAACTTTAGTAAAGTCAGCATGTATCTCTGGATGGTCTCCTGGAACTTGAGAGAAAAGGCTTTCATGGAGAAGTAAAATCTACTCAGGTAGAAGATGGATACTTGTTTATTAGGATAATGGTCTTACTTCTTTAACTTACAGAAGTGTAATATAAGTTATGCTAGGCATGAAACAACACTGAGTGCAAGGTTCATTACTGATAAATATTGCCAAACATAGGGCTTTTCAACATCTGCAAAGATCCACACTTTCTGTAAGCGTGAGCATATAGCCATGATAACACTCGAAAAGTTATCAAGTAAGCTATTTGTTAAAATTCAACATGAGATAAATTATAAATGGGAAAGATATTAATTCATTAATGTGGAGTAAAAAACAGAGGAGGTGGCAGCTTCCTGTGCTCCAGGCAGGTAACACTAGTGACATTTTCCAACAAAGCAGAAGACTTAGGAAGAATCAAAGGCATCACGTCTTATTTTCCCTTAATTTTATTTGTGAACAAGGGTTTTGATTTTCTATTCTGTGCAGTTGCAGGAATAGACAGGAAACAGAGATGACTGAGAAAGAACTGCCATTTCTAATACCAAAATATTCAAATTACTTTGTAGTAAGGATTTGAAAACTCTTGGTGCATTTTTAAGTATGACTCTTCATTGGAGTAGCTGTGCATCCCCTCTAACAGAAAAGATAACCAAGGACTGAAATCCTTCAGGGGGGATGGCTTTCAGCAGAAGCCAAGCTACTCATGGGACTAGGACTTTAGAAAGGATCCTTTCCACTGATGATTGAAAAGTGCTGTACCTAGGACAAAAGGAGACGAAGGAGGGAGAGGCAAAAAAGGAGGGAAAAGGCATGAAGAGGGAAAAAGATATTGCCCATGGTCTTAGCATATGAACAAGAGTGGTAGTTTGTACTACCCCTACCTCTGCTTACAAGAGGGACCAAATATAATTTCAGAAAAGTTCATAAGTTTAAGAATGCTTTGCAGAAATGATTTAAATCTAGATCTTCAAAAGTATCTGGAAATCTGTCATTTAGAAATCTAACTTACTTTAATGTGAATTAGGGTCCTCTGAGGATTTCTATTCCCTTAACAACTCTTCACTTTCTAGATTTTTCCCAGAAATTGTATTTCCATAAATAGCTTGTGCTATTGATTTTCACTCAGCTCTGATTCCAAAAGTCATAACTCAGAGTTTGTATTTGTATGAATTTATCCTTATGAAATCATTCAACATGATGACATTTTAACTTATGTTCTAAAACATTCAAAACATCCTTCTTAAGAATGGCAGCTCCTACTCAGCTGAGCTGCTCTCCAAATGGACTTGAATCAAACCTACTTTATTGGCTGGGCTCCTGCTTCTGTATGAGCACACTGCTGTAATTGTAACTGCACTAATAATCTCAATGAAGTAGTGAAGGAGCAGAGAAAAGCCTCATTACTGCCATTTGGTGTATTCACTTGCTTCAGGGTTTTGATGCTTTTCACCATCACTGACACTGTAAAGTACTGATGCCACTCCAAATTTCTCTCTTGGCTTGTATGTTTTGGGTTTGTTTTTTTCCCTGAAATTGCTAATTGAGATGCAGGCACAAAATTCTTGTAGCTTTGATTTTTTTCTAAATTGTCAGTTAGTTTGAAAGGTCAGGTTCCCAGCTGAGTTGGTGTGCATACACATATATCTTAAACTGATCAGATGTGAATTTAAGGAAAATTAAACAGAGCTTCTCAATGTCTTAGAGCAGACTCTCCTCATAAGAAAATTCTCTTGTAAGCAATAGACTAGAGTAAGCTCAAGTTCCTCTGAAATACTTTATGGCAACCTCTGGACTTTTTATTCACCCTTAGTCAAGTTCTGCCAGCTCAGTTCATCACAGTAGTTACACAAGCCTTTATTACAATGACCCTAATTTTTAGTAGAATAAAATGTATTACCTGGATCTATTGTGTTATCTGCATTTCTCTGACTTCGGCTTGCCAGGCTCATGGTGACATTTGGTGCTCCTTTCTTCACTGGGGCTGGTTTCTTTATAACTGGTTTCACCTGCTTCTGAAGTTTGGTGATGTTGCTCACAGCACTTGCCACTGATAAGTCAACATGCTGGGTTAAATTTGTCAAGATAGTTCCTGCTTTTATTTCAAGCACAGATTCAATGAGGTCTTTGAGGCCTCTCTGCAGCAGGGGGATATCTGGCTGAGCAAGTTTAATTAGCCCAGGTATACTAGCATTCACTTTTTGGATGCTGCTGTGGGTATCCTGACACAACCCCCAGGCCTCGTGAGCAGTCTTATTCAGAAGTGGAATGCTGTTTGAGAAGCGGATTGACTTAGCTTCCAGGGCCTTGACCCTAGAGCTCAGTATCTGGAGCTGAAGTGAGGCCATTTGTTCTTTCTCTGTTGAGGCAGCTTTGTTTTTTTTCAATGAGACACAGTTGTTTGCCAGAAACTTGGCAATTTTTGACTCCACATTCAGAAGGCGAACTTCATGATCCTTTGATTCCTCCACAGAGTCAAATAGTTTTTCTTCCAGGCGGCTGATATCTTGTTGCTGATTTTCCATTCTTGATGATGTATCATTTAAAAGATAGAAAAGCCTTCTGAAATTGTGGAGGATACTTTTGTCAGATTCCTCATATGGAAGATTAGAAAGAAAAGGAGCTACTTTTGAAGTAAATTCATGCTTCTTGCCAATGAGCAGTGTCTGGAGGGATTCATTCTGTTGTAGGAACTGAGGAATGAAAGCCAGGAGGCTGTCCAGTTTCTCAGCTCTGCCACAGCAGACTTCAGTCTTGTTTCTTAGAGCATGTAACGTATCTTTCAGTACATAGTTGTCTTGAAGAGAATCAATAGCACTGTTTATTACTGTCATGGTCTTGTTTAATCCATCTTCTATTTCCATGGAGCATTCATTAACACGACTGTCCAACAGCTCTTGATAAGCCTGAGATTCATTTTTGAGTCCTTCCTGAGTTTCAGAAAGTTTCTTAATTGTGGAACTCATTCTGTTAATGACAGTAGTGAGGTTTTCAAGCTTCTCATTGATTTCTTCAGCTTGGATTTGTTGTTCATACTCTAAAGTTGGACTAAAAGGCACCCCTTGTTCAATCAAGGGTTGCAAGATCTCCATGTCATAGCACAAATCATTAATTTGCTCATTCATTTTGTCCATCTTCTCATCCAGTGGAAAGATCCGGTCAGAAAAAGTTTTGTTTAGGGCATGCACATTCTCTTGGGTTGCTGCCAGCTGTGTTTGGAAATCCCTTCTACTCTCTGACAACATGTCATCACAGATTCCCAGAACAGAGTCTCTCTGAATTTCCAGTGCAACACTCAGATTGCTGATCTTGCTGTCTTGGACTCTTAAGTCATCATAGATCTGCAGCATCATCACACCTTGTTTCTTTACTTTCTCAAACAGTGTGAACATGTATTCTGTAACATTGTACTCCATGACTTTATCTGCTGAAGGGATGTTTTGGCTTGAAGATTGCTCAGCTGATAACAGTTGTTCATGAGCATCTTTCATTTCAGTAAGAGTCCTATTTAAAGATTCATAATAAATGGCACTTCTTAACTGTTGATGCTCCAAGTTATCATCCAAAGATTTCTGCTTTTCCTGTAAAGCTTTCATAGGCTTCTCACAAGTGAGGGTCATTTCCTCCTTCATCTGCACCATATGACTCTTCAGCTCCAGAATGTCAAGTTTTGTTGGTCCACTGTCTTTCTCCTGAGCAAACTTTTCTTGGGTTTCATTCAGATGCTTGACTAATTCTTTCGTATTTTCAAGATTGTCCATCACAGTAGACACAGTCTTGAAAATTTGAGCCATGTTCTCCTGCATTTCACCTTGAAAGACCTTAAAGTGTTCTCTAACAATATCTTTGACTAATTCATGAATACTTCTGGATTTGAGACCTTTGGAAAAAGTGAGAAATATGGAAACAATCAAACCAGTTGTTAGTAACATTTTTTCTACAATGTGAGCAAATACAGTACTGTAGAGAAGTAAACCACATCTCTGCCTCAATTTACCCAGCTACAGAGCAAAATATAAAGCTGAGGAATGCCACTAATGATCACAAATAGTGTTTGAAGACTCTTGCCCATTTCTTTTAAAATCAATAGGAGTTTTGCTATTGTTTTGAAAGGGCAAACTCAGACTCTGCATGTGGTATCAATCTTGATCTCCCAGCTAAGCTGTTTCTGAGCACTGAAATGAAGAGATGAGTGCTTTTGTGGCTTGCTTGAAAGAAAATGATGTGTCCTTTCTCCAGGGGGATAATAAGGAAAGAAACCACCTGCTTTATCAACAGTACAGTCAAGAAGTGAAAGCAGAGATTATTACCTTTCTATTGCATTGTATGTGCAAAGTGGTCATACAACCCAGTACAGTGAGAAAAGAAGGAAAATAAAAGGAATGGCCTTATTGAATATCTGAAGTTAGTGACATGACTATTGCTGCAAAACCAGAGATTCTAAAACTAAAATCTTTAGTTAGTCTGGCATACTGCAACTCTTTAAATAGCTGATAGGAATACTGATCCTGAAAAGCAGGCAGAGGTGAATGTGTGGCAATTCTTCTCCTGTAAATAATATCAGACTAGATCTCCCCTATACCCTTAGATGGGTTAAGACAGTCATAGTATAGCATTCATCAGGGGTGTTACATAACATATTTGGATTAATTAGAGCACTGGTTCTGCTCTGGTGTGAGATTAGAAGGATTATTTTTAGTTCTCCAAAGGTAGCCCCTTTGTCCAGCTGAAACACTGAAGCATTCTTTACATGTTTTTTTTCTAAACCCTATGAACACTTGCAGCCAGCTTGTAATACACTGATTAAACTCTTCAACCTCTACTATGTCTTGATGACCATCATTTATTTATCTGATTAAAACTGTATTGATAAAGGTAGGAATTCTGTTGCCTTCCTCTCTTTTCCTCTCAATTACTTCTATAGCCTGGATTTTAGTGCTTCATTTCTAAAATAGCAAGGTGGGTTCTGAAATGTTATTTGAAAGTACATTCTCAGCAAGAGCAGTAAAATGGCAAGAAATCAGACTCATGAAACTTGACTCAACATTGGGCTCCAGGGGTGCAAAACAATTCCAAATAAAAATGGTTTTGGTCAGCAAGCTAGAGAGAAGCACGACACTTTATTCTGTTCAGGAGATCCATTTGAATTGTGAGCGTGTTTCCATCTGGAAACAGAGATAAGTAGTTGTTAATATTTGCTTTTTATGAACAATAGGTGAGTCTCAGTTTTCATTATATCTGGTAAAATGGACAGACAACACCTCTGACGCTTAGGGGAGAAATCTGTCACTTGTTGAGATGGTGGGGTTTGTCAAGGTAGGATATAATAGGCAGGTCCAATAAGTTTGCTAGCCAAGGAAAGAGCCACTTCAGAAGTACAGCATGAAGTTTCCTAAGCAGTAAACTCAGTTACTGTTAACTATGGCCATAGATGTCACAGTAATTTACACAGCAAGTATAAAGAGCAACAAGGTTGGAATACTGAGATTGCCTTTATTCTTTTTCTCTTTACTACCTGAACAGCAATGACTAGACAGATGTATACACATGAATGTGCACACTTACATGCAGAACTTTGTCAGTGAACTTCAGAGAAAGAAAAACAGGAACATATCTGAGAACAAGTATGTCCTGTCAGCTGAGAGAAAGAACCAACATATGAATGAAGACCAAAATAACTGACATGCAGACAAACCATTGTAACTGATGATCTGGTCAGGTTACCTTATGATGCTGAAAAATGTTCTGTTCTGTTAAAGAGACAAAATGAGCTGTGAATAAAAGTTTAATGTAGAAAGAAATAAGGTTACTCTACACCTTCTGTGAGGAATTAAATTCCATCACAGCAGCAAATCTTGATAACAGACCATCCTGCTGCAGGAGTTCTTCAACAGGATCTGTACTGGCCTTCCCTTCCTTTGACAGTCAAGAAAATGCCAGCCTTGTTCTCTTCCATCCCTACTCTATTTAATTGGATCATGGGTGTTTTATGCAGCTCAGCTCTTGTTTTCAGGTGTGGCTTGACACAGAGTGAAAAGAAGAAAGAATAACAAGGTAAGCAGAGTTTATTAAAGGGAGAACTTTCCTTTAAGTAAAAAGTAGGAAGTCTCCTGAATACAGAAAACAATTTTCAAAATGCACAACAGGTTGCACTAATGAAATTAAAGGAGCACACCAGTTACTCCAGCAACTGTTGCCCTATATCAACAAATGACAGCTTTGTGGGACCAAAGTCTCTTTACAGGTGAAATCAAGAAATAAAGACTTTGTAAACTTCATGGAATCATTTGCTCACAGATACAAAACTCACTTCTAAAAACCCTGATACAAAGCTGAGCAGCCATAGAATTTCTGTGATAAGAACAAAGGTGATTAATGGATCTGGAAATATAGGGAAGAAAATGGAAAACTAAAGGAAGAAGTCTGAATAGCATGAAGGAACTACAGACTTAACTGTTCTTCAGAAGCATGTCGCTTCAGGATGGCAGTGGTAGTGAGGAAAGTTGTGTTTTGCTTCAGGTGAGTTGCTAAGTGTAATATTTAGCAAGTCTGATGTGCCTATACTGCACAGCTGTACCAAGTTAGAGGACAGCACGGAAACTCTGTCCAGCTCCTGCTACTTTAGGGTGCTCTTTGCCCACTTGGAGTATGACTGACTGATATTCCCTGGAGAGAAATTGCAGTTGCTCTTTGACATTCCATATACAAACCAGCAGAAACACTAATGTTGTTAGCTCTCCCCTCTCCGCAGCTGTTTACTTATGTGCAAGTCAAGAATGACCTTTATTGGATGCCCATAACTAGAGTCAAGGAAAGCAGTGGATAGCAGCATCTTCATTAGAGCTGCTTGACTAGGAGATAGATTGAGAACATAAACCAAAAAAGGTCCAGCGACTAAAGAATTCATCTAAGCAGGTATAATATAGAGCATTGCAGATAGAAACAATAAAGGTTTGAGACACTTTTGCAGAGAAGTGTGAAATAATGGGATTTTTTTGTACTGCATGTTTTAATTAGTACTTGGACTCAAATATAAATAGGGAATGGAGAAACAGGAGTGCAGGATGCAGCAAAAGACCTCTTAGAATAGTACAAAAATGACAGAATGAACGGAATACAAAAAAAGGACGAAGAGAAAGCAGACAGGAAATGGGAAATATTCAAAGACAAATTAAATGTAGGCCCAAGGGTCAAGAATGCCATCTAGCAATATGTGGAGAGGTGAAAGAAGGTCACTGAGTGAGAGATGAGATAAACTTGATCCAGGGTATAAGAGAGCCATCTAGCATGTGGTGCAAGCAATTCAGGAGACAGAGGACTAAAAATACAAGAAATGGGAGCACGCTTGACAAATTCAAGGGAGATACAAAAGCACTTAATGCCTCATTTAATTTTATCTCGCGTAAGAAGCTCCAGTACCTTTGTTCTATTTTAAACAACAGAAAAGTCCTCTGGATTCTAAAGTATAAAATACAAACAGTTTGGGGGAAATACCTGAAAAATATTTCGTATCAAGGAAATGAAAGCTTCAGTTCTAACCTGTTTGTTAAACACTATTTGTAGTTGGATAACAAACAGAGCTTGCTGCAGGATTCACAAAGGATGGGTGCACAATTCTGCTAATGAGAGTTTCCCAACCTCCTGATCCCTGGCCATGTCTTTTTCATCTACTGAACGTGAGTACAGGTGCTTATCAAAGGTAGCCTAATATGATCAAAAGTAAATTATTCAGCAGGATGTTCGCCATGTTAGAAATACAACAACCACAGAACTCCTTGCATGTTTCCCTTGCATATGTGAATTATGTATTAAACAATATTACTTAGATTTGGAAGCAAAGCAAATACTACATCCTGTAGCAGCTATCAGATAAACAAAAAACAGAGAAAAGAATATTTGCAGAATCTCTAAGTAAATGAAAATGCCTTGATAGTGGCTTAAGACACTGTGGTATCCAAGAACATAAGTTTTTTGTCACTATAAAAGACACCATAGCAAATGTCAAAACAAACAGAGCCCTCTATTATGAAATTAAACTAAAAAAAGTGTTCTCCCTACAAATGCTGAGCAATAGAATAGGATGGTTTATGAATGCTTTTAGCATTTAGTTTTTTTCTGGCACCTTTAACATGGCGAGTGATTACATGAATTTATTTTTCTTACCTTTTAGAAAAGACTGGGAGTCTCTGCCCTTATCTTCATTGATTTTGCCTTCCAGAGAAGAAAGCATTTTCCTCACATCATTCATAGCAGCAGCAATGCTGTCAACCTTCTTCTGCAGAAAAGTCAGTTTCATCTCCTGGTTGCTAATCTTCTCATTCAGTTTTTGTGTAAGTGCTTGGTCAGAGAACAAAATAAGAAGGAAAAAAAAGTAGTGTTTAAACATTCTGGGGAGAAAAAAAAGTGTAACTGACTTGAGAGACATTAGCTGGAAGTAGGCTGAGAAGTTCCTGAATTTCTAGTCTTGAGAGACTCAGCTTGATTTTTGTCATGTAGCATGTATTAGTGACATTCAGCAGCACAGCAGTAACTAATTACTGAAGCATCCCTATCCATTATAAAATATTTATAATTCTACAACAATATTTTGAATTTTTAGCATATTTTAACTAGTCAAATGCCATTCTTCCTCCACTTTGCACCCTACAGAGCATTCAGTTAACTCTCATATAGTCTAGCTCCTTTAACACAACCACAAAAGTATTGGTTTTCACTTACCATTTATAACGTAACTTCCTCAATTTGCAAGGCTGCTCTCTGAAGAAATACATACTCTTTTCATTGTTAGAGTCAAAATAAAGACTTGTTCAATGCAGTAGCAAGCAGAAAAAATAGCTAATAGATAAATTACTTTGGAACAATCATTAGTCTATCATTAAGAAAAGATACCCAACTTGTGACGTCAAGTGTATCTTAAAACTTGCCCAAATTGTTCCTGAGACTTGTAGTCTCTTCAGGTATAAAAATGCCTAGCTTGATGCTTGGCCTTGCTCTTGCAAATTAAGACTCCACATGACTTCAGCTAACCACCTGAGTTTCACAGCTGACAGGACTTAGTTTCAGGTTTCCAGAAGACACTGNCTCCCTCTGCTGTTGGCACAGTTATCACACCTAATTCCTGTAAGCAAAGCTATAAAACCTCTTCAGTTCTTTCAATAATTCAACCTAAATGGCCTACCTTAGAAAAACACAATGTGTTACCCTACGTGACACAGGCTATACTATGACTTAATAAGCTGCTATGCAAGAGGTTCTTTAACAGTACATACAAATATTTATTAGTGTATATTAACAGTATTGCTATTGATCTTATGTCAGTTTTCATTATGGTATCAGTGTCTATTCCCATGGCAGTAAGCAGTTTTAATCAGAAATCATGTAGAAATACAGAGGCATAAAGACTAAAACAAAAAAGCACAAGTTGTATGTAAAAGGGCATATTATTCTGACTAGATTTCTGTTTTTCAAAATTCTAATATGTAAAAAATAAATGTATCATATCTAACTTGATAGCATTTGGGAAAACCTAGAAAATTTACTAAATGCACCCACTTCAGCACAGATGAAGCATGCCAGCCCCTATGAGAATGCTCTCCTGTAGAGGCATGTTGGTCATAAAATTCATAATTGGTACATCCTGGTAAATAAGGCTGGCAGTTTTAGTCTAAGATGTTAGCACTTCCAGCTGTTCATTTTGCCCATAGTGCCTACTTACAAAGACACAAAATTGTGTTTATAACTCAACCACCTAGTTTAGAGTCTGGCAAATCTCCCCAACAGCACCGTCGAGACAAGCCATTGAAAGATCTTCTTTGTCTGAATACTCTTCATCATAATACAAGTCTGGATACTTCTCCTGACTGGATTGTTACTGTGAGAAAGTGATTTGAATTAATTACTGGCTCATGCATAGTCACCCAAACTTATAACTAACCTACAGGGTGCAATACTTTCTTCATTTTGGTTTCTGTCAGTTCCTAATGAAGGGGAAGACAAGCTGCATAGATGAACCTGAAAGTGAGGTTTGTAAGTGGCATGGCTGCATAGTGGGAGCTGGAAACACAATCTGGCTTGTAGAGTCCTGGCAGCTGCTGATGGAATGACAGATCAGGGCAGTCAGTCCTGGCCCCAGGTCATGTTTGCAGGGTTGGCAGTCAGAACAGGTATCTCTCTCCTAAATTGACCCCATTTGATTTAAAAATAAATGAAAAGCAATGAACTTGGAGCTCCGAGATGCCAATTTTAGAGCAGAACTCCTGCTAAGAAAAGTGTCATGTTTTACTGCTCTATTGATCAAGCTCACTTTTTCATATGGAATTTGTCTCTTTTAGTAGGCAACGTCCTCCTCCCTCAAGTACTGGGAAACTTGATTGCTCACACAGTATTTCCAAGGATGCAATACCCTTCTCCTAACTCTCATCTAAAAATACATTTCTATATCTCCATGCCTGATTCAGCCTTTCCCTTGCCCATCCATGCCTTCTATTTTTTCTATTTGTTTATTATGATCTAAAGTAAAATGCATATATGGACATAAGCATATATATGTATACTGTCTCCATAAAACCCTGTGGCAGTCTGGATTCTGACCTCCTGTTCTTCCAGCAGGCATGACTATCCTAGCTCTAGAATTGTGTATTGACAACCACACAAACCTGAGAACAATACTTGCCTTATTATTTGGTTCCATAAAGTATTTTTTTATATAGGCCAACTGTGTGAGTGAAAAATAACACCTTAGTGTGTAACAGCTGATGATTATACAAAAAGCCAGAGTAGACATCCATAACCAAAACATCAACAGATTCAAAAGAAAAGGAAGGTAATAGGGAAGTTCAAGGAACATGTCTCCTTTACACTGTCTTTCACATCTTGCCCATCTTCTGGTTCCTCACCAGTAAACTACAAGCTTATTTGACAGTATGTAGAGAACACTGCCAGATAAATTGCATATAATTTGCCACCAAAATGTTACCTGACAACTGCAGTCTCACTCACTGCTGGGGACTATATCACAAGCTGAGAAAATTTTTTTCAAACAAATCCCTTATTCAAATATGTTTCATGTATTTCTTTTGTTTTTATTTAAACATGATATGCTGATCATTGGCAGTTTTCTGAGAACACAGACTTTCTAAATAAGTTTGCATTACTAACATCTCTATACCCTCAAAGGCATATACACTTCTGGGTGGTACAAACTGGAATATAGTATAGTCTGTTAACTACTTGAGTACCTCTAAATCAGAGATAACATTTCATGTTTTTTTTATAGGGAACAACTAACACCTGAATTCATGGTTAATTGGGATGATCTGATAAACCATGATTATTTCTGCTTGCAGATTACTGAGTGTGCAAACATGCCTGGCATGAATAAAATTCCATTCCTATGAATACTTTTGCAGACAACTATGAAATTAATTTTCTGGAACATTCGTGCTGGTAAACTTTAAATCATACAGATGGTAATGGAAAACAAATATAAAGGCAACTGAGCACACCCAACAATTCTAGAGACTAAGGAGTGGAGAAGTTTTTCATGCAGCAGTCAGCTAAGGTAAATTCTCAATGTTCACGATCTGAATAAAAGCTTTATTGTTACTAACTAGCTCCTACAATGCTGAGTTCTGTACATATCCTTGCAAGAAAGCGCTGATGTGTTCCTAAACCTTACGGTCTAGATTGGTTGAAGTAAATACAGTAGTTGAGGAAATTGTAATAAGAAACAGTCTCTAACATCTGTTATATAAAGGTGCAAACTGTCACTGTGTTGCTTTCTATTTGATCATCCTAGGCAGAGTAACTTGAAACACACCTAGGCTACCCTTGCTAAAGTTTGAAGCATCATTGTACTGATTTGGAATAAAGCAACACTTTTTATAAGAAAATATGTAACAGTAATCATATATTCAGATAGTACATTCACATCACTACATTTGTCTCTTATGAGCAATACTGATCTATTCTACTCCTAGATTTGGGTTTGACTTTGGGTTTTTTGACTGTGGTGTTTGTTTTTCTGACTGGTTTCATTTGATTTTGGTTTTGTTTTTCTTCCTGTTAGTTAATCTATTTTAGTCAGTAAGATAATAGTTCAAATATTTCTGTGCAGAATGACTTTCCTGGTTTTAGTTCAGTCACAGGACATTCTATAAATGCTAACCTACTCATACCATTAAATTCAGTTTCTTCTGCCTATCTTTATCAGAGAAACATACCACTGAACCATGACTGCTAGAAACTCCAGTGGTTTACTCAGGCCCCTTCAACAGATAGGGATTTCTCTCAAATTGTTTTTGCAGTAATCTTAGCAGATTACGTGGTCATTGATTGGGCTAGAGTTGATAGTAATTATAATAGCTGACCTGGCCCACTGGGGTCCTGAGGAGCTTCTGCTGTCCTCTCACTGATAGTTCTGCTGCTTTCAGCCTGGTTGCTGTGTATAAGCGATTGTTGTTCTTGAGCTAAAAGAGGGGGAAAAAGGAAAGGATGTAAGTGAAACATGGAAATTCAGGATTACACAACAATTACTTTCTCTGTTCTATTCCAACTTTACCAAAGGCTAATCATCTACAATGATTTTGTTATCTGCCTAGTCCATCTATAACACAGCGTGGGACCACATCGATGAAGTCAGTGAACAGCTTTATAAATGACTTCCTGAGATTGGCAGGAGCTTGTCTTAATACTAAAAAGTCAAAACTTGCCCTATAATGAAAAGAAATTTGTAATTTCCAGGGCTAAAAAAATTAGAGGAATATTTTAGATCAATATAAAACAGCAGTACAGAGACCATATAAAGATTGCCAGCTGAAAAAGTAGTTATTTTATATATATGTATATACAAAGTTATGTTTGTTTAAATTGATGGTTTGGGTTTTTTTTGACATATTACACAGAGCTTCAGCTATGGATGTCTTCCCACTAAAGGCAGTAGTGACATTACATTGTTGCAGCACCTGAAGAAGAAAACCCATTTGAAAACATAATCAAATTGCAACAAATATCATCTGAGCTTTTAAACATACATACACTAAAAAACTTCACAAAGGTGATACGTTTGTAAATATTTTCTCTGGTCATGACAGATGGGCTTTTCTATGTTTTTTTACATCTCAGCCCAAAGATCCCACAGCAATTTGCAAAAAGCTAGAAAATTTGGGGAAACAGAAGCTCAGAAAAGTGCCTTCACTCACAAAAAGAAGGGAACAACTGGTAGGATAGCTGAGACCTGAACTGAGATTTCCACTTTCCTGACTTACTTGTATAGCCAGTAGCCTTAATCGTGTCATTTTTACTTCACTACTGTTTAAAAAAAAAAGAAATATGTACAACATAAGTTGTAAATTTGCTAGTGTAAATCCATACCAATTTTTATACGCTTGCTCAGTTCATGAAGCATTTTGAAGTGGATGTTGTTCCAGTTGGAGCACATCTAAGGAATGCCGCTTATGTGGCATTGATGGGATTTCCAGTCTTTACTATTGTTCAAGCAGAATAACCTGGACATGGTGACATAACTTTCCAGATCAAATATGGAAACCAAGTCTCGCCATAAGGCAAGTTTTCATGGAAAGAGAATAAAATGCTGAATCAGGACATTCCCTATGTTCCATGAGCTTCTTAGCAGAGTATATGAGGATCAATAGATTACATTTAAGGATGACATAAAGTAAATTAAGGCCAGGGGGAAGTAACAGTTACGACAAAAACTCAAAGGAAATTATCACATGGACCAGAAGTTTCATAGAATTTATTGAAATTGGCTGTTAAATACAAAATCCTCAAAAAGTTATAATTTCAATAGCTTCTCTTATCTTTCTGTGGCATGATTATTGACAGAAGTTAAACACGTGCATTCAGCCCAGTTCATTATACAGTATTTATCAGGTGCTGATGGGATGATATAATCTATGACAAGGGAGTCATTTACTTGCCTGTAATAAAGACTAGCTGATCGATGCCTTTTTATTCTTTCATTTACCAACCTTTCTGCTGCTCTAAGTGTATTCACTGTTAGTGCTATGGACACAAGATTTTTTTAATACTGTCCATCATATCTTTCTTCTACCCTATTAAATCTATTGCCCCATCCAGACCTTCATATCCTACAGTTCTATTCACTTCTAGAGTTTTAAGTGTATATTTTTTGCTGTATGCTCATTTTACTAATGTTTTAAACCATTCAGATAACTTAATACCTGTAAGAGCCATGATATAGTATCATTCTGTTGGAACAAACAAGTAATGGAGCAAGTCAATAGTCATTATACTGCTTCTAAAACCAGCAAGGACTGTAGTCAGTGATGAACACACACACTAATCTCACCCAAAGATGTTGTACAGTTATTAAATTTCATCACTCTATAGGAAAGGTACATCTCAAGCAGCATTAGGAATTCAGGGTTTTCATTCATGAAACAAATTCAGAAGAGTCACTGGCAATATAGCTTCTCCTACATCATTCTTCCAGTGTGACTTAGTCCTTTTCCAAAGCAACCACATTTGAGGCATCATATGGTGATGAAGTCTTATGTGCTTCTTGGTCACACATCCAAAATTCCTCATCATAGATGCAGAATAACATGATGACTAGAATGAAACTCTAATACATATACTCTTTGGGGTAGAAATAGCTATCAAATCACTCACATTTGAGATCTTTTAAAAATTCGAGATTCTATGATCAATTTAAGCTAAAAAGGTACAATATAAAATATAAATTAGACTGCTAGACTCACCTTACAGGAGCTATTTACAATACCAAAACAACACACACACACACACACACACACACACACATAGAAAAGCAGCAATTCAGAATGCTGAGCAATGACTTTTTCCAGTTCCTTCAGGAGCTTCAGGGTCCTCAGCACTTCTGAATATCAGGTAACACACAAGCAGATGTAGGAATTTAATATTAGACTGCTATCACTGAATATATTGGCCTAGATGTATAATTTATTGTCCCATGTATTTTTAAACAGAGCATGCAAAATGATTTCAGGGAATATCAAAAATATGGAAATTGGATCTTTTTTCTAAACATATTTTTGATGAAGCAGGAGTGACTGAAGGGGAATCCCTGTGGGGAGTTCAGTAGTTTCCTCCCATTGCCTGTGTTTCAAGGTGAATTGCTACCTTTTGTGTCTGCAGCTCACCTCACTTAGAGGCTAACCCTCTCTCCTATGTAGAACATTTTACAGCCATCTGCTGGAGAAATGGCTTCACTACCACGAGAGAGAATTCAGTGCTAGCAACGGCTGTGGCATTGTCAGCAACTTTGAGAACCAGCAGTTTGCTCTAAACCACAGCCGCTGCAGATGCAAATGAGTTCATGTACATTAAGACCCCTCAACCTCGTTCCACAACAAAGCTAAATTCGAAAGGACAAGGGGCAATGGTTTTAAATTGGAGATGAGTAGATTTAGACTTGATATTAGGAAAAAGTTCCTTACCACGAGGATGGTAGAATACTGGAACAGGTTGCCCAGGGAGATGGTTGAGGCCCCATCCCTGAAGGCATTCAAGGTGAGGCTTGACAGGGCTCTGGGCAACCTGATCTAGATGGGGATATCCCTGCCCACTGCAAGGGAGTTGGACTAGATGAGCTACAGAGGTCCCTTCCAACCCAAACCATTCTATGATTCTATGTAGACTCCTGGTTTGGTTGAGACAAGCTGGCAGGTCAAAGGGCTGCCCAGCCTGGCCATGCTGCTGCCTGCTTGAGAGGTAGAGGTGGTGTAGCCTGCTGCCCTGGGCCCAGCTGCCCAGCTGGTCAGGGAGCATCATGCATCCTTCTGACTTGTGCCCCACATTTTCTTCCCTGGAAAAAGAGATCAGGGCAAGGGAGGTTGATGTTGTTTATCCTGCTGTGAAGTTGGGGTATGCTGCACTCAGCAAGCATATTCAGGTCCCATGTTTTTTATGGAGCTACTGAAATCCACTGGCCGCTGCTTGCCCAGTTGCCCTCATGACCCCTTTCCACTTAACTCCTGCTTCCCTAGGCAGCAAAATCTGGGGGCATCATGCAGCTGCAACTACTTGCAGTGATTCATGAGACTTGTAAGAAATTATGTCTACATTTTTTTCCTTCTTAAAGTTTCTTGTAAAATTGCATTGGACTAGGATCCATGTCTTATCGAATTTGGTCATGTGTTGCCATACAGCAGGTAAAGTTAGAAACAGTGATCTGGATGCATCTCTTCCCAGAGGCTCTTCTGTCTCACTCAGTACTGCATTACCTTGAGAAGCATTTGTAATCAAGCAGTTAAAATGAGGCTACCAAATATAGTTTACAGATGTATAGTAAAAACTATCAGATAACTGTGTTTCCTTTTCCCTAGAATATCAAACTGAAATAGTTAGGTATGATTTACTTGGTTTGAGAGAGAAGCTAAACCAGAAGGTGTTTTGANTTGTCAGCAACTTTGAGAACCAGCAGTTTGCTCTAAACCACAGCCGCTGCAGATGCAAATGAGTTCATGTACATTAAGACCCCTCAACCTCGTTCCACAACAAAGCTAAATTCGAAAGGACAAGGGGCAATGGTTTTAAATTGGAGATGAGTAGATTTAGACTTGATATTAGGAAAAGGTTCCTTACCACGACTATGGTAGAATACTGGAACAGGTTGCCCAGGGAGGTGGTTGAGGCCCCATCCCTGAAGGCATTCAAGGTGAGGCTTGACAGGGCTCTGGGCAACCTGATCTAGATGGGGATATCCCTGCCCACTGCAAGGGAGTTGGACTAGATGAGCTACAGAGGTCCCTTCCAACCCAAACCATTCTATGATTCTATGTAGACTCCTGGTTTGGTTGAGACAAGCTGGCAGGTCAAAGGGCTGCCCAGCCTGGCCATGCTGCTGCCTGCTTGAGAGGTAGAGGTGGTGTAGCCTGCTGCCCTGGGCCCAGCTGCCCAGCTGGTCAGGGAGCATCATGCATCCTTCTGACTTGTGCCCCACATTTTCTTCCCTGGAAAAAGAGATCAGGGCAAGGGAGGTTGATGTTGTTTATCCTGCTGTGAAGTTGGGGTATGCTGCACTCAGCAAGCATATTCAGGTCCCATGTTTTTTATGGAGCTACTGAAATCCACTGGCCGCTGCTTGCCCAGTTGCCCTCATGACCCCTTTCCACTTAACTCCTGCTTCCCTAGGCAGCAAAATCTGGGGGCATCATGTAGCTGCAACTACTTGCAGTGATTCATGAGACTTGTAAGAAATTATGTCTACATTTTTTTCCTTCTTAAAGTTTCTTGTAAAATTGCATTGGACTAGGATCCATGTCTTATCGAATTTGGTCATGTGTTGCCATACAGCAGGTAAAGTTAGAAACAGTGATCTGGATGCATCTCTTCCCAGAGGCTCTTCTGTCTCACTCAGTACTGCATTACCTTGAGAAGCATTTGTAATCAAGCAGTTAAAATGAGGCTACCAAATATAGTTTACAGATGTATAGTAAAAACTATCAGATAACTGTGTTTCCTTTTCCCTAGAATATCAAACTGAAATAGTTAGGTATGATTTACTTGGTTTGAGAGAGAAGCTAAACCAGAAGGTGTTTTGAATTAGCATTTTGCTACAAGCAACCCACATCACACTAACAGTGCCTTCCCAGGATCTAAGACATATTGTCAGAAAACCCCAGTTCCCTTGGCACAGAAACCCTTCAGTAACAGTTCTGTTGTTGAACAGATCAAGCACAGAGAGGCCAAGCGGAGGGCTCAGTGATTCTGGAGAACCTCAGTAAGAGCTTACAGTGTCTTTCCTCTAACTGCTGCAGAAACAGAGTGCCTGAAGACAAAGCTGTTGGGCTCCCAACTGCTCAAGTTCATTAGTTGACATCCCTTCATGGGAATTGAATAGTACAGGCAGGGCTTATGCTGGTAGTCTGCTCCTCATGGGAGGCAGGATTCCAGAAGCGGGAAAGAAGAGCCTTTCTGACATAACACCTTTCATCCCAATCTCTTTAAGTACTTCTACAAGCATTAATTAATTAAATATCCCAGTGCCCCTGTGAGATAAGTGTCATCTCCATTTTCTAGATGGGCAAACGTGGGTACACAGACTGTAAGTGGCTTCCCCAAGTTATTCAGCAACCCAGAAGACATTTGAAAATAGAACCCAGCAGACATAATTTCAAACTGCTCCCATAACACTTGACAACATTTTTCCTTTTTCTTGTTTTAACACAGATGCCACTACAAATTCAGTTATACAGCTTTTTTTTTTTCCTGGTCAGAGCTTCCTTATTGCTTTGATGCCATTTCAATTTTATCAACAGTAGCCTCCCTTCTTAATAAGCATTTTTTATTCCTTTATTGCTAATGTTTGCATTAGCAAAAGCAAACGTTTAAAACACCTGATCCATGCTCACTGGGCAGCCTTGCTGCCTGACTGTGGCCTGTGTTAATAACCGACTCTATGCTCAGCTGCACAGAAAAGAATTTTGTGCCTGCTGAGATTCTGTCTCTTCAGCACTGAAATTTCCCTCCTGGATGTGAATAACAGTGATTTCTCTTCATTCCTCTGTATTAATTTTTAATCACAGCCTCTACTTTACCACTGCTGATTTAATTCCCTGCCACATCTGATGGCCTCCTTTGTAATATTCATCCATTTAAAAAATGTATGCTGATACCATATCTTATATTTCAAGGGCTGCTTGTTTAAGGCCAGAAGCAAAGAAATAGCTATTTTACAGATGTTAAACTACACAATGTTGCCATATGTTTGATCACTAGGGCAGAGGTAAAACACTCTTCTCTCAGAAAAGGACACAATTATACAGGGATCCTGTGTAATACTTAGAAAAACTTAATCATTGCTGCAATGAACAACAAAAATCCTGCTCAATTCAGAGGGAAACATGATGATCTTTCTAGGTTCCTTCCAACCCCTAATATTCTATGATTCTATGATGTATGTTATTTTATCATGTCTAAAATATATTCTTAGAGCATGAAACTGAAAGCCAAGAGTCACAGTGCTGCAGATGGATTTTACAGCAAGTATTCAATAGAGAACCTGGATTTAATATCCTCAGCACTGCTATACTCAATAACTAAAAGGTCAAAAGTAGAGAGACTCACTGAATGTAAACCCTATATTCCAGCAAAATGAAATAAAGCTGAACATTTTATGAGTTTTATTTAGAGTGGAAGAGAGGAAAGGACATTCTGCTTAGCTACACAAAAATTCAAGTGCAGGGAAGAGTCAACTTCCCAGAGCATTTTAGTTTACTGTGCATTTAATTGGTTAATAGGAATTAACCTATTAATAGTTAAGGTTTTAACTATTAATAGTTAAGTTAATTAATAGGAAGGACTGTATTCTTTTTCAACGAAGCCATTCACTCACAAATCAGACTGCATTGTCTTCTTTTGTTGAAGAAGATCAATGAAACTATTCACTTTTGTTGAATAGTTTCAAATCCTTAAACTCTACTCACCTTTGGATTGACAGTTTTGTCCACTGTACCCAGGACAGCACTTCCACTCCAGAGATGTTACTATTTTATGTTTGATTCTGTAGGCTTGGTGTGTTGCTGTCTGGGATCTGCAAAATGAGAACATTTTAAACCTATTACAGGTGATAAAACAGGAGTTGTAGGATACCTGTGTAAGTACATTATGCTATCTTACATGTCAAATGCATCCTCTCATTAACTGCTTGAAACTGAGAGTGAAGCCTAACTAGGGTTTGGTGTTTCAATAGCAATCACAGTTTTAATATTGCAGCCTTCAGATCATCTGCATGGATTTTAAAGGAATCTGATGTCTACACTGCAGACTTCTTCCCTGAGCATCTTATTAAGGAGTCAAATACTGCTAACTTTTATGGAAGATACTAAAATTAATATCTACTAAACTGGACAGAGTGAGTCAAAAATAAAACTGTGATCTGCCATTTTATTTGAAGTCAATGAAAAAAGCATTGACCATGAATTTATGCCACATCCGTTGACATTTAGTGTACACCGGAAGCCTTCCATTCTGATTATAAAACAAGATTATAAAACCACTAACACAATGAAGTACAAAAATTTCCACTCTGGAAGTCAAGGTAAGGAGGGTATGGCTATGTAATTGTGACGCCTCAGTTATTACTCTTACAGTATGTAACTGCAGAGGCAGCAGCAATTTTGTTTCTGTATTTCAGCACATTTTATATGTCTTGGCTACTCCATCACTTCTTTTAGATTTCTTAACTTCACAGAGAAACCAGTTCAGAATGAACATGCTGCAGCAGGGCATACAGAAGGAACTAACTACAGGAAGTCTACTTGCCTCTTATAATATGTTAAACTCAAGGTTTGAACAAAAGGAATATCATACTGCTCTATTGCTAAAGACCAACATGAAAAACACCCCAAATCTCAGAAAATACAATGATGAATTGGTTACCTAACTGTTTTGGACACACAAGTCATGCCTAAGTCATTCCAGAAAGGGGGACAAATTAGAAGGCTGTCAGATCAAAAAATATCCTCCCAATGAATTAAAAAATGCCACCTTGTTTTACACTGTAGTTAATCTTGTCACCCCTTCACAGGGGATGCAATATTATATATATTAAAATTCATAGCAGCTGGCAGGAGCTCTGCACGTGTCCCCAATCAGCTTCGCCTCTGAGAAATGGCTTTTTCAGCAGCAAGACTCAATAAAGATTAACATGAACTGAAATGAAGAGAGTGTTCAGTTGTTTTGGTGTATGGATAGCCTTATTGTATGATAAAACTACCTTATTCTGTGTTAGCACAATCCATTCCTGAAAACACTCATAAGAATGAAATGTCCATGCAAGGAGTTAAGCAGGAATAGCTATTTCAAAAAAAAATTTCCACATAGACAAGTCCCAGAAATGTATATAATAGAGACTCATTTACAGGAGCAGCACATGCAGCTAATTTTCACACAAAGAAGGAATCAGAATTACTGTGAATCTTCTAGATTGAATTAGAAAAAAACTGGCAACCTTTCGACCAGAGGTTCAACTTCACAATTTTGCAATACAGTCTACTATATCTCAGAATCACCACATGCTAAGGACACTCTTTCCCCAGTTTTACCTCAAAGTTCTAAGTGTATTTTGCAATATGACCTAGAGGACAATTCTCAGAACAATCAAACAGACTTGTAAAAGACTTTTGAAATTTTTCAAAGGAAAAAGGTTACAACCTCTGTTTTTTTGGTGCTGTTTCAGTTTGCCATTTTCCAGGCCCAGGTAGTAAACCCCAATTTTACTTACTATTGATATCTAATGTTTGGAGATTACGACTCACCCAAACCTAAAAGGACAATCTGAATATGTTTAACAGAGTTGCTATAGAACCATAGAATTGTTTAGGTGAAAGAGACCATTAAAATCAAGTCTAACCCCTGACCCAACACCACCATGTCCACTAAACTAAGTAGCCTAGATAAGGCCAATTACTTTTCTAGATTCTTGAAAAGCTACACAGAAAGGATTTTCTTCCTCACTTGTGCTCTAAAGCCTTGTATATGTGCACATTTCCTTGCAGTACTCCAGAAGAGGGAGCAGGCAGTGGAGCTTCCTTGAAGACTTTGAACTGATCAGAGGGTGCCAGAGTGAAGGCATGCCAAGTCATGAGCTTTTACACTTGCTATAGGGACAAGTGAAGATTAGGTCTGGGAAACATGTTTATCTTCTCCCTCCTGTTTTGATTTTCATTTCTGCAGTCATGGTTGTATTAATTATGCAGCTGTTGATAATTGAATTACTTGCAAGCACTCTTTCTTCCTACTTCTACACACCTCTGAGCACAGGATCCAATATGCCAAGTGCAAGGCTTTACTCTGCCTGATGAGAAGGTTTCCAGGTTGTCCGCTACCACTGTAGGTGAGAGTCTGCTATGGACATAAGCACACCAGTTCCTGTAAGGCACAGAAGGTAAATATAATTAAAAATACAAACAACATTTGCCACAATATGATGATATGTGACATTTAAAGGGGAAAGTTAAACCTCCTATCTAGGGATAAGACTAAGTTATGGAAATTAAGTTTGGTTTCTCTCAGACTGCCAATGTAGTATTGGGCAATTATTCTTTGTGCTTCAGCTCTTCATTAACAACAAAGAAAACAGACAATCATTTTTCCATTTCTACATATATTTAAATTCCAAACCTAATTTTTTCTTTGTAAATGCTTGTGGAGCACCAAGTCCAAAGAAGCTCTTCTAGACTGCAGTAATGACAGGTTTTAAAATAGACTTGCATTTCAGATAACAGAAACTGTTTATCCAGAATTCAAAGGATTATTGAGTAAGTATTTTAGCCATCCATAACTTCCATTTCATGGATAGACATTACTACTCTTCCCTCTTTTCCCCAGCAGTATTGTGACTACATGTAGACTGTGCTTTGCAGTACACTTTGAGATCAAAGCCACATACAGCAATAATGTGCCATAGCTCTATGCTTATCTGTGCCACTGGTTACCCACCCAGAGAAGGAAGTCATGTATGAAATGATCAAACTCTTGATGACTGCAGAACAGGACATAGAAGCTGGTGAGTGCAAGGCCAGGTTTGGGGTTTTTTAGAAAGAATTCTGAGGAGGTTGCCAAAATCCACAAACTGTTAAATCAGAGTTTGAAAACAGGTGACTTGGTAGAAGCTACAGTAGAGAACAGAATTAAGTAGAAATTATAAACTGAAAAACGGCTTGGGACAGATTTCTTCAGTGAAATCACACCTCAGAAATCTATTGGCATTCTTTGAATCAGGAGCAGGTAGACAAAGGGGTGATTTTCAGAGGTTTTTGGCAAGGTCACTCACCAAAAGCTATTAGAGGTGGGGAAAAAGCTATCTGTCACTCAGTAGGGGATAGATGCTGTTATAGATTACTAAGGTCTTAAATCAGAAAGGTGAAAGGCTAGTTAGCTTTCTCAAGAAACAGTTTATCAGCAGAATCCCACAGGAATCTGTAATTGATATTATATTCATTAATGAGGGGGAAAGTAGGTGAATAGGGAGCTGACAGGATATTAGAAAGAAGTTCCTCACCACAAGGGTTGTGGAATACTGGAACAGGTTGCCCAGGGAGGTGGTTAAGGCTCCATCCCTGGAGGTATTCAAGGTGAGGCTTGCCAGGGCTCTGAGAAACCTGATCTAGTTGGGAATGTCCTTGCCCACTGCAGGAAGGTTGGACTAGATGACCTCCAGAGGTCCCTTCCAACCCAAACCATTCTATGATTTTCCAGTGATGAGGTTAGAACTTGAGCTTGTGGCTTCCTAACCTGTGCTCTACCCTCACCTGCAAACAGAAAGGGATTAAGTAGAAAACACAGAGCAGTGGTGTTACTGATTACATTTTCTGCAGTGCACATGATTGAAGTATAATTTTTGGTAATTAAATTCCATTTTACATCTGATCTGAGAAAATGCGGTCAATGAAAAGATAATAAAAACAGGCATAAGAAGCAGTTGTAAAATATATGAAAGCTCTGGCATACAGAGAGTTCAGTTGAAAAAAGAAATCTACTTTTAAAAATTCATAATGTAAATCCACTAATTACCATTATTATTATTGAGGGTAGCTAAGCTCAAAGGTAACAGCTATTGAACTTTCCCATTTGGAGATACCTTCCAAAGGAAAATACGGTACAAAGCATCTCAAACGTGTCAGTTAAGGACTACTTTTGGGTTTTAAAGATGGTCTGAGCTCAGGTCTCTGGTTTCTACCAAAATTTTCACTCAACTTGAGCAGATTTTTTCTATTTAACATATTTAACTCATTCTTAAGCTACATGAGTGAAATGTCTGGATCTGTGGTTGTCACATGGCCCAGCAATCTTTGATCATGCTAAATTGGAGGAAATATTCACAGCAGAAAAGCCCCTGGTGTGACTCATAATTAGGTTTACTCTACCAATGAAATAAGCTCATTAAGAGATGTTTAGAATGTAAACATAATTTTGAAACCAAATTGTCTGAAAAAATGTAATTTGGAAATACAAGATGAAGCATGGCAGAAGAACTATGACAAGCTGTGTTAATGCAAAGGCGGAACAGAAGACAACTGATTTGCATAACAGGACTCTAAACCTGAAAATCCTCTTCATGTTCCATGGAATAATATGTTCCAGATCAGCAACACAAGCTTCTAACATGCAGGTTTTGTTGAGGGCTGCAGGAGTCTAGTGTTTTTTTTGCATTTAGCTTGATTTCAATCAGGAAAGCTGTATTTAAAAAACAAAACAAAATCCTTGCAGTGTGTAACAGAAATCCAGCCTGGAGAGAGCAGTGTAAGCCCTCAACTCGGATAAAGCTCATGTGACAGATTACATTCTACTTGTTCTGAAGTAGCTCTATTAGTACATGCTCTTACCTATATCCCTGCCTCCTGATTCAGGGGACACTGAAGAGCCCTTTAACTAACATTGCTTCACTGGCGTGTTGCCAGCAATCTTAAAGCTAATTGGTAATTAGCAGGGCTTATGTTCTGCTTTACCACCTCTTTGGTGGCAGCCTGGGTACTTCTCCTGAGCTGCCGGCCCTGGTTCGGAGAAGCGGCGGGAGGCTCACTCTGTCGTTCCCCGTGGGCTGCCACCACTGTGAGGGAGCCATCGCTATCTGCTTGTCGCTGACAGCAGCCGGCGCCTGGCTGATACCTCTCACTGCCGGCTCAGACTGTACTAGCGTCTGGCGCCACGAGGCAAAGGCGGAGAGGAGCAAGGGGCATCGGGCGGGAAGCGCCGTGAGGCGCTGCCGGCCAGGGCCGATAGGTGGCAGCCGTTGCCAGCGAAGGCGGGAAAGTGCCGGTGAAGGCTAACGCGTCTGTGGCCTCTGTCCGCGATCGCCGGGCCGCTCAGCCTTGCTGAGGCCGGGCCGGGCCAAGCGGTTGTTGTATCGGTGTAAATTGAAGTACAGCCCGGAGCGGAGCTTCTTCGCTTCGTATGGCTCACCAGCCCCTTGTCACTTCCTTCTGAGCTCTCAGGGGGTCATTAAGGAGTGCAGAGGATCCGCAGGAAGGAGGGCAGCAAAAGAAGAAAGTAAATTTGTTTAACTTCAAAGGAGTGCAGTGACAGCTTGCTGCTCAAGTTATCAGGTCTGCGACAGGATTGTTTTGAAAACAATCACAAACAACAGAAATGCGTCCATTTAATTTCAGTCTTTGAAAAAAATCCTCTTGACACTGTGATCCCAAATGTTGCTGAAAAGCAAAGTAGGAGTTATACCAGCATAAAAAAATTATAATTTCCTTAGAATGAGAAGGGTGAGTGGAAGTTCATGAGCCTGCAAGGAGCCTTCATCAGCACATGTCCACCCTACACCATTTTTTGGTTACTTTGCTGAGAAAAATTCCCAGACCAATCCTCACAGAAACCACCAGCTACAGAGTATTGGATATTACCTGTACAGGATTGCTTCTACTTGCTTGTAAGACGGATCCTTATATGTGGTCCTAAAGCCACTGAACAGGAACACCAGCAGCAGTTGGGCCACAGAAGGTATAGATTTTGTTCCACCCCTTTCATATTATATCTGAAAATGAGTTATTTTTATCCATGAGTAAATTAGATTACCTAGCTTTTAATAGAAATGCTATTGAATCAGCACAGCTGAACACCACTGAATGATAACAATGAGATTAGTGTTGGTGAAGGAATACAAAAAGACCCAGTGCTGAAGCCGTTGTTAAAAGTCTGTGCATGGCCTGGTGGTTGTGCCTCATTCACATTGTATGCAAATACTAATCTTGATTCTACACCTGTTTTCATTTTGTATTACCCTTTACACCTCATAAAAGAGGGTGTACAACAATGCTGCGAGCTTGTGGAGTTGGCAGATACTGTGCAAGGAGAGACTAAGGGACTAGGGTTTGTTCAATCTGGGGAAGGGACAGCCTTGAGGGTACCTAACAGCAGCCCCCCAAGTCCAGCAGGGAGACTATTGAGAATCTGGATCTAGGCTCCTCCTGGCAGTATGTGGCAGGAAGGCAAGAAATAACCAGCTCAAAATGAAATGAGTAGTTCAGCCTGAGAAACTTGTTTGCCATAACAACACCCAGGCACCAGAACAGGACCCAGAGGGGTTGTTCAATCACTAGCCCAGAATGTGGAGCTCAGTACCTGACTGGATCAAGCCTTGGCCAACCCAGTCTGATCTCACACCTGGTCCTGCTGTGAGCAGGAGGTCAGAGTAGAAACCTCCAGAGCTCCTTTCCAACCTGAATGATCCTGTGGTTGGGTGAACCTGTGATCTTTGCTTATATATCTGTCTCCTTTGGGTTATATGATTGTTTTTCTGAATACAGTAGGTTAGGTGCATTCATACATAAAAACATAAAATGATATAGTGTGGAAGACATCATTTTTTTTTCCCAAGCTAGGATCTTCCCCAGTGTGAAAGACTGTTACATGAAGATCAGAGTATAGGCCATGAATTTAGGTTGTATAAAAGAAAATTACTGTGATGTATTTTCAGTTTGCTTTAAATAACCTGCCAAGTTTGGATGAGGAGAGAAAATCTTGGTTGACAGAAGGTAAACACTCAGTTTATAAGGCTAGAAAGCACATTTACAAGGGGTTTTTTGCTATTGCACGGGAGACTAGGTTTTGATTTCAGCAACTTCCTTTGAACTCCACTAGGTGACTACAGAGACCTCTCACCTTTTGATACTACTGATACAGTAAATTATGTATCTTTAAATGAATATCACTCTTCTTCCAAAAATATAAGCTCTAGTTCAAAGACAAATTATAAACCTGAACTAAAATGAATTTTTTACATTTGCTGCCTAGCTTCCTTTGCTCTGAAATGTATGGATCTCTGCTGTAATAGAAATTCAATACTCTCTAGGAACTAACCATAAAGAATTGGGAGATCAGTTTTGCATGCTGGTTGGAATGGAGAACCTGGACAACCACTAGAAAGTGCATTTAATATGCAATATAATATAGTATGTGATGGTAAAATATGTTATAGGATATGTTTTTAACCCAGAGAAACAGCTGACTTGTTGACACTGAAGTATCAGGTGTGGAGAGTCATTACCATTAGTTTAATGTGTTTTTCTAAAACTCAAGGTCCTGACATTTTGTCCTGTCCTATTACAAAACACAGATTCTACTCTCATCATTCATTTCCTTTTTTTGTATGTACACTGCCGAAGCCTTGGATTGCGAACAGCCTCTTTGTCTCATCCAAGTTTTTGTTCACTGTTATGACCAGTTGTGTGTCCTATCTTGTGCTGTAAAACTTAATTCACAACGTCCACCTATCTAGCACTTTGCCCATCTATTTTAGCTTTTTAAGAGTTGCCTTGTTGTGAACCAGATCAACTCTGTACCTGATTTGCCACTCGCTCATGCAGAGCTACATCTTTATGCTGTCACTGATTGTTTTTTTAGGGGGCTTTCACGCAAAAAAGATCTGAGCCAAAGTCCACAAAGGTCAAGGTGTTTTTTTTTCCCCCAGGCTTTTCCTTGTGACCTGTGGTGTTATTTAACATGAGTGTAATATAGAATAGATGCTTTGAGATTTGGCAGAAAATTCTTTTTTAAATAATTGCATTCTCTAACTGGCAACAGAGATAATGCCCTTGGAAAACATATGGGGACATCTTGGAACTATTGTCAGTTTTCTAAAATGTTAATTATATTCAGATTTATAAGAATGAATGTTTTCTGTACAGACCTGAGCAGACATTTCTCAAATGAAATGCTGCAAAGAGTCAAATATTTGCAGTGGCTGGAAGGTAAATCCTAACACTGGGTCCAGTTTGTTATAGTAATCCTAATCTCTGCAGAGGGCTGAAGAGACACTAAGAGGGATGGAAAATAGTCTGTTTCTAATCCTCCTTGTTTCCATGCAGATGAATCAAAGAGCAAGAGCAAAGATAAGCATGAACATTGATGCAATAGTTAGTGTAATGAGATGAATGGAAACATTTATTACCATCATTGCAAAATTTCAGAAGTCGTCTGTATAGTAGTGCCTTATCTGAATATGATCAGAGAAAAACTAAATAATCAGACTCTGAGGAAGGTAACAGAAAAAGATACTAGGCTTGTTGTCTTTTGTGTACTTTGAGAGTATCTCAAATGCAACCTGGGTGGAGATGTGATTTTTTTTCTTCCTAGTGCTGTTTCCAGTGATACTCAAATCAGTATGTCATGACTCTGCCTAGTCATCATTGCTGAAAGGCTGTTTCAGGAAACCAGAACTTTGTATTTTGCTATTTCTTTAATTTTTGTCTGGTTTTCAGAAATTACTATTTTATCATCTACAGGACAGAATTGCACAGAGATGTTTCTATTGCTTACCTCCCTGAAAGAGAAAATATCCTAAAATGTCTCTCCAGGATGTAGTGCAAGTTGGGTAAACCATTTCCCACAATGATTCTTTCCCACTCCAATAAGTGACCACCACATTGGAGCAAACATACCCTCTAATTTGTTCTGTGTATGAGACATCAGCAGTGGAAAAAATTTCCTCTGTGAATGGGGTATAATAAAAACAAAAAGTCTATGAACTGCATGAATCTTGTGCAGCTCTTGCACTATACCAGTACTGATGTACAGTGTGCAGTAGTACCTAATCTGCACACCATGGCAAGGTGATTTGCTGCTTCACACCTGGAGTCTCAGTAATCTGTTAACTGCAAGGCAACCTAAGTATCAGTGTAAGAGGTTCCTCCTTCCAGGTCATAGTAAATATACCTAGTGAGGCAGAAACCTAACCACACATGACTTTATTTGTTGTAAATGCACAGTGATGCAAAATCTTGAACCAGAAATTGGTTCAAGAATTGTTCCCTCTGTTAAAAAGTGACATGACTGAAAGAGACTGTGAGCCTTTCATTAACTAAGCAGTTAAATCAGGTTTCTACACATCTTGTGTATTTTAACCATTCATTTTAATTTGTCATTGCACTAGAAATTCTACCAAGCTGATACAGTCAAAAGCAATTTCCAGGGAGAAATGCAGAGATCTGATCATGAGAATGAAATATTTCAGCACTCCTACCACATGTGACAGCTAAGCAAATCTGTCCCTGGTGCTGACTTTATTAAACCCTTCTATGCTTAGTAATAAAATATTGTCACCTCACCACCATGCAAGGTAATGGCAGGGGAAGTCTATGAAGACCCTCAGCAGATTTGTGATAATTGGAAAATGTATAATATACACATACTAAGAGAAAAGAGTAATATAGATCAATCCAGCAATGTGGAGATTGTGTGGTTAATTTACAGCCTGAATGAATGTCTCATGCTTTCACGAGCTGCCTTGAATGATAGTTAATAAAGATGGGTTCAGAGTGGAAGGATGTGTGTGCTAGTCTAAGGGCTCCGCCTCAGACTTGCTCCATAGCACAACCGCTAGTTAAGCTGCTGTTTACAGTGAAATACTGCAACTGTCTCTCTCCACAGGCTGAAAAAGATATATCTCACATGAACTCAATTGAAAATAATGTATCATCAATTTTCTTCTTTGACACCAAATTGGTGCTCACATTTAATGTCACTGAACTTTGGAAAAACTCACCTTTTTGCTGCTGAAGCACAGCTCTATTTTTCCAGCATTTCTTTATTCATTAATATGGGTAGCATGAAAATTGGAAGATAGATAAAAATTAAAAAAAAAAAAAAGAATATTTGTTTGCAGAGACATAAGCCTTACATTTCAGAACTTAAGTTAAATTCATTACTAGGAGTGAAAAAAGGATTTTTCCTTCAGCTCAAGCCATTCCAGATGCGCTTCCTATGGTTTCCTTATCCTTCTGAATGCTTGAGTATGAAGCCTCCCAGAAGGGGAGATATGTCACCAGAGAAACCACTTTCGTGAAATGGTTTGAGAGCAAGTAGCTACAGAATCTATACATTATCACCTCCTGTGCTTATTCTAAAGATGGCTATAAAATTTTTCCACTTCACTGTTGATGAACAGAATTTCAACGCATTTTCCTTTCAGTGAAGAACAAGGAAGAGTTTAGTGTTTGTTAATTTTTAATATTTAGCACTTAAATTGCCACATCAGATTGTGACATAGAGAGGCTCAAACCCAAGCTTTGCCTTATTAATGACAAAATCTTACATCTGATGCCCGTAGTCCTACGGACTGTACTCCTGCTGCAGTATGTCTCTGCCCCTAGAAGTTCTGCTGGAACCTGAAAAGCCACCCCAAGATGCATTTTTAAAATGAAGTCATGCTCTTTAGCAAAGATTATTCTGTTTCAGCAGGAAAAAAAAGATGCTAGTTTATTCTGACAGTTCTAATAGTGCATTTCTTTCAATAAAATGAAATAGAAGCTTGTCAGAGCTCTGATGGCATTTGTGGGTCTTACTTACCCTGACTTGGGGTCTCTACTCTTACACCCTGCCTCACTAAAGTTCACCCCAGGGCTACATTGTGCCTGTTGCAATTCTGACCTGCAATCTAACATCCTGGCCTAATTTTGACCTTGACCTGTCACTATGGAATTGCCCAGTGACCACTGAGCTGTGTCTTACCCTGGTCACCATCACCAGGCCCGATCCTGACTCAGTAATTTGCCATGTCCACTTGATCTTGGCACTGCAGCATCAGCATGGCTGTGCCTGGCCATTTGGGCTCTGGTTGATGCTAGCTGCCTTATCTGGGTTGTGTCCTGCCTGCCACACTTGGTTGTTGTCAGGAATATTCTTCAGGTGCACTCTTTGAGAATCCATGAAATATTTCCAAATGATACTCTTCTGACATTTTAATGGGAATTTTGCAAAAATAGAATAAACCAGAAGAACTATTTTTCTGATCTAGTTCTAGTATTCATGTCATGTGCATATAATATTGTCTTCAGAATCTAGGATAGAGATAACAAGGGAATTATCTGTGTAATTAAGCCAATAAGGCACACAAGCTCCTTCAGAAAGGGCTATTTGGGTAATTAAGCTTGTGCAATGGGCATCTATTACATCTGGAGACTATTCAGTGAATTCTATGTATTGGTATTTTTTAAATTACAAATATATTAAAAAACAAATGCTTATTCTTATTTTGTTTTCCTTCCTTTTGTCTCTCCCTGACCACTCTCTCTATTGTTCCTTCTTTATGGAGCCTCTTAACATCAGCATCTCTGCACGTATGTTAGCACAATGGGTTGCCATAAAGGATTGCAGAGTCCTGCAGTTTCTACAAGGTCACTCAAAAATTCAGGTTGGAATACAGACTATAACCTCAAGCAGCTTAGCTGCAGTGAGAGTCACAGCTACTTTAAGGGACAGTGAGAAGTCAATTTTTTTTAAGCAGAGGAAAAGTTGTGAAAGATATGTAAAGAGCAAGTTTTAACGGATAAAATCAAGATAAAGATCTACTATAAAAACTCCGCATGTGATTTCCTAAGACTGCAGGAGTTCTGCTCATAATGTTTTGTTTTGCTGCTTTAATTCAAAGTAAAACCAAAAAGCATGTTATGCTTCCAAACTTCCTTAGAAGTAGTACATTTTATAACTATGGAATCTGCTGTTGATTCATTCATGCTGTGCTCAGGCACAAAATGAGTAAAGCTTGAAGAAAACTGTATGTCTTTATTGGAAGTTTTACAGCATCGCTTTTCACATTGTTTGCAATAAAGATGCATTAAAAAACCACACAAAAAACCCCAACAAATAAAACATATGCTAGCAACGGATAACACCTGCACATAAAAAAAAAAATGCATAGTTTCTCAGCAGTAGCTTTCCAGGTGTTTCACAGCAGTGATCAGTAACATTGAGCACACTAGACTTGGTATTTTTTCATGATTTTACTGGGAAAAAAAAGACTCACAAGCAACTTTGTTATTCATCCAGGTCTAATTTATAGAAAAGGGAGACAGAATAGTGAATTGACTTACTTCAGGCACAACTCAGGTCAGTGGCAAGACTAGAAGAAAAGCTAAAAATACATTAGCTGACTGTAAAAACACTTGTATGCAGTGGGAAGACAAGGCTTGTAACACAAGAACCTTCATGTGAAAAGGATCAAACCACACCTAGAACTGTAGACATTTGCTAGAGACAGGCTACCTAGCCCAGCAGTTTGAGAAAGGGGGTGGAGATTCAGCATTATGTTTTACGCAGGAGTTTTGTGCTGCTACACCTTCCAGTAAGTTTGATATGCAAGCCCAGCTTTCTTATTACCTTGCTCAATGGACTCAAAAAAAGAAAGGCCTTTATGCATGTTGCACAGCAGGTTGCTCCTCGACCACTCATGAAATAAGGTGCTAGCCAATACGAGAGTAGTTTGTTTTGCCTCTCTACAGTTGCAACTGCATCCCATTATGATAAATAAAATATAAGACCTTGTTCACCAGAGACTAACTTTTTGCTTACTACATTTATATCTTATGTAAAAGGTAGAAACAATGCCTGACCATTCACAGGGTTTTCTAAAGATTAATTTCACTGGAATACTTTTCTTGAAAAAAAGCTGAGAATACTGAAGACTCTAAGGACAGCATAATTTAAGATCTAATTGATGGAGATGCAGTTACCAGCTCTTATGTATAATGAGAAGCCATTAACTTGGGTTAAGTTAGACACTACCAAACACTGTGGTAAGATTGCAATAGGTAATGTCCACAGCTGAAGAACTATGCTGGGAAAGCTCTCTGTGAAATACAGCTCCTTGCTGGGGTCTACCTTCCAGGTGGAGGCAAAGAGCTCCTATTGTTTGGGTCTTTGTGCATTAGTCCACTTACACATGATCCAAGATGTACTCAGATCAACAGAAACATTTTCTTTGAGCTGAAGGAACATTAGATCTCAGCCACACATACCAAGATAACTCTGGGGGTGACTTATTTTATTTTGTGTGAGTTTAAGTGTAAGAGTTTTTCCTCCTTTTGGATGTTAACATTTGGGCAAGTACTATCAAAAGAAGAAATCTATATACTGGAAGCCCACTCTCCATAAATACTACTGGAAACAACAAATCTTTTGTGTCTTCCTTTTTCTACCAGTATCTGAATATATATCAGCAATTAAGTGAACCTTGCAACATCTCTAAAGTCAGTATTAACATCCCCATTGAGAACTGAAGACACTGGGGAACAAAGAAAATAAGTAAGTGTTCCAGAGCTATAAAATTAGATAGGACAATTTGGTATACTCTCTTATGCATAGCTGTTATGTACTGAGTTATACAATTCTGTAGGCATATTAACCCGCAATGCCACTTTTCACAAGTTTTTGTCACAGAATAAGGTGTTTCAAAGTGTCAGGAATTGAAACATTTTGTATACTTAATTGTTTGTATTTTCCTTCCAGTGGAGAAGTTTGCAAACACAATCTGTTTTTAGACTAGTTTCCAAATGAAAAAGTGGATTTCCAATTTCTTTTACCCACAAGAAGAAAAAGAAAAAAAATCCAAAACAACAGAAGTTTACTGTGCATAAAACAGGGAGGCATCTATTGTAGTCCTTTCCTATCCATGTATGATAATAATTTTCCTGTTGATTTTCAGTTAACTATCCTGAGGAATAAAGTATTGCAGCATTTACTCGGTTACAAATGTATGGTTTTGACTGAGTAAATACTGCAGGTTTGATTTCTTGCTTGTTTGAGATGGTTTTCTTTAATCTGAGAAAACTATTTTACTGAAAGTACTAGGACTTTTGCAAATTATTTCACTGGGAACAAGAAAACAACCACTCCTAAGCAGTACATAGGAGATAAGAAAAAAAAAAATGTAATTTTCCTTACTTTCCCCTGGTAGTTTCAAAGCCAGACGCTTTGGAGTTGGCATCCTGCTGGGTACTGGTGATACGAGTGTTGTGGAGTGACTGCTTGAGAGGTCTGTTCCCTGTAGCTGTATCCTGGCTTGTAGTGACCTCTTGCTGGAGAGAGACCTCTCTAGAATTGCTCTGTGTCCCTTTGCTGCTGGATGAGCTTTCCATCTTTTCTTTGTCAGAGTCACCATCACTGTGTTCATTTGATTGACTTGCAGTAGAAGTTGTAGGATTGGAGGTTTTCTTCGCTGCTTTTATTCCCAGAGCCTTGCCTGAAGATGCAAAAGGAGGTCTCTGTGAGGCACTCACTTCAGCAGCTTGGATCTCAGAATACAGTGACCCCACAACTGTGCTTGTAGGTGGAGACATATCTGAGTGACTTGTCTGGGTTTCACCACTCTGGCTTGTGGTCCAGAGCTTCCCTGCAGTGTTAAATCCAATGCTACCACTCTGTAAGTGCAATAGGAGCAGCAAGAAGATTATCTCCTTCATTCTGCTGGCTTGTAAATGCCACAAATTATCTTACATTTATTTCCCAAGCAAGAAATCCTTTAGCTTCTCCCTCCTCTTGAGCTGCAGTCCATACAGTGAGCCTACCCAGAGGATGCCCTGACAGGCTTTATTTTTGTAGAACGGAAACAGGTTTTGGTGTTTCAAAACCGACTGAGGAAGCCTGGTTTCCTGTTTCTGTGGATTCCTCTGCAACCTGTGACCTCTTGGAAAGCAGAAGCCTGGCAGCCTTTGTGGGAGGACAAAAGAGGTATCTGCAGAAGGCAGAAAAAAAGATAAAGATTAATAGCACAATAGAAATGTGGAAAAATACGTACTGTGAAGTAATCCTGAGGGATAAAACCTGAAATTATTAGGTAATTTTCCTTTTACATGTACCTGTACAGAGAACAGAAGTGACTTGTCACATGTGCCCTTTGGATGCTTTCTACTTGTGACCTTGTTATTGACAAAAAGAGCTGGAAAAACTGGTGTGCTTCGTAAAGCTGAAGTTTGCTATGTCTTCTCTTTTTATTTTTATATTTAAGCACACTGCTACCAAGAGTGGGAAGATCTTCAGGAAGTGGTTCACATTGTATTTACTATTATACCACAAGTAATAATGTAATCTTTGAATGTAATCACTTACTTGTCAGTCATTGGCTATTTATGTCACATCCTCTTTCTATAGTTCATACAAATATGTGTATGTCATACAACTATGTGTATGAACTATTTCTATTCATTGCCCATAGGTGTCTGGTGCCATTTCAGACTCTAGGGTATGAGAAACACCTACACAGGCCTGGCAGAGGTAGCATATGTTCTATGGGAACCACATGCCCTTCTGGGGCAGGATACTTGAGGTCATTTCAAATGATGTTAAAAACTTACACAGAGGCAACCAAATCCATCCTAGACCCCACTGATTGTAACTGGAGTTTCACATCTAATTCACATGCAGATCCATACTTATAAACCTCTAAATCCATCTCTTTAAATATGGTGGCTGAATCCCAGCTATAGACAAGAAAGAAAGGAATATCCTGAATCACTGAGTCCATTCCTTCCTTTATACTGACTACTTCTACAATTAATTAGTTTCTATTAATATTATTCTAAATGAATATTAACTGCAGCCTAAGTATAATATTGTTAACTTACTGTGCAGAAAAGCTCTAGAGAGATGGATATTCAGTATGAAGTGTAAAGGTAATTTTTTACACCAGAATGCTAGATCACTACTGGAGTGGGTTATCCAGAGAGGTTGAGGGATCTCCATGCCTGGAGATATTCAAAACTCAACTAGACAAGATCCTGAACAACACAATCTAAGCCCTGCTTTGAGTTTGGTTTTGGACCGGCTGACCTTTGCATGTCCTTTCCAATCTACATTACTCTATGAAATTATGCTTAATAGCTACAAGGTTGAATGTTACAGTCAGGGAAGAATAGAAGCAATCTTTCCTCCTCTGCTGCCATTCTCCAGCTCTCTGAGACTAAGGAGAGTTAGTTTCATTTTAAAGGAAAGGAAAGGAAAGGGAAAAAGCAATTGCCAAAGAAATTGCATAGAGAAACATAATGTGAAATTTTAAAATAGGGACAGTAACAGATAGACCTATCAGGTACCAAATAGATCTCAGAGGTTATTGTCAACTTGTTCAAAAACCTTCAAGACACTGACACAAATGCTACACTAAATACTAGGTATGTAAGCAACCTTACGCACTTGGAAACAGAACAGTGTCTCTTAGGCATGCTTCATGTTATTTGAGGATCACCTTTTCTCAAAAACAGAAGCAATATCTCCATTCTGTGTAAGTTTGATAATTAACAGTGACATCATGGGAACCCAGAAAATGACTTGTACTTCTTCTCAGAATATACTTCCCAAAAAAATCCCAAATATATAAAACCTCCAAACAAATATGGAAGATAAGCCACTAGTTCTTATTGCAGTTAAGTAAATCTTTGTGATGGCTGTTCCTGTTTTGAAATTACAGGTTTGCTTTCAGTTTCTGGGGATAATCTGACCTTTCAGGTGCACTAAAGTGTTGTATTTTCTATTTGCTATGATTTTATTTTTCTGTTTTATTGTCTTGGTAAGATGTAGGCTTCTACTGTGCAAGTAAAACAGATGTGGGTTTTGTGATAGAATGTGTTAGAAAAGAAAAACAATTGTGCTCTCTTTTGGAGACTTTATTTCTCCTCTCTTTTTCTTATTCATAGTGAAAATCTGTAAATGCCCTTTGAATGTGGGACATGAGATAGGCTGAAGAACAATCTCACTTAAAGGCTAGTATAAGGTAGTTCCTGTGAGTGCGTCTCTTTTTTGAGCTCTATATTTGAGATTTCTAATTAATACTATTACCTGAATTAGTATTTGTCATCCCATATTTCTGGAAATTCTGAGACAAAATAAGGGGTAAATTAGTATTGACCATATTTGCAAATTAAATGCCAGCTGGCTTTAAAAAAGAAAAATCACAGAAGCTGCATACTGTGTTTATTTATAGAGTCATGGTGCCTAAAACCAAACAAACTTGGATTCTGCTTTTCAAGTTACTCCACTGCAGGTGTTAATTCTGCCTCTAGATTTGGAGAAGCAACTGCATATTTCCACCAGTGCAGTGTAGAAGAGTCTGGCTTTTGGCAGTCAGTAGATTTCATTACAACAGCAGTGTGCCCAGGTGGCCGAGAAGGCCAACGGTATCCTGGCTTGTATCAGGAATAGTGTGGCCAGCAGGAACAGAGAGGTGATCTTGCCCCTGTACTTGGCGCTGGTGAGGCCACACCTTGAATACTGTGTGCAGTTTTGGGCACTGCAGTATAGGAAGGATAAGGAGGTGCTGGAGAGGGTGCAGAGAAGGGCAACTAGGCTGATCAGGGGTATGGAGAACAGGCCTTATGAGGAAAGGCTCAGGGAGCTAGGGCTGTTTAGCCTGGAAAAGAGGAGGCTGAGGGGAGACCTTATCACTTTCTTCAACCATCTGAAAGGAGGTTGTAGAAGGACAGGTGTTGGCCTCTTCTCCCTTGTGACTAGCAATAGGACTAGAGGGAATGGGTTCAAGTTGTACCAGGGCAGGTTTATATTAAATATTAGGGGAAATTTCTTCACTGAAAGAGTGGTGCAGTGTTGGAACAGGCTGCCCAGGGAGGTGGAGTCATCATCCCCGGAGTTTTTCAAGAAACGGGTAGATGGGGGATGGTTTAGGGATAGAAGAAGTGAAGGGCTCTCGGTCGGACTTAATGATCTTGAAGGTCTTTTCCAGCTGTGATGATTCTCTTATTCTATTTCCTTATCTCAGTACTCCAAAATGAATATGTATTGTTATTATGATTTTATTAGTACATGTCTGGGCCATTGATTAAAAGATAAAATTATTTGAAGCTGGTTTTATTTAGCAAAACTATCTGAGGACTGCAAGAAACTCAGGATATCCATTTTCAGATTGCTATATGCTGGATCCGAATCCCAAGCTCATCACAGATTTTTTTTCAGCATTAGTTCCCTTCCGAATGTTCTTCTCTCAGTGCAAACTGATCCTAGGAATGAATAAGCATTTGGATGCATTTGGTGAAACTTAGGTAGAAATAGGTTCAAAATTACCCAGAAAACTTCCGCTTACCATGCTGCTTACTCCCTTATGCATAAATCCATAGATGCCATGGTTTTTGTACTAGTTTTACATCAGTGTTACTGAAATCCCTGCATGCTGGGCTGGCCTCATGGGCCTTTACTGTAAAATTTAGAAGTTTATTTTGGATCAGGAGGTGGATCTCAAGTTCCCAGTCTATATTCCCATCTCAGAAGCTACACTCATGCTTGCTGTTGTACACATACACATTTGCCCAATATCTGTTAACTTTTATATGTATTGGCGCATTCTGCAGCAGAATGGAGAATCTCTCACCTTCTGTGAGGGCATAGGATGGCAAAAGAAGCAGTTTCCTGGATGGTGGAAATGGAATCTGAAGATGCAACTACACACTTGGGGAACATTTAAAACACCAGGCTACATTACATAAAAAAGCAGTACCCTTCTGCTCACAGAGGAGTTATCCCTGTTTGGTGCTGTGGAAGAAAGAACAGTATTTATTTTCAGGGTCACAGCTGTGACTCTGCAGATAAGGCAAATACTTTACTGAAGCCTGCACAAGCTGACCAAAGTCTAGGATCTTAGAAACACTTTTATGGTTAACATCTGCTAATGGGACACACTCAACACTGTGACTTCAGACAAGTCCCTGCTCATCTCAGTGAATAACCTGAAGGATCTTCAGGGACTTTCAACTCTCCCCAAGCACTTTAAAGGAAGCATCAGGTTTGTTTTCTTCGGCAGTTACCTGATGGCACAGACAATTCAGCAGAGCTGCTATTGATTCTCCAGATTATTTAACAGCTTCTATAAGCTCACCTCTGCTATACAGCCATGGTCTGTCTCATAGCCCTCCACCATCCTCATTCCTTGAGTTTTACCAGTAGTAAAGATATCTCTTCTTAATTAGAGTAGTCCAAATCCATAGGGGTTAGGCACTACAGAACTCTCGAGGCCAAGGACTGCACAGCAAATCATCTTCTCTGCCTATGCTGGCAGCCATGACAACAGCTGTAAAACACTGCTCAGACCATGAGCATGACTGCTTAGCACCTAGTGTCACAAGTGATATAGTAAAAAATGAGAGTTTCTATGGGAGAAAGCTATTACTGAATAGCACTTTATTCCATTGGCATGCCTACTGCTTGGAGAGTTTGGCTTTCCCCTGCCCCAGATAAACCACATATGTATTTGAGATAATTTCTTACATTGCTTGTGGTGTCTCTTGGTACCAGGTGAGCTGCTCCAGTGAAACAGCTGCTCTGCTTTCTCCTCTCATATACACATGGGCTAGGACAGCATTAAAGACATGAAAATAGGCATATCAGGATAAGGAAGAAGAAGTCACTTCTGTAGTCACTCTGCAATGATGCAGAAAATTCTTATCAAGTTATATGAAGGGCTTTACTATCCCTCTAAATCAGAAGAGATCTCTTGTTCTTGTGATAATGTTTCTCCTGGAAGCTCCAAAAACATATTGAAGACTTCTGAGCAATTCTGAATTCCTATATTTATTTTTGTTTAAGTTAGTAGCTCATATCCAATGTATATTGTTAGCCAGTATCAATTAAAGCCACACAATATAACAGATGCCATCATGCTGAAAGTGGTTACATTTTACTAGTTATAAGCATTATGTACTTAGACAAGAACATTTCTCCAGAAAAGTCAATCCAGGAAGCTCAAATTTTACATCTAAAACAAGATTTAATGAATCAATAACATTTCTCTGGATTTGTTTTGATTGTATTACACAGATCACTGTGTTCCTCTCAAAAAAGAACTCCTTTGAATCTTACTTTGTTAAGAACAGTAGTAACAGCAAAAAACCCCACATTACTTTGTGTGGACAGGCACAGTCTGAAAATCACTTGTGGTCTCCTGTGACCCCTGGTGCGATAACTGTGCCGACAGCAGAGGGAGCATTAAACTCACTGCCCATGGGAAAGTGTGGGGAGTGATACCCATGTTCCTATAATCCTTGGATGGGTAGGATGAGCTCATTAGCCTTCTGGCAGTCATCCTAGGAGAGGGACAACTCTGATTCCAAACCCCGGGCAGATGGAGCTTGTTTAGCCCTGGAAGGCCTTCCATCTAAGAGGTTAAACCTGCGTCCTAAGGACCTCGCTGCCAGCGTCCAAGCTTGCTAGGCCCTGGTAACTGACCTTTAGGACTAAAGGGTGGGTCCAGCTCTGTGCATGCTGTGTCTCACCTAAAAAAATCCATTGCGCAGGCTCGAGGGTGCTATCTGCTAGCCTCTTTTTATCAGCGCGCTTGTAAAAAGGCGCTGATGAGGAGCATGGATGGAGCCCTCCCTGGATCTTTGTTGGCGAAGCCTAGCCACAACGACGACTTCATGTGGAAAGGATGTAGCAGCAGAGGGATTTTCTAATTAAATGTCAGTATGTGAAGTTTGCATGGTTACAGCATGAATTCTTAGTGGATTTGATGATTCAGCTGCAATTTGGATCCAGCTAAAGCAAAAAGTCATATTCCATCATCGGCATCACTCTTGATTAAACTACGCAAACAAAAGACCCTACAGTATTTGAGTATAACTTTGCTGAGGTATCATGTGATACCTGTGATTTTAATGTTTATTTCAATATATTCTTTTCCTTTGCCTGTGGGAAAACTGTGGCAGCTGATGAAGGAGATTGCTCTCTGTGTTGCTCTAACTTCAGCCTATCCTTAAGTCAAAGTTGGCATCAGGTAAGTGGGAATTGGCAATGGTCTGGATTACTTAAAAAAAAAAGTCTGTGACCTGTTCCTAGCATTTCCTTGCTAGAAATGGTTTTGATATGCGAATAGACGAAAGAACACTAGAATTTTCCTAGAACAAAAAAGTAACTCACTGGTGCAGGGCTCTAATGTTGGCCATTTCCTTCCCTGTACTGCCTCCCAAGGGTGATGAAGGCACTGATCTTTGGTGAGCATTGTAGCCTCTTTTAGCAGTCTCTAGAGAATGGTGCTAAAAGACAGTTTAGCTTAGGGAATTCTCACACTATTCTGGAGTCCAAACAATTCCCAAGTGCATCAGTTATAGCCTTTAAATATATAAATTTATATATATTTATATAATATCTATTTATACATACACGTATATATATATATATATATATATATATATAATCTCCTTTAAATCCAATGCTAAGAAAAGCTTGAGTAGCCCCGGCAAGCTGGAGACTAAGTAATCATTTCTGAAGGACAGAAACTTCCTGGATGGACTTTTCATCTGTCTGATAGTGTGAAATTCCCACGCATATCTGATCCTGACATGGCTTCGTCAGCAACACCTTGTGAAAAACAAACTGGTGCTGGTAGAGATAAGCACTGAAAAGCTCCCATTCCAGCTCATTCCCTAGTATATCAATCAATAATATTCTGTGGAATCTAGAAGGCAGCCAAGGATGTCTCAAAAAAGCGGAGCAGCAAGAATTTCCTCTATTGATAGCACATAATCATGGCTATGCTTGTATGCTTTCTCACCAGTGAAGGTGGCTCCATAAGGAGTAACCAATGCTCCTGAAGAGCAGTGCTGAGAGTGACCAGAAGAGCAGCTTTTACCTGAATTCTGGAAGTAGTCAAACCCCTTGGCACTTTTCTTATGGGCAGGTCATCACGCTGCTAGTTTCTCCGGAGTGTGAATCATCTGTTTTGCAGAATCTAGTGCTAACAGACTACATTCAGCATGTTTATCTCTTTCTTTTGGCAGAAAGGGTTGCTTGGTTTGGGTGAGGTTTTGTTCACATCAGTATGGAGGAGAAGGGAGTTGCTTCCACTGCAACTTTGGTGGCAAAAAGAAGGGAATAGTGAAGAGGGAGAGAAGTGACTGAAGAAGAATAGGGCATCAAAAAGAAAATGACACACAATCTAAGGCAAAGAACAGAGAGATGACATTTACAGAAGTAGGCACACTTCCAGAAAGGGAACCCTGTGCTACAATTTGGATTTGCAACTTTGATTAAGCTTTCTTAATGTCCAGCTTTTCCTGATATGGATGAAACAAAAAACCTTCAAAAGCAGAACACCAGAAAAATGCCTGCGCTACTTTGTCTCCAGGGGGATCTCCCAAGAAGGCCCTCTCCTTCCTTATGCTATGTGCCTGTGCCACAGCATAAGGATGTAAAGAAACAGGCAAACGGGAAAATGAAATATGTGTCGGGACTACTGCTGGCCTCACAAAAATAAGCATCCAGAGTGAGTTGAGAGCCCATTGCACCCTTGCTTTCTCCATTCCATTTCATTCTTCATATTTCCTGAATATAATAAAGGTTACCTGGGACATTTCAAAAGTCGCAGCCAGAAACAACCCATAATTACCAAGCTAATAAAACTGGCAAGTCTATCAAACTGCATAAGAAACAGCCTACAGTTTTCTACATCTGCATGCTGGAAAAATCAGACTGAAGTGAAAGCTGACATTCCTCCCATCACTGTGTTTCGCATAACCACTGTTTCCATGGAAGATATACAGACTTGGCTTTCTACAACCACACTCTTCTATGTATTTCATAGGAAAATAGATTTCTTCCCCCCCTTCAGCAGCTCAATCCGCAGAGACAGTCACAGCTACCTTAAGGGACAGTGAGAAGCCATTTGCTCCTCTTTTTTTTTTTTTAAGCAGAGGGAACATGGTGCAAGATATGTAAAGAGCAAGTCTTAATGGATACAATCAAGATAAAATTTGCTATAAAAAGTCTGCATGTGATTTTCTAAGACCACAGGAGTTCTGCTCATGATGTTTTGTTTTTCTGCATTTTGCACATTTGAGGCACCTATGGATTGATTTCATTTTCATAATTTTATACACAGAATTGCTGTTTCTGTTTTCCAGAACTGAGGCTCCAGTGTTGCAAATGGTAGCATGCAGATAGCTATGAAGTTCTGCCATTACACATCAGCTATGGCCTGGTGCCAAACTCTGCCTGGAGCATTTGAAAAGGTTTAGTGGGAAGGTGATAAGACAGCTGCAGACATTTCAATATGCATAAATTTAAATCTAAGTTTATCCATATTTCTGTTTCCTAATTTTTGCTACTGTTCTTGAAATTTGTCCAGGTTTAATTGGATATATGGCTAAAGCTTGTTGCTCTTCATAGGGTGGGGGTATGAGTTGCACAGAAATAAATCTGTCAGTCTCTAGATTTTGTGATCTTTGGATTGGTAATGATGTTCTAGTTTAGTAGGGAAAGAAATTTGATTTACCTGGTGTTTCCCAGCTGGCATCTCTGTGGCATGAAGTGTATTGGGTCAACATATGATAATGTCTTACTTTGGTTTAGATGTGACTCAAGGGTAAGTTGAGTCCTAGAACTGAATCAGTTAGCTGGGGGTTCTGTAAAAGTAGCTTTCTCTAGAGTGGATCAGTCCTGTGGCAGGGGGTTATTTTGTCTAGCTGGATCTTTAAACAGGTTTTTATATGAATAGGCTTGGTAGAAGAGCTGAGGATGTGGAATGCCTACCTACACAAGAGATTAATCTAATTTGGAATGACTGTCAGGACCTGATTTCCAACACTGATTTTGATTTTACCTGCCTAGTTTCTTTTAGAGAATCTACTTTATCATTGTATTCTTCCTTTCCCTCTACTTAAAAGATGCTTGGGGGTCTATGTTCCTTAAGATTTGGCATTTTTAGATAGGGCAAATTACTTCCAGATGTGTCCAGTAATACTGTGTTTTAATTTTCCAGTCAGAATATGGTATACAACCATGAGGAAAGCCCTAGGTTTGTCAGAAATGATACTCCAAACTAGCTGAAATTGATTCTTAATTGTAGACTTTGACACAAGAATTTGAAAAATGTCCTTTCCATCCAGACTTAAAACCTCACATTCTGCTACTATGTGGATTTCTACTATATGGAGCCATGCTTTGTTTTCTTAGTAACCCTGATAATATGTAAAACATCTACACTGAAGGCTTCTCAAGCCCTTTGATCTTGCAACAGAAGGATGTTGTTCCAAGCTCTAGGATTGAGCCCTCTGCTATTTATAGAGAAGCTTTCATCATCATGTGGAAAACAGATTTGAAAGACTTTTCTCTGGCCCATGCAATTAGTTCTATACCTAGAAAATTAGTTGGCAGTCCTGACATGTCGTGGGAGAAAAACAAAAGGAGGGCAACAGGAACTTCTTTCTGTAACCTTCAATTTGAGCAATCGTAGATTTTTTTTATTGACCCTTGGAAACAAAACCCAAAGGAGAGTTAACCAAAGTGCTATGCAATGGCTGCTGCAGCTGGGAGTTTAGAGTTGGACTGGAGCCTGAAGGAGCCTAATTTAGAGCTTTGGAAGTGAGTACTAAATCTAAATATATGTATGTATGCTCATTTATAGTAGTCATGACACAATAAGTGCCACATGAGTGCTTGGATTTGAAAGGTCTCTCTTTCTTAGCTGGATCAGTAAGAGGAAAACTGGATGTTAAGATAGGGTCTAAGGAGGTAACAACAAACAGCAATGGGCCCCAGCGACTGATTTCAAATGGAAAAGGTGGAAAACCTTGTACCACATGTATAAGCATAATTTCTTACTTTTTACTCTGGCTTCTTTATTTTGTTCACTTTTCAGAGTGAATCCCCAGAAGCCTGCCAGTAAATCTACCAAAGAAGTTTGGTTTTTTTCCTAAAAGAAGAAATAATAATAAAACTTTAGTTCACCAAAATGTTTGGATGCTGTTATGGTTAGAAAATCCCCAAATTAATAAAGTGTGTTTTTCAGTGCCATGTCAATCACCAGTGGTGAAAAGATGAAAGAGAAATAAAAGAAAGAGAAACAAATTGAATAATGGAGACAAAGCTTTCAAAAAAAACCCCCGAACCCCCCCAAATTTAAAAAAACTAAACCCACAATAATCAATGTATAATTGCTCTAATTTGTAAGCTAAGGCTTTTAAATTCCAAAGCTTTCTGTGAAACTCTTTTCCTTTCTTCTGTCAACTCTGCTACAGACCTAGAATGGTGATGCATTGAACCTGATATATTTTATCATATGTAGCTGAAAGGTAGAACCTGCTACCAGATCTTTTAGCAACTAAGGATCGCAAGACTATAATATCACACCTAGCCCATCGTTCCTACAGGAGGCACGGTAGTATGGATCTGTCTATTTTCTGAAGTGCTTTTAAGTGCTTATGAAAAGATCAGGCAGCCTCTGTGAGCCTTGCCGGGAAGGCATTGAGATTTGCTCAACTCCTCTGCATAATATTCAGACACCAAAAAAAGAGCAGGGAAAGAGATTTACCAAGTGCTCATCAACTGCACTGTTCAAACTTGGTGCCAGAGCAGCAAAGGAGCTTTGGGAACACAACCTCTTGGAGTGCCTAGTGTGAACCCATTTTGAACTGGATCACTGGAAGTGAGAAAGGCCTGACCTTCCCTTCAAGATTAAACCTTATTCCACCATTTCCCTTTCTCGAAGGAACATGAAACATCTATTACCAAAAACTCTGGGGTTTCGTTGGAAGTCATGTTAATAGGTCTTAAGCATCAGGATCTTTCAGAGTCCTAGATGCAACAGAGTAGCCACTAATTTAATCAACTTCTTGGCTGGGGATAGGAGTGGCCTGGACTTTGTATATTCTATTGCAATGAATATCCCAGGTAAGAAAGGCCCTGTAACTTTTGTGATTTTAGGTTCTTCCAATCTCATTTCAATAGAGGAAGAAATCCTGTCCTGCTCTTTCAACATCTGCAGAATTTCTTTCTTTGGCTGATCCTGCTGTATGTGCAAGTGTCTTTCCACTCCTGGGGAATGACAGAGCTCTAGTCCTTTGGGGACTGATTATTTCTATCTCCTCTAGCTCTTTTTTTCCATTCACAGGAAGGAAAGTGGGCTACATGCCTCTGTTCCTTTCTCTATTTGTACCAAAAAGCATTTCTGGAAGGTCTGGACTTTTTATGGTTTCCTTGAAGCTTTATTTTAACATGTTTCACTGTAACAGTAACTAGGTAACAGATAACTATTACTGACCTTGTTTTAGTGTTTGCTTCGCTTCGTACAGTTGTGTGATGTAACACGTACTGTTAGTTGTACTTAAGACACGGCAATAGCAAGCATTTATTATGTGTTGAATGAATTCTCTATGACCCTCAGATAAAATACAATATAGGTGACCACAGGCATGGGATGAGAGCCGGAGCTTTAAACACAAAGAGTCATACCAGTAGATCCACAACTACAAACAGCTCAGCACTGGTCAGTTTTTGGTTATCAGAGAAAAGCAACCTTGGCAGCTGGGTAAAACTGGTTCTAGTGGTAAGGGAAGAGAACAAAGAATTAGTATCGTCGTCGTGGCTAGGCTTCGTGAACGATGATCCAGGGAAGGCTCCATCCATGCTCCTCATCAGCGCCTTTTCCAAGAGCGTTGATAAAAAGAGGATAGCAGATAGCACCCTCGAGCCTGCACTATGGATTTTTTTTAGGTGAGACACAGCATGCACAGAGCTGGACCCACCCTTTAGTCCTAAGGTTCAGCTACCAGGGCCTCGCAAGCTTGGACGCTGGCAGCGAGGTCCTTAGGACAGAGGTTTAACCTCTTAGATGGAAGGCCTTCCAGGGCTAAACGAGGTCCATCTGCCCAGGTTTGGAATCAGAGTTGTCCCTCTCCTAGGATGACTGCCAGAAGGCTAATGAGCTCATCCTACCCATACAAGGTTTATAGGAACATGGGTATCACTCCCCACACTTTCCCGTGGGCAATGAGTTTAATGCTCCCTCTGCTGTCGGCACAGTTATCGCACCAGGGACCACAGGAGACCCAAGTGATTTTTCAGACTGTGTCTGAAAGAATTAGTATATAACATATGTTAAACACAAATGCAGCTGTAACATGGCCTTATAGACCAAGGAAGAAAGTAGAAAGCAGATGTTAGCAAACATAAAAATTATCTGACCGCAGATCTTGGAGTGAGAAGGAAGAATTAATATCGATAACATCCCACACCTCCCAGACAGATGTTGACTGTGCTGTGACAATCTGCCCATGGCCTGATGCTATCAACCTTCATACCCAGAGAAGCAAAGCAAGGGCAAGCACAATATCAGACAAAGGGATAGGAACTATAAGCTTGTATATATGTCATTTTTAACTGTATTCCACTTGAACTGTAAATATCATTGTAACTGTAAGTATCATTGTAACTGTAAGTCCATTGTAACTGGACTAAAAATAGTTAATTGATTAAATGTCTTAGAGATTAATTAAACTAAAAATAAGTCATGGGGTTGCATAAAAGGTGTGTTCGCCTTTTAGTTCATGGATTTAGAGTATAATGATGGAGAATTCAGGCAATCTAGTCTTTAGTATAGACACAATAAACTGGTAACACAGCTCAGAGCACAGTCTGTACTGTGAGTAGCAGATTGGAGGCAGCAGGGGAAAAAAACATCAGTGTGTGTTGCAGTCCAGCAAAAGCCTTGCCAGGAACTGGGGCCATAAACCAAGGGTGTTTTCAACTACTGGAGGAGGGGGTTCAGTGTATTAATTTCTTGTAAAAGCACTCACTATCAGTGATGTGCATTGTTTGTGAAAAGCCAAAGCAAATGTAGCAGAACAGGGCAGGCCAGACTGTGCCTGGCTTCCTAGGAAGCTCCATGGTTCTATAAACTGAGTTGTGCGGTCTGCTGGGATTTACAGGCTTTACAAATTTATGAGGCATAGGAAAATGAAATGATGATGGCTTATCCCTGGCTTTTCAGACAGCTTTAAGCGAGCAGCACATTTTAATGTCATGTGGCAGGTTGGGGCCTAGGATGCTTGCTTTTATTGTGTGCAAGCTATGCTTACCCTCTGCAATAATGTATTTTTGCCTATGAGCTCCGTTTCAATTTCTGCATGTTCTGCTTCACTTTCCATTTGCCTTTGCCAGCTACATTTGCTGAGTTTCAATCAGTCATGACTGATAAATTTGTGAGACAGAGGACTGGAAAAGATAGCTGTACTTTGGGATGGTAGTGGTTGCTGTGCAACAAAATATGCATATCTAAAGCAGCAGGCTACAGCCTTCCTTCCTACAGACACTGAGGTAGGCATTGCAGGGTATGTAAAAGAATATGGGAACACCTGATGGAAGGTGTGTCATGATATTGAATAACCCACAGTGGCAGGCATGTAATACATTAATAGAATCTGTGTATACTCCTTTTAGTGTGCCCTGGCATTCAGCCTCAATGTTGTCTGGATCAGGTGCAGGGTGCAGTGCGTCACAGCTCCCCTAGCCTGAGTGCTGTACCTCCTTTTTAAGGCAACTAGCAAACTGATGGAGAGTCTGGGAGGTGGCTAGGGACCCTTAATATAACCAGGTTACATTTTGATTTCCCACACACATACATTTTGTATGGTGAAATTTATTTTGGTGAAAGACGAATGTACTATTTTTTTATCCAAAGAGAAGTAGGAGGAACCTCAGAAATACAATCCGCTTTATTTTAGTAGTATGTTTCCATGGGATTTTTAAACTCTTGCCCTTCATAACATATAGAAAACAAATATTAAAGTGTGGTTGTTCTTGTGGGTTGTATGGGGAATAGGGGTATTGTAGACATGGACTTGAGGGAAGCATTAACTAAATATATATTTATATAAAATAAATTACAGTGATTGGTGGCAGGCCTGTGTTATCACTATTTTCATTACTCATGTAGTTTTATCAGGTTCTCTTCTAACCCTTGTCTGTTTAACCTGGGCTGTAGTCATTCTCCTGTATGCACAATAAATGGGACATTTGGCTTAGAGCAGTAATATAGTGCAATAATATGCCTTCAGACTGCTCTGGCTCAAATTATAGAATCATAGAATCATTTAGGTTGGAAAAAACCTGTAAGATTACCAACTCCAATCTAGTGTAAAGAAAACCTTAATCCTTCTTCTTTTGTTTTTTGCCTCCTACAGAGGGGGTTGAACAGTTTTAATACTATTTCACAGAGATTTTCACTTTTTCCCCCTCACAAAATTATCTATGCATTGTATCATTACATTATGATATCCTATCTTCAAAGTCTATACATCTCTCTTTGAATTTTTTCTGATTTTGGTGTCATCAAGACTAGTTGTGAAATAGGATGTGATTTTAAACACATAAGAGGAAAAGAAAACCTTACTAATATGTTTGTTATCATTACTTAAGTTAGCTAGCTGCTGTTATGCCCTTTTCTCTGTACTTAAAACTTTAGGCTCCATGGTAAGCAGTCATCTCTGATGGGACAATACTCATCATGAAGATGAGACTACATCCTGTATACAACTTTTAGACAGTAAAAGTAGTTAATTAGAGAAATCATCTGCAGAGAAAATGAGCAACATGCATCTGAACTTCTCTATTTGTCATGGCCCTGATGGTATGAAATGGCTTTCTTTGCCCTGAGCAGCCTCACCTGACCCTACTGAGCACGTATGCCCAGCCCTAACCCCAGTCCCCTGATGGAATGACCCAGGCCACCCTTGTTCCCTTGCACTGTTCTGGTTGTCCTTGGGCTGGCAGGAGCCTGTTCCTGCCGCCAGCCTTATCCTGCCTGTTGGCAAGGTCAATAATGGTGCCTCTCTCCACTCCATCCCACCTGTGCTGTGTGGGCCAGCCCCCGTTACTGCTGCTTTCTCATAATGAGGTCAGGCAAGGCTTTGGGACAAGGCTCGAGACCAAGCTTAAATAGGACTCCTAGGCCCTTACACAGATTATGCGTGGTGAGGGCCCTGAATCATAGAATCATAGAATGGTTAGGGTTGGAAGGGACCTCTGGAGGTCATCTAGTCCAACCCCCCTGCATTGGGCAGGGACATCCCCAACCAGATCAGGTTGTCCAGAGCCCTGTCAAGCCTCACCCTGAATGCCTTCAGGGTTGGGGCGTCAACCACCTCCCTGGGCAATCTGTTCCAGTGTTCCACCACCCTTGTGGTGAGGAACTTCTTTCTAATGTCCAGTCTAAATCTACTCCTCTCCAATTTAAAACCATTGCCCCTTGTCCTTTCAGTCCAGGCCTTTGCAAACAGGCCCTTTCCAGCCTTCTTCTAAGTTCCCTTTAGGTACTGGAAAGTCACTAGTAGGTCCGCCCAAAGTCTTCTCTTCTCCAGGCTGAACAATCCCAGCTCCCTCAGCCTGTCCTCGTAAGAGAGGTGTTTCAGCCCCCTGATCATTCTCATGCCCTCCCCTGTCCTCGTAGGAGAGGTGTTCCAGCCTTCTGATCATTCTTGTGGCCCTCCTTTGGACCTGCTCCATCAGGTCCATGTCCTTTCTGTATTGAGGGCTCCAGAACTGGACACAGTATTCCAGATGAATGAAGTTATGCAGGGCAATTAAGGTTATTGGTGCCCTTTGGGGTCATGACGCTACTCTCATTAGCCATGCAAACATTCATACAGCCTCTCTATGCTACCCTGAGACCCAAAATGTTTGTGCATTTAAATACCACACCCTGTTCAGAATGAGCTTTTTTGCAGAGAAGCAGCTGTGTCATGAGCACCCTTGTAAATCTGTTGATATTACAAAGCTCAGATACTGAACAGAAATCCCACACTGGAGATGATGACAGTCTGAGCATGCACAAAGAAAATTACATATCTGAGCACGAAGCAATGACCCAAGTGCTAGTGACACTATCTAAACTCTAATGCAAGGTTTGAGAATTTTTTCATCTGCTACTGTGATTACAGATTTTGGAGAAACAGCCTATCTATGACACAGAGAGAAAATGAGAATAGCCAGAGCTGCTTGAGAGAACAGAGAGGGAGCAATGGATTTAGCATTCATGGTAGAAACAGCAGAACAGTGTTAAGCAGTAGAACAGCAGGATCCTGGTGCAGTATTCCTTTGTAATTGTAAGGAGAGAGAAAGACAGTTATAGCAATAAAACCCTACTGATGTAAGTCCACAAAGACAGGCTTATTATTTCTTGCTGAGAATCTGGTAAGAATCAAATGTTGTTTTCTCAACATGTTTGCACAGGCAAGTGTAGAAAGACCTGAGTCTGCTGGAGAGAGTGAGCTCAGTCTGGCAGGCTGTATAACAACTCTCAGCCCTGCTAAGGAGCTCAGTGTGACATACAGCGTCCAGATCTAAGCAGGCGTGCACAGAAACCAAAGGGCCCTCTCTAGCCAAGGGTATTTTATGTTTGCAGGCTAGCTTGGAGAAAACTTAGCCTGTTGCTGCAAGTCTGTATAAAACTGTTAGTGAGTCTCATTTAAAAGTAGATGAGAGTAGGCTTGCTTGCCTTCTGCATATTAATCTTGCCAAACTTTGCCTTAATGTCATGGTTTCACCTAGGTGGGCCGCTTAGCACCATGCAGCAGCTCACTTACTCCTCCTGGTGGCATGGGGGAGAGAAACAGAAGGATAAAAGTGCAAAAACTCATGGATTGGGATAAAGACAGGTTATAGGTAAAGGAAAAGCTCTATGCAGAAGCAAAGCAAAATGAGAAATGAATTCACTCATTCCCATTGGCAGGCAGGTGTTCAGCCATCTCTAGAAGAGCAGGGCTCCATCAGGTGTAATGTGTACTTGGGAAACAAGTGCCTTAACTGCAAATGTCTATCCCTTTCTCCTTCTTTCCCCTAATTTTTATCGCTGAGCAGTACATTGTATGATACGGAATATCCATTTAGTCAGGTGGAGTCAGCCTTCTCAGCTGTGTCACCCCTCAACTTCTTGTGCACTCCCAGCCTACTTGCTGGCAGAGCAATCTGCAGAGCAGAAAAGGCCTTAACACTGTGCAAGCATTATTCAGCAATAACTAAAACACACCTGTGTTATCAACAGTGTTTTGGCCATAAATCAAAAACATACCACCAAACAAGCTACAGTGAAGAAATTTAGCTCTGTCCCAGACAAACAAGCACACTTAGTTATGGCAGAATTATCTTTCAGGCTGGTTCGTAACCTTCTAGACTTCCTTTCAAACACATGAACTGCTGTTACCGTTAGACGCTGAACTCCACATCTCTTCACAAGGCTTTTAGCTCTGAGGTGCTCTGCTGTGTCACTGCCTCTCCTATCCTCTATTTGACTTTGTGAGTTGTAACCTTGCGTCTGTCTTTTTAACATACAAGACTCTCATAAGAGGACATAAGCAGTATGTCATTACGTTGTAGTTGAAGAAGTGGTTCAATAATTTGAGCAGACTCATCAACTGTTTTCTCCAAGTGATTAACACTTCTCTGTATTTGACCTTTTGCTGTGTTCTTTGCAGTTTTTAGATGCTGAACTCTCTAGTTAGCCAAAATATATCAAGTTCAATGAGAATTAGGCTTAGATGAAAATTTGTGCTGGTTCTTTCTTCTGTTACCTTAACAACCAGTACATATAGCTCGGAAGTAACATTTTCATCTGAAAATATACATTTCCATTCTTCATGTTCACTGAAGAATGGTGTTGTAAATGAAATATGACACATAATTTATATGTGCTTGTTTTTTCATAGGAATTCGAAATGCCAGATACCAAGCAGCTCTCCTGTCAAGTTGTTGTTTTTTTTTTAATTTACCCTCATCAGAAAGGGAAAACTTCTTGTTTAAGCAATTCAACACCAAAGATAAGATTACAAAATGGAGGAGATCATGGAATCATAGAATAGGATNCAAGGACATATAGATGTGTTTCAAAAATAATTTCCTTGAAAACAACCAGTAACCAAAGCAAAATTATTAACTTATACTCAATTTCTTCCTAAGAAAGAGGTTTTGTCTGGTTCTACATTAACAGGTCCAGGAGTGGTAGTTTTCAGTGGAGGACTGCAGATGATTTCTTAGATTAAAAAAAATAAAATCTTCAAAATTCATTTAAAGCTGTAAGCTTCCCAATGATTGTACATGTAGAAGTGCCACCAAATATGTACCAGCATGTAGTCCACAGTTTCCTTCAGTATGATAAGGCTTAAAAATGCTGTATTCTAAGAAGTTTTGTCTGCCTGTATGAAATGATTTCGCTCTATGGAAACCTGATAACTCAGACTCCTCAATTCAACAGCTCACATCAGGATGTTCTTAAATTTCAAGTACTCAGATGAGCAACCAGACTTCATATATGATTAACACTTAGTTCATTGACAAGAGTCCTGACGTTACTGATCATATTCTACACATTTTCTATAGGTGACTGGCTCTAGGACTTTTAAACTGTTATACTACTAAGTTTACTTTAAACTCCATCATGAATGCACTTTGAGGTTGTAACTAACTTGTATTAAGCTTGTGAATTTCTCACACTTCAGTATGGTTTGCAAATTTTCAGTGCCAGTAATCCTTTACTGACAAATCAAGCCCCTTAAGTCATATTAAAATGTCTTGCTTTTAAAAATTATTTCAAACTTGTTAAGGCCTCAATCAGAGAAAGGACTTAACCCTTCCTGAAGTATGTTTCAACACACTCTTATCAAGTCGTAACACAATGAATCTATTTGAAATGTATCAGCAAGGTTTAAAGTGGGGAATAACAAAATCCAAATTCCAAAACAATTTTCCATTGCATTTGTTTTGAAATGGTTACTATTTAATTTTATTTTATCAGCAGGATAAATTACTCTCCTTAAAAATCCAAGGAAAATTTACTTGACAAGTGGTTAATGACACCTAGGTGCTGCTGGAAAAACCCTTGGCTAAATTAATAATACCTACTATAAAATACGTGACTGCACTTGAAGTTCTTGCCCTGATTAGCTGTTCTGATGAAGGGAAAGGGTAGATAAGGCAGACAATCAGGCTTCTTGCTTTCTCCTCTCCCCATTTTCCTCCATGTTCTACATATTTGTTCTAGTTATGTATCTTGTGAACTCTGGGTCTTAGTACCAGTTCATTTCCACACATCTTTCCTTACAATACCATGCTGCTTGCAAGTGTAGACATTGCCCTTCCTTTGGCCAGGAAGACTTTCTACAAGGCAGAAGGAGATTGCAGCTTCTCTTGTGGAGCTACTGACTCCAGGAATACAAGCAGAGCCATACAGCACTACTTGGACCCAGAAGCTCACAGCTCACAGACTGTGGAACTGCACTGAAATGCTCAGAGCAGCCAACAACCCTCAGGTGAGGCTGAAGAACTTCACAAGAACCAGAGGTGAATGTGCAGGGCTTGCTTGCTGCAACTCAGAAAGACATCAAGTTAATTTTAAAGCAAGTCTGGAGGCAAGAGTTGCTGTTAGAACATGGCAATCAGGGAGAAAGTTGGATATAAACTATTTTTTTTTTCTGTTGGGCTAATCTATCTGACCTTCACTCGTAAATTTGGTTTATTTGCCTAGATTTTACTCAGATCATACCTGGCTTTTTGAACATTTTGATCTTCTTTAGGGAGCTTCTTCAGGGAAAGACACAAGGCAGATCCATCTTAAACCTTTAGCCAACTCAGTGTCTCATACCAGGCCATGTATAGTTACTTCTGTGGTCCCTGCAAGGAGTCAGCCTTCCACAGAGCTGGACTAAATGGTAGCGCCAATAAGACACATAAACTGAAGTCAAAAGTAGAAGAGGATGATTTTCAGTAACTACACACTAGATGTGTCAGAACTGCAAAGTTATAACATTGTATTGAGAAGATGCTGGATGGGAGCAATATAGCTGACTTGTGGAAAATGTTGAACACAACAGAAATGCCGTTCTCAGAAAGAGATGGGTTAATGAAGTGCCAAGGTCTCACTTTCTCACTGAAGTTGTTAGTACCTCACTGGACAGACAACCCTCTCCCCCAGAGTGAATGCTCTGTTATCCACAACACACAAAAGCAGCCATGACTGGAACACAATCCTTTAGTATTAACAAATGGAAACATAATACTCACTTATAAGGTGTTCAGCACACTGATTTTAAGTGAAGTACATTCAAGTTCATTTAGGAAGCTGAATGCTCAGTTTAAAAGCATGTCATTAGGCACATTTCAAATTGAAACACAAGCTTGCTGATGATGGGGAATGCCTTTCTTCAGCAGAGCATTCAAACTAGTCATAGAATAATGAAAGCTGCTTTCCTTCACGATATGCTGGATCACAGATACCAGCTTGCTGAAAAGCAAAGCCACATACACTACATTGCAGTGTGCAGATGTAATATAGCTATGGTTCAGCTGCCACTCCTGTGACAATTAGATTTAGGTGCTAGAAAAATCTCACCATTCAGTGAAAGAGGGACCTAAACCAGTGATATATATGCTTCGACAGTTTTATTATTTAAGATAGTTGCACCTCAAATATTGTGTTCAGTTTTGGGCCCCTCATTACGAGAAAGACACAGAGGCATTAGAGCATGTCCAGAGAAGGGCAACAAGGATGGTGAAGGGTCTAGATAATAAGCCTTATGAGGAGCAGCTGAGGGACTTGGAGTTCTTTAGTCAAAGGAAGCGGAGGTTCAGCCTAGACCTTACCTCTCTACAACTACTTGAAAGGAGGATGTAGTGAGATGGGAGTTAGTGTCACAAGTTACCAGTGACAGGACAAGAGGAAATGGCCTCAAGTTGCACCAGGAGATATTTAGATTGGATATCAGGAAAAATTCTCCACTGAAAGAGCTGTTAGGCTTTGGAACAAGATGCCCAAAAAGGTGGTAGAGTCACTGTCCCTGCAGGTGTTTAAAAAATGTATAGATGTGGTACTTAGAGACATGGTTTAATGGTGTGGTGGAGACAGGTAAATGATTGGACTTGATGATTTTAGAGGTCTCTTAATGATTCTGTGATAACAAGAGGAAATTCTTTACAATTCTGATTTATGCTCATTTCAAGAAGTTCTGGAAGAGTTTAATATTTGGAGGAAGTTTCATAAGCACCTAGTAATATGATTATAGGGATACTGGCAGAAGACAGCACTGATGCCATGGGTACAAACAATTTACTGCTTGACTAGGCATTAGCAGTAAATAATAATTATTAACAATTGATTGAAACATTGAAACCGTATTAGCCCTTTATAAACCTTTCATATACAAAAGCTTAACAGATTTTAACCAAAAGATATAAACTCTTACCTGTGAGAGGGCTCTGATTAGACACAATAGCTGTTAGCTTCTGCTCCTTCTAACCAGAACTGCATTGTTCCTGATGGCATGGAAAGGAAGATGACGTTGGGTGGGTTTGTGTGTGGTGTACAAAAGGATGCATCATGTTCAATGCATTTGACCACAGACTTTTTTGAGCAACGACATAATCAGGAATGTTTTCATTCTACAGCAAATTAGATCAGTCTCTTTCAGAGAGGCTTGAAATTACAGCAAGAAATGCAGCATTTTGTGGCGTGCTGGCCAGAGGTTGAACGTATGTGAACCTTGGCTGCAAACAGCGAACAAGATTACAGAGAAAGCTGAAGAGAAACAATCCACTCTAGAAGCTCACCACTAAAAAGCTATAGGGATGCCAAACTCTCATTTCACAGGGAAGTTGGTACCTAGGCAGGCACTGGTCTGTTATGATCAGTTGCTGTGAATGGTTCACCTGTTTTATTCTCACTACTTGGTCTCACAATCTTCACCTGTGCTTTATTTCCCTGTTTGTATCTTGTCATGAAACCAGGATAATAAGCCCTTTTGAGCAAAGAATGTTGTCTGATCATGGCTGTAAATCATCAAGCACAATGGGGCATTCATCAGCAGTTATGAGTACTAACAAGAAATGAATACAAAAATACATTGATAGGGAAAACAAATTTAACTTTGAAAATATTTTTAATTTATCCAAGCTCCTGAGAAACTGATTCTGCACAAGTTCGGCATCTGTGCTTCAAGTACAAAAGGAAATCTGTATTTTGGCCTAGGGAAAAATGCAAATACCCAGCATAAAAGCATGCTAGTCTTCTATGATGTTTTTCCTAGAGACAGAGGGAATTGACTACTTGTTTTAAAAAAGGAGATTGAGTTATCTTAGGCAAGATCAATTGGATTTCTCACAAAGAGCCATTGTGGAGGAGTGACTACAGAGGGGTATGAGGCACAACTTTGGGTGTTAAATGTGCCTTCACGACAGTGCAAGTACCCTACTGTCTAAATAAAAAAGCCTATTTAGATAAACCTAATCAGTAGTCGTTTTTGTATGAGGCAACAGATTTGGGGCTGTTACAGGCAATTGCTACAAATCTGGCCACTTGTTTAGCTGCTTTGGATAACTGACTTCACTCACCCAAGCATTAAAATCTGACTCTCTCTCAGTCTGATAGTGAGCTGCCTTAGAGTCACTGATGATAGGAACAGCCTGGGAAGCAAGCACTCCTACAGCTGAGACTTAAGAACTTTTATCTTAGTAGAGGTAGGACGTAGCAGCAGTAATTCTGACTTTGCTGGCTTGGGGCATTTAAAATGATCTGATCATCAGACAGGTTGTAGGCTTTGGCAAATACAGCTTCTACTCAAACTTTCACAAATGCAGTCTTTTTCCAGTATCCCCTCAATAAGCTGCTGCAGAAATAATATTCTTAGCACACTGCTTCCACCATGTCACCTCTCCTTTTGTGTGTCCTCATTGTCCCTTCTTTTTCATGGACAACATACCTCTAGGCTCCCTATAGCTTGTCCTTACCTAACTGACCACCACCTGTATGCTTCCAATATGCCAGTTCTTGCCTCCCTTCTGCCAGGTGTCTGCGCCATCTGCACCACATTCACAGTTTGAAAACCTTTCATGCCATCTCCCCATCAATCTTCATGCAGGAAAATTTACTCTCCAGAAACCTCTGCCAAGCCCACTGACAACATGTGATTCCTTTCTGGACAAACCTCTTATTGAGATATGCAGATTTGACTAGAGTTGGACTGTGGCCTTTCTTTGTGACTATTGCCACCACTTTGCTGCTTTGCCCTCCCTTTATCCCTTACCTAACTAACTTGTCCCTTGCTTAAGTGATCCTTTGACTCTTTTTTTCTTCTCCCTCCTGGGCATCACTGCAAATGTGAATGCTTCAAACTGCCTGTGAATTGAAACAAATTGGAGACCCTAAAACAAATTAAATGTTCCCAAGGTAGTTTTTTCCAAGATCTGGGCTTGAGGCTGTAACTGGAATGGCAATTTAAATTAAATTAAATTTACAGGTACATTTATTTTGTGCGGGAATATGAGGAAAAATAATCTTTTCTTTTCCTATTGATTGTCTACATGCCTAAACCTGAATATCCCCTTGTGAAGAAGCCTGAAATGGGACCCTGAAGTCACTCTGTGCCTTGCTTAGTGCTGTACATAGATAAATCTTAATCACCCGGCTGTTGGTGGTTGGAGTGGCACCTCTAAACAGTATCTAAGAGAGCTACTTGGCTGGGAAGCTTGCATGTTGGAATCAGAGAAGTGAGAAGAGAATGATGTGTTGCCTTTTCCAGAGAAGACTTCAGGTTTTCTCTATGGGTTAATACAGCAAAACATAGTAAAATAATGTAGTCTTTATGTACTTGTTCTGTATATCATTGTTTATATATTATTTTTTTGCACATGCTGAATGTTCAAAAGGGAATCTGCTTTTTGGGTAGCAAATGTTGGTGAACATCACATGCATAGAACTTTGTTCATTAAGTATATCAGATAACAGACTTCTAGCAATAAAGTAAACTTGCGTACAAGCAACATGAAAACAAAAAAAAATAATGTGTGAAGATGCAGCCACATGTTTGGATTGCTTATGTGCTTGTCACCTCTGGATTATGAATGTCTCTGACGGCAAAAATGTAATCTGAATGAAAAATGCTACTTTCCTTTTGTGTGATGTCTACTTTCCCTTGGAAATTGTAGAAAGAAGATAGTTTGATAGAACAAAGTATGTTCCTGTCTGGGTTTCGCACTTGTTCAAACAGTTTGCTGGTGACTAACTTCAGTATCTAATCAAAGCTGCTGCCTTCCTGGTGTATCTCTTGAGAAATGCTGCCATCCAGGTAATTAACGTGCCCTGCCTGCACTGGCTCAGATACCTATTTTTGCAGCAGGCTACTTTAGAGTACACAGTCTTATCACTGGCCTTGGAGACATCTGGTGCTAGCCTCTCACTCAAACAGGATTTGGGACATAATGGGTGTCAGACCTGACCCTGCATGATGATTTCCACTTTTCTAGTATTAGCATTTTCAGTTATATGAGATCCTGCTAAGATGCTGCATCAAGTGAGGAAGACGATCCTTTCTTCCAGTTAACAATCAATGCACTCGCGCTGCACAATGAGAAACATCTTAAAGAACAATCAGCACAGATTTTGCCAGGTACTCTTAGGTCAGCCTCATCTGAAGTACTGTGTGTCTCTGAGTAGAAACATGCTGCCAGATGGCCTCCTTACCACTTAAGCTGTTGCTTTTCAGAGTATTGCTTTGCTTAAGGTCCCAGGTGCAACAGACAGAGTTGCTTTGCCCTTCAGCGCTGAGTTTCTAGCCCAGACAAATTAATTAATTCCTGAATGTTACCACTGACTACAAAAGCTATGATGTGTCTGTAACTTCAGCCTTGACTGCAAGTAAAGGAGGTGAAAGTCTGGCAGGTTTTGCCTGTAATAGGTGGAGTAAAACTGTGAGATTCTTCTTTCTGTCAGTTAGAATTATATCAAGATTAATGCAGATGGGCTAACATTTACCAGACCAGACAAATACATCCAGCTCTCTTAAATACATGTATACATACCTCCAACATGGTATTTTGGCATAGATGTGTCTCAATTAAAACACTTTTAGTACAGATACCTTGTAAATATTCTCATATTCATATACACAATCACCCAAAATGGCTGAGCTATGCCTTAGTAGATTTGGGGAGAAATCTTATGTTTTACCTACTCTAAAATATTCTGGTGAACTTCTATTTTGAGAAAGTTTATATTGTTCATATTTTGAAGAAGGAATTTGTGGTTTAGCATCCTCTGCTGAGATAGACAAGTGGGTCTTTTTCAGATATGTTTTAAGTTCCAGCCTAATTTCTTCAAAAGCTAAGTCTTAGGGAAGAAGCTCTCCTTTTGACATGGTCTCCACCCGTGAACTTTTTTAATGGTTAGATCTCTGATTCATCCATCTGCACTGAACATATTCTGGCTGAAGCTGAACATGACTTGACCTGTAGTTAGCAGACACAAGATGGTGGATGCTGTGCTACGTGCGCTCGAGCTGAGATCAGGAAGGACTAGATCACTTGTCTGATATATGTCAAACACAAGGGCTGAAATTACAAAGAAATAAGATTCCTGAGAAAGGACCTGATGCCATAGAGGAGCAGGTAAATCAGAGGAAAATCAACAAGAATAAAGTCTGGGCTTAGGTCTGGACGTAGAGGTCTGTCTCTGTGAAGTCTGTGTGTGCTCTGATTTTGATCTAAGATGAAGGACTCTTTATGCAAGAAGACATTGAGGATGCTGATGAGAATTTCAAACAAACCTGCTTCAGCTCTGTTTGTATCTCTTGTCAGTTGTTGGATGATATGACAGTGGACATCCAGTGACCCAGTCCATAGTCAGCACCCAGTCATGTCTATCAAAACAGTTCATGAGCAGAAATCTTTGGCTTTAATACATGTGCTTAATTTTCAGTTAAGTAGACATCACTGGTAACACCATGCAAGTGAGGCACATGCATGTTCTGGAGTGTTACAACACTTACAAGCATGCTAAGCAATAAGATAATGATGTGCTTAACCTCAGGCTTACCTGTAAACAAATAAGAGGTCACACTCAACTTTTTTTTTAAACTGAGCATGTTTCTGAGTTCTCAGAAACTGCTGATGCACACAGCACACAGCATGGTCAGTGACAACAGCAATGGCCCATGGAGGGACCACAGAGTGGGAACAGAAACACAAACGTTGTGATGCAAGGGTCTATGAAAATCATCTGAATCTCTCTTGCCTCTAAAGCAATGAACATAGTAAACTTTTATAAGAACTCCAAAGACCAAAATATATATGCATAAAAATGCAATCTTTCTCATAGGTAGTGCAGTTATCAAATTAAGACCATTTCCAGATCATCTGCAATCAGTAGAAAGACCCCACATTGGAATAATCAATGTTACTTGCAAATAACTTGCCCTAAGGCAGCTTCTGTTCATAGTTTCAGGTTTTCCAGGTATGTGTCTTCAGAATAACATCACCAATCAGTTCTGTGGTAATGCAGAGAGCCTGTCTGAGACACACTTTGAATAAATAGGGGTGAGCTTTCAATGCACTGTGTAGTGTCGAAGGGTAACACCTTCCCAGTGTTTCCTCGTGAAGAGTTTTACACTTGAATTTTTAACCTGAAGATAGTAAATTCTGACCAGTTTTACTCTTCAATTGTCAATAATTGCTCTTTTCATAGTGATAAAGTAGATTTACTTGATTGCTAGCAACTAAACCAAAAAGTTAGCCTGCAACGCAAGATAGACTGAAGGAGTTTTTATTACTACTTAATTGATTTTTGCTCTAGATGCTCATGCAAAGTAAACAGTGTCATTAAATAAAGATTTGGTTTAAATGCAATCAGTGGGCAATCTGCTTGCTACCATCCTTTCTTCAGACAGGAAAGGCTTCAGGGGAGAATTTACTGTGGTACTTAATGGTACAGAGGGACAACCTAAAAAAAAACCTCACCCAGCTGTTGTAGTCAGTGTGGTTTAAATAGGAATTACCTTGAAGATGTGATGCTGATTCCCTAACGTATTTAATTCTGTTTTCCACTTAAGTTCCACCCATTTTCAGAATGAAGAATTAAGTCTTATGCTAACATTCATTACCTTTTTTTTTTTTCCCTTCTGTGCCTCTTACCCTCTGATTTAGAATTTAACAGCTGCCTATTTTGAATACTACAGCTGAAATTTTGAGCTTTATTTCTGCTGTGGTAACTGGTCTCTCTTGCCTTTACCTCTCTATTTCTAGCTGCATGATTTTATTAACCCACAAGCTGTTACTTTGTTTAACAGCAGAACATAATGCCTCCCTTTGATAAAAACGAGGCAGAAAAAAGAATCATTGCAAAAGCCAGGAGCTGCAAACAGCTGAGCTCTTCTTTGTAAAGTTTTCAGAAATAGAGATATAAATATACCAGCATATTTCTCATACTAGATACTCTGTTATTGCTAGCATAATTAAGTAAATAAGTCTATCCAGACATATCTGCATGATAGAAAGCAACATTTCATGCCCATAGTCGCTTGCATGCTGGAGAAACAAAAGGCTTCTTTAAATCCAGAAAGTAATACTTACATAAGGAGTACAATATTCACTTTAATTCTAACTTGGGGTTTAGATTTATTGGTCTGGGTAGTACAGGATGATTGAGAGAGTGGCTTTCTATGAGTCAATTTATATACTAAGGCATATAAATTGTTGGGACAGTTAACAACGTGTAGAAAGAATATGGTTTTGATTCACTTTGATTTCCTGTCTGAAACTATTCTTATTTTCCTCTCCCTCAAATTGGGAAGACATAGAAATACCACATCTAGTTCTTGCATTACTAAGTATGAATATGCTTGCATGGGATTTTTGCAAATGCTTAGTTGGTTAAAAGTAGTAGTTGAATGAACCAAAGAAAGTTCAGAATGAAAACAAAACCAGTGATGCATCAGCTGTTTACAAGGGATAATGGATGAAGGATGCTCCTTGCAGCTCACAACCTTGTATCTCATCTATACTATGATCTGTTTCTCCTTTCAGAGTGCAACAAACCCCGAGCTGTTTTTGTAGCTCTGGCAGGTTTTACACAGCACAAGAAATGATGTACTGAAGCTGAAGGTCCATCTGTTCTAATGCATTGTCTCCTACTGGTCTTGGCTTTTCATGCCTAAATTCTGCTACCAAAATAGAGAATTTTGATAGTTTTCCCTTTCTGGCAAAGAAGTGATTTCTATGCATCAAATTAAGACTTGAGTAGCAGTGACCATGGAGCACATGGTAGAAGTGTAGGGCTCAGGCCAATCTGATAGAAATGAGCTGAGGCATTCTTGTAGCATTTTTCGTTTGGAATGTGCATTTTCATTCATTTGGAATGAAAAATCTGTGTGTGTGTGTAATAGCATTAAGAATGAAAATACAGCTGCAATAGCATCACCTCTTATACTTAAAAATGAGCTGGGATCGTAAATCATGTGAGAACAGCCAGGCTGAACTGCAGTCACTTAGGACCAAAGATTTGGAAGTAGGAGAAAAAGCAATTAGATGCCTGGGGAGATTTTCTAAGGCTTTCGTGAGGTGAAACACAGATGAACTGCAGCCACCATCAACAGCTTCCTTACACTTTTTCTAGGATATGATGCTCCAGCCCCTTGAGCAAGCAGCGGCTGTACGGAGCCACAGGGAGAGCCAAGCCACCTGGTCTCCTTTTTTACGCTTCTTCTTTCGACCTGCTTCAATGAAACAAGTGCTCCTGGTTTATCACACGTCCCACCTCGCTCCCACAGAGAAGGCGCAGGGGTGGGCGCAGTCCCTCCCCTCAAACCCCGGCAGAGGGTGGGCCGGGAGAAGGCGGTGGCGAGCAGCGGCAACCTCCCTCCGCTCCTCCTTCCCGCGACGCATCCCCTCGTCCTCGCCTCTCTGTCTCTCTCTCTCCCTCTCTCCCTAGCCGCCTGCGGGGCTGCCGTCGGGGGTGGTGCCAGCAGACTCTGCTGCTCTCCCCCGCCTCGGGGATGTGCTGAGAAGGGGTAGCTCCTCTCGGGCCCCTCCGCGCGTCGCTCTCCGCCCTCCTGTGTTCCCCTTCACGGCTGCTCCGAAACGGGTCGGTCGCCGGTAGCGGAGGAGCCCGGCGGTAAGTGTCAGGTGCCGTCTCCGGTGGACGCGGGAGTCGCTCCGAGGCGGTGGCAGCGGCGGCAGCAGCCTCCCGGGGCGCTCCTGGCTATGGGAAGGAGCGGCTCCGCTCCGTGTCCGTGCTGCCGAGGGCTGGGCTGACTGTGGCTGTGTAGCCATAGGGGGTGCGTGTATGTATATATGTATTTACACATATATATACACATATATTTATTATATCTCTCTCCATCCTGTTGAATGTCCTCTGGTGGGCACGGGTGAGGGAGGAGAAGGCGGGGGCTGTGGCTGCCTTGTGCCGACGGCGTGTTGGCTGCAGCCTGTGGGCGCCCATACGGTCGAGTCGCCCTGCCCTCCTCGGTAGGTGCCTCTCTCTCTCTCTTTGTGTGTGTATTTACGGTCACGACGTCCTGCTCGATCCCTCCCTCCGTTTGCGGGTGCCGGTGTATAATTTGCAATATCCCCGCGCCGCCCGCCCGCGGTCCCCAGGTCCCCCCGCACCTGGTCACGGTGCTGCCTCCCTCCCAGGGATGGGGACCGGCTTGGGGTCCCCCGTGGCAGAGGAGCCGGAGGGTACCGCGGGGTGGAACCTGCGTCCTTACGTCTCTATGTCTGTAAGGCATCTTCCACCGGCTAGCCCAAGGGTGACAGGTGCTGTAGGCAGTTCGGCCGAAGCACATATAGTGCTTGTCCTTCGCATGCTCATCACGAGTTAGTAGAAAGCTGCAGCAGCCCAGATGCCTTCCTAGACATCCATTCCTCCTACTCTGGCAGAGAAAAGAAATTAACAGGCAGCACTTCTTTCTGTGTGGGTGGTGGAAGAGAAAGGAGAACAGATTTTCTGAAGGGACACTGACTTCTTGGTTTCAATTACTAGTTTAGTAGTTTCAGTGTAACACTGGGTTGTGTAACTACCACAGAACTCACTTACTAGCTTTAGTGCCATGCTACTAAAATCCTGCATTCTTGCTTTTGCTTTTTAGTGAAATCTTTTCTCAGTCCTGACACTCACAAAGAACTGATTTGTGAAAACTCAATTTGCAGGACAGTGATGTGAACTGTACACAAAATGCTGGACTAATGGAAGAACACCATTTTCTATTTGCTCTAGTTCTTCTGGGTTGTAGTGGCATTTTAATAACAAGCAAACATTTGTCATTTTAGGTATGCTTTGGGTTTTTTTAAGTTGCTAGTGTTTCTTTAAGTTGGCTTTTTTTCTCTGAATGAGAAATGGAATATCATCAAATCACAGGGGTAAATCTTGGAATCAGCATATGAACAGAACTGTCCTTTGGAGGAAGTGATGCCTTGGTAGAAAAGGAAGGGACTTATGGTATCAATGAATCTATCTTCCAACCAGAACTGTTATCGGCAACCTGTCTGTATGATTCTGTAGAAACAGGACCTCAAGCTTTCCTTGGACTGAGGGGACTGATCTGGCAGTCTTACTTAGCTTATCATATATGGCAGCATGTGAGAAAATGTAAAGGTGATTAATGTAATTGTACTCCTTTTCCCTATAGTTATTTATGTGTTATTTCTATCTAAAATACTGAGTGCAACCTTGCATACAAAGAGGTGTTTCTGTACTGCTAATTGATTTGTGGGTGAAAGGTACACAACATAAAGGGGAGTATAAATAATACTTTATTTTTTAAGTGATTGTGATACCTTTCAGTTTGAATAAAACTTTCTTCCCTTTCTAGAAGCAAAAAAAATCTTACTGAAATTGTACTCTCTTTTTTTCTCTAGAGCTGTGTGAAGAAATTCTTCAGCCATGGATGTGTTCATGAAAGGACTTTCCAAGGCAAAGGAGGGAGTTGTAGCAGCAGCAGAAAAAACGAAGCAGGGTGTGGCAGAGGCAGCAGGAAAGACGAAAGAGGGTGTCCTCTATGTGGGTAGGTGAACAGCAGAGATCACACTGCTGGTTGGTGTACCCTGGCATTCATAGCTAGACTCTCATCAGACCTGTTCTTCTGAGAAAAAAAAAGCAACATAAAATACGGACTCCTCACTTGGAGGAGACCATTGAAAAACAAATGAGGAGAATTGTGCCTTCCTGAGATCCAGTTCTTTGAACCTAAGTGTTGGTTATGTCACAGTGTTGTACTGGCCATGCATTACTGCTTTCTGGACCCACAACTGTAACGCCATACTGAATGAGGTTGTGTTGTAGGCGATGGCTCACAGTACAGGTTAGTTGACACTCTGTTCAATAAGGTTGGTTGTTAAAGGCTGAAGAGGTAGTCTATACAGTAAAAATAAACTTGATGCAATATGTAAAAGCTGAGTGGAAGGTAGCTTCACAGCAGTCCATAGAACACCTGTTTTTTAAGTGTGATTTTAAGAAAAGAAGCTTGAGAGGTTAATTCAAGAACTAAGCGTAAGCCATGCTGACTGCTTGGTGTCTCAACAGTAACATTTTATATGGCAATGTGTCATCTCCTCATCTTTTGAAATAAACTTCATGTCCTGCACTTGCTATTGCAAATCCGTAGCAGATATTTTCCATGACTTCTCAAGGAAGAGCCACTGTAGTTAATGAAGTAGGGCAGGTAGACCCCAAGGTAGCATAGCAGTTGTTAAGTGACTTATCTAGGCCATGCAAGAGTCTTTCACAGAGCCAGGGATAAAATTATTTTCAAATCCCAGATCAGTACTTTGATTGCATGATCATCATGTTCACTTAGCAAGTATTAGGCTTTAGAGGACTACCTTGCAAATGCTCCCATGAAAAATTCACAGAAAAATAATCTGCCAATACTGTATGAATAGGTGCTCATTCATCAAATAAAGTTTGTCTATAAAAGAATGGAGAGGAAAAGATAATCCTTTCTATAGGCCCTTCTGTAGAATCGTAGAATAGTTTCATTTGGAAGGGACCTTAAAGATCATCTGGTTTCTCCCCCTTCCACTGCCATGGACAGGGACACCTTCCCCCAGACCAGGTTGCTCAAAGGCCCATCCAACACAGCCTTGAACACTTCTAGTTCTCTGGGCAGCCTGCTCCATTGTCTCACCACCCTCACAGTAAATAATTTATTCCTACTGTCTGATCCAAATCTACCCTCTTTCAGGTTAGAACTGTTATCCCTTGTCCTGTCATTGCATTCCTTGATAGAGTCCCTCTTTCCTATAGGCCCTCTTTAAGTACTGAAAGGTGATTCTAAGGTCTCCCTGGGGTCTTTTCTTCTCCAGGTTGAACAAGTCGAATCTTCCTTTTTCTCTGGTTTCTGTAATAGACACTGTGTGTACACAGGGAGATGTGCACAGTTATCAGAATTTAGAATTTCTTCTAAATGGGAGCACTGAGGTCTCTACAATTCTGATGTCTTTTCAGGATTCCCTTTGCCCTTGCAGGCTAGTGCCAGTCTGTAACAAATTATTTCAGCTCCGCATAGTTTGGACTACTCATTTCTCCCTCAGAGCTATAGCAAAATTTGGTGCTCTTGTCAACAGAGATGGCAGTCATTTTGACAACTAATTGTAAAGAGGAGTCTGTATTAAGCGTGTTTGCTCATTTTCAATGTATCAAAATAGATGTTCTTTCACTGTACTTTGTGCTTGATATTAGAGTTATTTTTCAGGGATAAGGCTTTCTCTTTTTTTAAATTTTCTTTTCTTGTAGTTCCTGGCCATGCTTCTGGAGTCATTGATTTCTTTGTATTAGAAACCTGCATTGTGTGCTGAATTAATCTTCATGTCTAATCTGCTCTCCACATTGTAATAAAATTTGGACATGCTTCTGCTCCCAAAGGCAACAGATTTCCTATTGTCTTGAGAGACACTTTTGCTGAGGTTGAACTTCAGAGGACAGGCTTGCTAATTATTTTAAGAATGATATACTGAGGACAACGGAGCCCTGAGCCATGATGGGGACCCATGATTATGACACTGGTAATGGTGAAGGATCCTTCCCATAGCAGATGCCTGCTTTTCGTGAGGAAAGGCCTATATGCACAGTTTCAGTTGTGCAGGTATAAAAGCCTTTCGTTGGAAGGTGTCTCCAGGAGTTCTGGCAGCTGATGTGTCTGGATGTGTGCCTGCCCATACCTGTTTGCAGGGAGCTACAGTTTCCTCAGCTGACATTTCAACAGGATCAAGTAAGGAAAGGAGGAGCTGGGTATTTTTGGACTCCCCAAGCACACAGCAGGGGCAGCTCCTCTCCTGAGCAGCATTAGCAAAGGCTGGTGTGATAATCTCCTGGTTATGTAGGATGGTATCAGTTGCAATGCATAATAAGATGGTGAAAACCCTTTATAAGCAGAGGAGAGGAGCAGCACACTGCATTAGAGCTTCTGAAGGTTTCTTGCTCTATATCTCTATGGTTAGGTTTTCAGATATGAGGTTTACAGCCAGATTAATCCTGTGAAAACTGCTTGACATCTAGCAAACGAGAACCTAACAAGATTGGGCTAAGAGGGACCTGTTCATCAGTTTCAAGTCAGTTCTCTAACATTCAGTCTTCCATTGCTGCTGAAGGATTAATAAGATGCAAAGTCTCTGGTCCAGATCCCCTAAGTGATATGGTCTCCTACTGAAATCAGAGGCACTTAAGTAGATATGGAACACATCTGGACCTTTCTGTCCAGGCCTCTGTTAGCTCTTGTCTGAAAGATTGTAACACCTATTCTACCTGGTAAGAGTTCTGTTACCAAAAGCTGCTGCTGGGCTGAAATGAGGTCACTGTAATTTTATTTTTTAAGGGCAAAGGAAATGTTCCCTTTGGCATGAGGGGGAAGCTTAGAGTTCTGGGGGAGAATTGTGTATTGGAGGATCAGCTGGGGATTTTTTTATCTTTCCATGCTGAAGTGTGTTCTTTCTTCCCTCAGTTCACTGTCTTTGGCCTGCTTTTTAATACTCAATGTAGTTTTCAATACAGTCTATAGTGTGTTTATAGTTTCAGGTGTTTGGGGTTTTTTTCCCTAAAATTCTTCTGCTCATGCACTTCAGCATTGTCCAGCTGAAATCAATGGCTCTATCTTGACTCATACAAGCACAGCATCAAGACCTTCCTTGATGTCAAACAATGGGCTGATTATTGATTAGAAAGGGGGACTGAGGCTCAGCAGTCCTGTGCTGCATCATGTATGCCGTGAATTTAAAACTAGGTCTCTATCCTTCAAGAGCTGTTGGTGTGAAGCAGTGAGGATACAAGTGGCAATACTTACCTATGTGTGGTACCAGGGAGCGGAAGTTTTTTCTATTCACTGCTCACAAATGGAAGTTTCCAGTCTGATCACTTTTGGTGTCTTATACCCTAGCAGAACGAAAGACTCAGGAACAGAATAGCTAGCTGATGAGTTGTTTACTACTCCCTGCGCTTAGCTGGCACATGGCCTTAAGAGTAGAACAGTGTAGTCATGACCTATTTGGCAAGATCATCCAAATTCCTCTACTGCACTCTTTTCATAAAGTTTCTTATTTTCATTTGGTAATAGAAAGGCCAGCAGAGTAGCAAGAGAGTCAAGGTCTGTCTGTTTGGAAAAATGGGCTTCAGCACTTGGGAGCAAGTGTTTTCCTTGGACAATTTCTCCTTCCTCTTAATTTAGGCTTATGTCCCCCCTGTCTTTATCCAGCTCTGACTAAGCAACCTGAATCTCAGGAAAGACTTGCTTGGAATAGTCTGTGTCTCTCAAAAAATCCCAGAAATGAGTTTATTGCCAAACTGCTGATAGACACTTTCTTCCTTTGCATAATGTAAGTGATGATAATAAGTAACAAAATTAAGAGAATCTATTGTATTTTTTTTTATAATTACAAAAAGGTAAAAATTCTGGCTTTGGCTTCTCCCTCCCCTCACACAAATGTGTATTGTAGCAATGAGAAGTATCATTGCCCTGTACTACTATTGTTCTTGCATCACCTAAGTAGTGTAGGCCAGTGTCAGGTTCCTTTGTCATTACATTATCCGTACTCTGATTCCTCTGTTCCTCTTGTTATCCAGGGTATGGTCAACAAGATTATTGATGTTTTGGGAATGCCAGAATTAAAGCTGACACTAGTTTCTCTCAGAAACTATGTGGATGACCAGCTTTGTTCATTGCCAGCCAGAAGTCAACCTACTGAATTCAACTGCTATATATAGACCTGTTCTGGCAGATCCTAATGTACTAAATCCTGTTGTAGCTATGACTGGAGAAAACAGCTACTTCCATTCAAGTGTGCCATAGCAGGGCAAATAGTATTGAGCTCTAACATATGCTGTAAGATCTGGACCGCCGTTTAGCTGGTTGTTTGCCAGTTAATGGATTTGGCTATACATATCTCTTTTCTGTATGGGTCTGCAAGCCAAGCTTTTGTTGAAGAAAAGCCTGTTTTCCACTAACAGAAAGAGCCTGGCATTTTTTTATTAGTTGTGGTTGTAGCAGTGTTATGTCAGGGGAAGTGAAGCAAGCATCAACATCATATGTCCTTCTGGAGATATATGCATTGCAGAGGTCCTTAGGTAGTCTTTTTATACCATCCATCTTTTAACAGCCCTAGGGAACTATGTACTTGCTATTCAGAAGTTTCCATGTGTTTAATAGCTTGGCTTGCAGACAAAATGAATGAGAGATTGGCCAAGTCTACAATACATTTAAAAGCATATGCTTAATATTAGTGTTCCAATAGACACACTGTAAGCCTGAAATGGTTTTTAGTCTTTGTAGTCGATAGAACTACCATCGGCTTGAATCAGAGAGCTTTGATTCTTCAGGTCTCATGGTGCCATGAGACTGAGAACCAGAGTTCTAAAACATTATACATTAACACCTTGCATTTAATAAAGTGGACTATTCGTTCAATGGTAAATATTTTCAGTGAGAGAAAACAAGCTTTCTTTAGAAGAGAAAATTGGATTAAAGAGGGAGAAAGACTTTTCAGGTGTTTAACCTATTCTTTAGGTCTCCTTAGGATGTTAACAGTAACATGGTTTCCATACAGAGTCATCCACGCGAGTTTGCAAAGTGGGAGGCTTAATTAATGCTGCTATTAAGGAAATGGTAAGGAAGTCAGTACATACAAGAAGTAGACTGCAGAAGTGCTTCCAGTATTACTCACCTTTCTATGGTCAATGTACATTTATGCAGCTGCTCTTTATTGGTGGTTTTGCCCTTTCCCTTAGATTGACTTTCTCTTTGATTTTGATAATCTGAGAAAATACTGCATGCAACTATAATTCACCTACATATTCATCTCTCTTTATCATCCTTCTAGTCTTTACTAGTATTTAAAAATGTATATTTTCAACCTAATGTTGTTGTCTGTTTAGGTTCCAGGACCAAGGAAGGAGTTGTTCATGGTGTCACAACAGGTAAGACAATCATCTCTTAAATTCAACTTCTTCCCTACATTTGATTAACTAACCATTTAGCTGTTTAAAGTTCTGTGTATTTTTTGGAGAGCACTCCAATTTATGACTGGCAGAAAAATTGAAAGGCAGAAAGCAACATTCATTTTGTCGAAACGCGTACACGGTTTTACAATCAAATATGTAAATTTGATGTAGTTGTTTCTATGTGAGAAGGATTTTTCAAGGGATGTTCAAGTGAAGCTAGTCTCCTAGTATGAGTCTCCTAGTATTCATTAGTATTTCATTAGTCTCCTAGTATGAGCTAGGAGACTAATGAAACAAGATTCCTGGAGAGAAGGAAATAACTTGCATTTGTAGAAATTCATAAATCCAGGACATCTCTGTTTGTTTATTGCCAAAGGTGAAATATTCAGTGCTGAAAAGCTATAAACTAGGTGGCATAAAAAAAAGTGGTTCTGTGAAGATTTTCGACTATAAAAATGGAAAACCTGTCTTGGGTGCTCAGGTTTGTTTCCCTGTAATCAAGGAGGCAGAGAAGTAGGATCTGGAACACTGCTAGAGGATGCCTGTGGAAGGGAAAGTGGGGAGGAACATGGGCATGTATCTGGAGGACTTCAATCTGCTGAGTTAGGAGCTCATAGTGAAGACAGGACTGATGCTAATGGAAGAGACCGAAATTCCTGCAATAAATGAAGGAGGGAAAATAATGTGGGAGGACTCTCCTTCACACAGTAAGGGCTGTAAGAGCTAGATAGAAAGGAAGAACCGTAGGCAGTGTTTGCAGTTAAGGTGAATGAGGTCAGCAGTGTGTCTGTGCTGAAGTCTTTTAGACTATCCACAGTGAAGTACAGATGCAAAGTGGAGTTTCACCTTTGCAGTTCTAACTCAGCTCTGCCGTGCAGTGGCTGCCATTGACTGCAGCCTGGGTGGTTATACCCAAGTTGCTGTTAGACTGGCTGCTGTCAAACTCCAGAGTAGTGTAAGAGGATTGCAGGGTGAGGAGCAGCAGTGGCAGCAGTGTGGGGGGAGTGTCTCACACAGGAGCTACGCAGCCAGGGAGAGAGGGTGATTTACAGTGGCTGATGCCATGCTGCCTGATGGCTGCAGGGAAGCAAGCAGTGGCAAGCAGGACCTGTCTTCTACTGCTCCCAGCAGAGCCAGTCCAGGACCGCCCCCAGAAGTGCTCCTGTTGGAATGTGAAACCACCCAGAGGTGTCAGGCTGTGGGATGAGTGTGGGGGTACTCCTCAAGGTGGAGGGCGAAAGCATGCACTCCTGCCAGAGGTGTGACCCAGTGGATGAGCTGCTCTGCCTTGGGGCTGAGCTGCAGGAGGAGGTGGGAAGACTAGGTTGCATCTAAGTTTGAGAAGATTGACCAATGGAGCTGTGTTCTGCCATCTCTGGTGCATACAGACCTGCTCAGCAAGGCCACTACAGAAGCAGGTCCAGGAGCTGTTTTGTGCCAGGAGGAAGGCAGTACTATGGAGGATAGGGAAGGGTGGAAGCAGGTTACTGCATGGAGCTGTAGGAGGAATACTCTCAGATACCTTTACAGAGTAGTTAAAAGCCTGTGGGTGTGGTGGACAGTGTGCATGATAAGATAGGAGGAACCTGTGTAAGCACCCTCACCAAGGGCCCATCAACCAACCCCTCATAGCAATACCTGTAGTAAGACCAGCACCGAGAAGAAACAATGGCAAGTTATGGTCATTGATGACTCCTTTCTGAGCAGAGCAGAGGCACCCATTTGCAGACCAGGCCCTCTTTTCAGTGAAGTTTGGGGATGGCACCAGGTAACTAACAAGCTTATTAAAACCTTCTGACTCTTACCCTCTCCTAATCTTTCATGTGGGTACTAATGAGGATGCTATAAGAAATGCAAGGTCAAAAGAAATTTCAGACCCCTGGAAAGACTCTAAAAGGTTTAGCACAGGTAGTTTTCCTCAGTCCTTCCAGTAGTGGTGAGAGATTTTAGAAGAAACAGGCATGGCTAAGACATCAGCACCATGTTCTAGAACTGGTGCCTCTGCCAGTGCTTTGATTTTTATAATCATGGAAAACTCTTTGAAACACAAGGTGTGATAGTTCCTGATGGGGTCCACCTGTCCTAATGAGCAAAATGTGCCTTTGCTCTTAAGCTAGCATGACTGATTGAGAGGGCTTTGAACTGGTGCATCTGTGGCTGCAGGGAATTCCAATTGCACTTAATACCCAAGTATAACTTTGCATTTAGTCATTTTTCATCCCAGTTGGATGTCTGTTTCCATCAACGCATACAGTGCAGTTAAGGTCTGTGTGCTGCATCAGCAGCCATGGTGCCACTGCAGTGTGGACATGCCTCATCACTCCCTCCATTCCTAAAAGATTCTTGTGATACATCAGTGTGTCCCACTGGAGCTGATTGAGTTGGAAGATAGAAGGGAAATGGATTATAGGAAAGAAACAGATTTTAGAGTTCTGGTTAAATGATTTGAATTTGTCAAGTTTTGAGGGTTTTGAGCTTTTTTTCTCTTTCAGTAGCAACAGCACTTTTAAACATGGTAGTTAATGCTGGACATGTATGTTCATGTTAGCACTTCTGTACTGAAAAAAGTAAATTTGCATTTTAAACTGATTTGCAGGGATAGTTTTAGGTGTGAACTACAAACAGTAACCAATAATTTGTAGTAAGTGGCAAAATGAATGGAAGTCTTTGATCTCTAAAGGGTGCAGGAAAGCTTGAGCTGACCATAGTGTATTGAACAGAATGTGTGATTTTCTGCTGTAGAATATGGAACTTCTGGAGAGGAAAATGTGCAGTGAAGAAATTTAAGGTATTTTTCCACTAAGAAATTGGAAAACAAATCAGTATGGGAGTAGAAAAGGATTTCTTTTTTGTTCTCTGTATGGCCAGTGTATCATTTGCCTGTGCTCACTTAAGCCAATACAAAGGATTAACAACTGTAGGTAAACAACAGCAGTTCTTAATATCACAACTCAAATAAATAGATGAGAAGTCAGTCCAGAGTATTTTTAGTAACAAAACTGAACAGAACATCTATGATGGTCCTTCAGACTTTAGCCTCAGGCTGAACACGCATGCTGTTTTTACAAGATTTGAAATTGCAGCTTGTTAGACCTCAATTAAGGGAAATATTCAGAGGGATCTTTACTCTAACCAGTAGAGGATTGCCGTAGAATGAGGTCTGAGGTATGTACATCTAATATCCCAGATGTGGGAACAGCAGCTGACAGCATTAGCAAGCAAGTAAATAGAGGTGATGTTCATCAAGCTGGGCTGTGATAGAATAAAAGTCAAGGGCATTTCCATGTCCGTGAAACTTGCTGAAGCACTAGGACTCTAGTAGGCTAGCTTGGTGGGGAACTTCTTTCCCTTCTCTGGAGAGAAACACCTGATCTCGAATGCTGCAAGTATCCATGTTTATCTGACTGCAATATGTGTAGTGAGGAAATTTCAAGTAGATTAATAGAATTTTTGACAAGTTTGAAAAGATGTTAAATTTTGTTCTGGAAGATAACAGACTATAAAGCCAAACATAAGGAGAGCACACCTGTTATGTGCTGTGTGTATGAATAGAAAAGTCAGGAAAGTTACTGTGAATTTTAGGCAAAACAGTAGTCCCTCCTCACCCACTTTAGGAAATGGATGACAAAGTGAAACACCCAGAGTTTGGGAACTGTGGGTTCTGTGCCTCACTTTGCTTCCTTCTAGCCTATTAAACTGTTTGAAAAGAGTTTGGGTGTTGAATGAGGAATTGCTCAGGCACATATTTTTAAAATAAAATAAAAAAAATTAAAAATAGCAAGTCTGTGAAAATTGTTCTGTCAGAGAAGGTAGATAAAAGCAGGTTTGGATTGACTGTATTGATGGTATGAGACACAACGNAGACCCCAAGTGATTTTCAGGCTGTGCCTGAGACACAACATGAAGATACTGAGAAATGCCATAGATACTGAAATTGTCATAGAAATCAAATCTACTTAAATCAATGCTGTTATGTTCATGTAACAAAACTGCCTTTTAGGGCACTTACAAAGACATACTTGTCTCTTGAACTAGGAGTTTGCCAGCACTGGTGGTCTTACAATGCACCAGGATGTTAATTTCATGTGGAACATGTGAATAAAAATTGTTCAAGTTGGAGTCAGTCAAATGTGAGAGGGAACTGCAGATCAAAATGAGTATGTGGTGACAGCTATGCAGTCAGCCCTTACTGTCTGAGTTCCAAGGTCTTGCTAGTTTTGCTAGTATGATTAGTTAGGAGTTTAAAACCCTTTGCTTGTGAAGGGACTGGGAGCTGCCACACCTCAGAAAGCTGAACAACAAAATACTCTTTTCAGTCAATTACTTTCCAAACCCAGAAAGGCAAGGTTGAGTTTTTTCTTGCTTTAACCAAGGTATGACCTGATTGTGCCAGGTTTAGTGGCATTGAGACACTGTAAATTGAGAATACCAGGCTGTGAACCACAGGAATATGGTGAGCATGTTATTTGTTAAGTTTTCTGAACACTTCTGAAGATGAAGAAGCTCTACTTACTGATTTTATGGTGTGTTAGTTTGTGTATCTGACTTGACTGCCTGATTAACGTGTCTATTGGCCTTTGACTGTAAATGCATAATTCATCCATGTTGCTTATCTCCCAGGGATAAGTGTCCAGACATGTACAGTATCAAAGAATATTTACAGTCCATTTCCTGATAATCAAAGTAAAGCACTAGTTTGTACAAAAGATCAGGGCCAAAAACACCTTGATACTTCAACCATGTGTCCATTTCCTGAAGCTGAGTCAAGACACAGTATCGACAGTTATGAACCACATGAACAGTTATGATCCAAGTGTTTTGCTTAATTCTTTGATCATTCCTGTTCTTCTTAACTTTCTCAGTCATTAGTATTCCTGTTGGTTGTAAACTATGAATTAAACAACCTCCAATGCGTTTATGGGTTCCTTATAAATGAAATCTTCAAGCTCTTAATTCAACCTTGTCATCTGAAGTGCATATTCAAAAGTATATTTAGTGTAGTAATTTCATTAATTCAGAGAAATCTTGTGGTTTCATCTACTTTTATTGTTCAAAATTGAAAGCAACTACTTTTCATTTTGCATTGCTTCAAAGATTTCACATTGATATCATGTTACCCATTTGCCTATAATAAGTAAGGAAAATTAAGCTTCAATGCCAATACTTTTTGTGCAGTACTATGGTCACTATTGGAACTTCAATTTCTAAGTTAGCCTTAGCATGGTCATTGCACACAATCCTAGGATCATTTACTAGAATGGACAGTTTCTGCATAGAAGGACAGAAGTAATCAGGCTGCAGCATAGGAGAGGCTGATTTACTCTTTCTCAGCACTGTGATGCAAAGCAGACATCAAGTTTACAAAGCTTTAATGATTTAAGATTATTGACCTAGTATTCAGATTCATTTAATTAGTTGGTACCAAGCCCTGCATTCTGAAATGATCTGTTTGTACCCACTTAATACATTTCCCTTGTTACTACTTAGTGCAAGCAGTAAAATACCTAAGGCTGGAAACCTATTTTGTTTTTCCTTCTTATCTTGCTAGGGTTTCAGAGCTGAAGGGTCACCATGCTGGAGTTTCAGAGTCACTATATCAATAGGGGCTTTGATGGTGTTTAGGTACTCTTTAGAGACAGGAAAGATGACTCTCTCTCCTACTAGCATAAGTGCTTTTGCAAATGTGTCCTATGTGTGTAGTTTGTTTGATCTGTCTTCATGTCTCTGATTTCTGAAGCAGTGTATGGGAGGTCTTTCATGGTACTTCCTGTGTCAGCTTTCTTATTCTATGCCTGTGTGCTGATTTTACCTGGGGTAGAGTTAATTTTCTTCATAGTTGCTGTTATGGGGCTATGTTTGGATTTCTGCTGGAAACAGTGCTGATAATAGAGATGCTTTAGGCACTGCTGAACTGTGTTAATGTAGAGCCAAGGCCTATTCTGCTTCTTACTGCACCCCACCAGCAAGTGGGCTGAGGGTACAAGAAGTGCACAGAGCTGAAACAGCTGACCCCACCCCACCAAAGGGATGTTCCATGTCATATGACATCATGCTCAGCAATAAAACTGGTGGGGGCAAGGCTGGCCAGGGGACCACTGCTTGGGGACTGGCTGGACATCCATCAGTTGGTGGTGAGCAGTAGTTTTTATTTGCATCACTTGTCTGTCTTGGGTTTTAGCTCTCTCTCATTTTCCTTTTCATTACATCATTGCTATTATTATTTCAGCTATTATACTCCTCTTGTCTAAACCCACAAGCTTTATCACTTCCACCCTTCCAATTGTCTTCCTCCCATCCTGCTGGTGGGGGAGCAAGTGGCTGTGTGCTGCTTAGTTGCTAGCTGAGGTTAATGGCAATCTGAAGCTATGTTAAATATATTGCTTTTTTTACTACTTTTATGAGGTGTCTAGTTGTGCCAGTAACAGTGTTAGTGGCCTAATTCTTTGCTTTTTCATTCTGTTTGCGTGTACTAAGCCTTTCCTAGGGTAATGTGTTTCTGGAAGGAGAAAACAGGCTTCAGACAGTGTTCCCAAAATATTCTAATAGTGGGAATGGCAGCCACTGGGTAGTTGCTCTTGGCAGGTGGTCGTACTTGCTATGACAACATAGTCTGAGAAATGCAGGTTTAACAATGGCATTGGGAATTAGGTGGTTTATATTGCAGCATCCATAATGCACCAAATTTCACTCTATTTCTTGATATTGCTTTTAGGTGCAGATTTTTTAAGATCTTGAGATAATGAAACTAATTATGACTATTGACAATGAATGTAGCACAACCATGCTTTATCATTTTATTAGAAGGGAGGAGTCAGCTTAAGAGCAGCTGAGCATGTGATCCTTAGCAAGCATCAAGCCTAGAATTTCTCTTGTATGTTCTACCATTCCGTGTACTTTGGAAAAGGGAGTTTGCAAAACAGTGTATGTCCCTTCCACACAAAAAAATTTCACAGGAGAATATGTATATAGAAAGGACTGATCTATCTATCTATCCATCTATCTTCTGTTGGTTTAGTTTTCTTCTTTCCTTCTCTGCTAGAAAAGAAACTAGACAGAGGAAAAATGAAACACAATGCTGAAATTCATACAAAACACCTATCTTACTTTTTTTTTTTAAATTTCTTGGAGAATATCACTTTATATTTTTGCAAGATGCTGCTTTTTTACACAACTCTGAGAATTCTCCTTGCCATTCTAAATAATATGAAAGCGTTAACAATGTTACTCAGTTCTGAAAGACTCCAGGCACAATCAGATCTTAGTGTTCTCTGGAAGATGTTATGTGTTACAAGGACACACACCTTGAGATATGTTTGCAAGAACTAGTAAAAAATTTCCTATATAATTTTATGTGTAGAATCCAGAGCATTTTGTAACCTGTAGCTGGTAATAATCAAATGGGGCATCTTAATAGATGTCTTTCTGTGCATGCTAGCATTATATCAAACCTTCCCTGAGGGTATCATTTGCTTCTCAGCAAAACACACTGTAGATTTTTTTTTTTTCTGGAAAAAAAGCATTGCAATAGAATACTGGATGAATACAATGAAATTTCTTGTGCATGTGGATCCTATTAACATGTATAGGTTAGAAGATACTTGGAATAGACTTCTGTTTCTAGTTTCAGACAAAGTATAGTCTGTTGTTGTGCTGCTCTGTAATGAAAGCTCCTGGGTTTGTTCATAACAGAGATAATACTCAATGCTTTTCACTTAAAGTGTGTTAGCATGAGCATAAAATGATCTGGCTCCTTTTTCAGTCAGCAGACAGTTTTTTATTTGGGTCTTTAATAAAAATCACATAGTAGGCACATTGTTTATCTTTCTAGCTTTTTCCTAATTGTTGCTATTTAATGTCAGTCACAGCAATCTATGTTGTGTGCCCTGTGATATGGACAGATGATACTCTTTATATAAGGAATTAAAGAAATCTCTTCATATGTGCTTCTCAAAAACATCTCTGAGAGGGTGACCTGTCTACTGAGCAGAATCATCCCATGCTCATAAAGGGTGCTAAAAGAGCTTTGAATATATTTTATGGATCAGATGGAATTTGAGCTGGAGAAAGTATAAAATTAGTTAGAATTACAAAACTATATACTGGATGTTTTTGAAGAACATTTTCTTGTTTAGATGAGTAAGTGTGTTTTTTACTGGAAATCTGGCAGTGTAACTGTAAGGTATGAAGTCATCCCAGTGTTCTTAGAGCAATTTCATTGTAGTGCAGGCTATTGTCAGAAAGAGCCCTTGGGGATGAATGAGCAGAAAGATCCCCATTGGTTCTGAAAGGTAGAATGACAACTGCTGATGTATACTTAGGCTAAATGAGTTGTTGTTTCCCTGGGGCTTGGAAGTTAGCTATTAATCCAGTTTGCTTTGGCATCTTTGGCATTCAATCTTTTTGTAGATTAGTATGTTATAGATGAACATGTCAACAGTGGCCCCAAAATTGTAGATAATCAGGTAAAATATTATATTTTAAATTCTCTGGTTGAGCACCAGTAGCTCTGCTTATTAATCAAGTATATTAAAATATAAAAACAAAGGGAATAATCAATGGCTTTTGAGTTTAATGTAAAAAAAAAATCTTATATTCCACGCCTTGTGACATGCAGCAGGTGTTTGGTGGACTAGTTGGAATGCATTTCCAAACTGGGATATATTGAATGGAATTGTTGTACATTACACAGTAAGTTGGTCATAATAGGTACTCGTAAGTAATGACTTTTCTTCCCTAAAGTACAGCTAGACCTGAATGAAAATGTCAAATGTCTTTCACATGAAAGAAGTTGAGTCACAAACAAGGCGTATTTTTACTTCTACTGTTCCAGTGTTACCAGATGGATAATCTCATTTCTTAAGATCCACTTAGGGTACACAAAGTGTAGTGGCCTTATGGCTTTTCATAATGTTGTGCTGTCAGTGACAGATACAATTATTTGAAAAACTTACAGTTCCCAGAGCCATAATGTGTTTTTTCATCTTCTGCTTCTCCTCAGTGGCTGAGAAGACCAAAGAGCAAGTGTCTAATGTTGGGGGAGCTGTGGTGACAGGAGTGACAGCAGTGGCCCAGAAGACAGTGGAAGGAGCAGGGAACATTGCTGCAGCCACTGGGTTGGTGAAGAAGGATCAGTTGGCCAAACAGGTTTGTTTATTTAAAGTCTTTTCCAAGTGCAGAAGTGAATGATGAGTGATCTCTCTGAACTGAGGGGCAGATGGAGTGTTTTCTTTTGTGTCTGTCAGTGGCATGAATGCAAGATAATTTGTGTTATGCCAAATGAACAGCAAAGAAAATGTCTGCTGTTTATAGCTTGTATTTTGAGTGACTTGCAGGATTTGGGAACTCGAGTAGGATTGGGCATGGAATTTTACTATTCTGAAAAGTCTTAGCAAATATGGAACACAGTTGAAAGTGCGATCTAGTGGTGATTCTGAACTCAGCAGCCTCTAGTGAGGACCAGCAACTGTAGACTCACTGTGTAATTGGATGGGAAGATAACTATTTTTCCAAATAACTCAGGCTGAAAAGCAACCTGCTAGAGCTGGAAGGTCAAACAGCAAATCTCAGGTTTAACAGCACAATTTGTATCCTCTGCAGATGAAAAGCAGAAGGATTTGTGTACCAGTCCACTGTCTGGTTAGATATATTGCATTCAAAGTCAAGATCTATCTGGAGAATCACTACCTTCCATTAATACAGTGACATGAACTCAAAAATGCCTCCAAACTATTCTGAATTCCTCAGAGTAAATTTTGCTCTAGCTCATCCTATAAAACACTACAGGTATTTTTATTCCAGCACAGAGATGAATGTTAAGTATTTGCACAAGTATTACTACGTTTTTGTTGCTGATCACAGTGCAGTTATAATCATCTTTTTACACTCAGTGAAACGTGAACCCAGATTGCCAGAGGGAATAATGCTTTAAAAAATGCATATAGTGTTGTTTGGAGACAAAAATAACCCAGAAGAGACAAATACTTCTTTTTGTGCCATTTTCTGTATAAACATTTCAATATTAGAAAAAGTAGGATTAAGAAAAATATTAGTATTTGCACAAAAATATGGGTGCCATATGAATTTAGCATGAAGAATTTCTATGTTGTATAATTGAGTCAGTGTCCAGAGGAGCTGTTAAAATGGAGTCCTTAAAACCTCTTCTTTATCCTTATCTGTTATTGAAGAGTATTCCTGTCTATCTGACAGATCCTATTGATGATTTAGTTCTGAGGAAAAAGGGGATATTAACATTGTGGTAGGCATTCACTCCACTGTGGTGGATTGGTCTTGAAAACATATCAGAAGCGGTTTTGTTCTCGTTCAAGGCAGTTTTCCTGGGGGGCTTTTTAGTCCTTTTCCATTCAACTATAAATAAAATGGTGCTTTTGATGTGGCCATGATCCTTTGTAAAAGCTATGTTGAAGATTCACAAAATCAAGTATCTAATGAACTGCCAGGGGACACATGAGCATGGCTTGGTCACAGTAGTCTTTATGCTTAGTTTCTACTAAAGCTCTTTTGTAGTTTTGTCTTAAGGATATTATTTTCTGTTTCTAGCTCTTCAAACTCAAGGTTCATCATTGCTGTAATACACAATTACCTACTTCAGTGTTGACTATACCTAATATTTTATAATCTGAATATTAATATATACATATAGATCCTTATAGTTATAAAGTATGAAGCAAACCTCTGCTGACTTTCATTTAATTCTGTTCTGTATGTTGTAAAGCTTTAATATGAGTCATGATGGCTGTGACAGAATAAAATCACATCTGTGAAATTGAAGAACATCCATAATGTGCATGCATATTATTCTACAGCCCTATAAATAGCAGCATTGTCCTGAATTGGAGCTTTGTTCTTTAGTTAGACAAAACTGTTCATTTGATTCTTGATACTGTTTATTTTTTCAGCCTGAGATTGTCAGTCATTGATGCAGACTAGCCATCTAGCTGACTAATATCTATGACTACTCTACATCTCTGTCTGTTCCTGGTTTTCTACAACCTAGTATTTCTGCATTCCTGTGCAGTTCAGAGGTGCATGAGATCGATTTTACTTGGATTTCCCAGGTAAACTGACAATTGGGTGGGGATCAGGTGTGAACATTCAGAATACCAGTGGGACACAGGTCCCTTGTAGGAAACAGGGTTAGTCTTACTGAAATCAGAGAAGGTATCCAACCAAGCATACAAATCAATGTATCAATGTAACTGTGTATTTTATCTCTATAAGGTTATGTCTCTTAAGGCTGTGATAACTTTTGTCTACTCTAAACTGGGAATAGGAAACCACAACTGGCAAATATGTTCCTGGAGCTTGAGTATGGCTAGCAATGCCTTTGGCAAATTATTTTTCTGGTAGGCATCTATTTGGGATTGTCCTAAAGCAAATGACTGTGTATTCCGTGTACAAATGAACATTTACCTTGCTTGCACAGCATAGACAAGTAATGGGATTTGGCAGGGAATTGCAAATGAAGCTTATCCATTAAGAGCAGTTACAAGAATGATTACAGGCTGTTTCTCCACAGAAGACTAAAAGGCATTAACCAATAATCTATTATTTTAGTTGATTTCTAAATGCTTGGCAAATTATTTTTTCCAGTTCACATGAGGTCACATAAGTCCAAATCCTCCAAGTGAGGCTACAAACAGTGACATTGTGAGATACCGTCCAACCTGAATTCTTCCGTGAACTGCTGTAAACTCAGCCTCTGTGCAGCTGGTGGAGTTTGATTATTTGCCATTAATTACAGGATCAGAGACTGTGAAATAAATATGATCAGCTTCTTCCAACCATATATCTGGAAGCCAATCTAAACTAATGGCTTTTGTTGGCTTCTCATACTAGAGATCTTCTTGGCTGTAGGAAAGCCTGAACTCTTGTGTGGTAACTGGCATTTTTCTTGTGCTGTGATGGAAGTGGGGTTTTTTTTGCTTTCACCTTACTGAAAACAATTGTAGCATTTCTTTACCTGTGAATATAATATTCATGCAAAGGGAAAATGAAGCAGATTCTTAGGAAAATGCTTTCATAAGAAGTTTGTCTGAGGTTGCCTGGTGCAGCCTTTAGTAGTGGCATGCTTTGGACCGTGAAGAACATGTTTAACCATCCAACTGAGGCCAGGCTGGAGGGCTATTGTCACAACACACTGTCACCTACCCACTCCATAGCCGGTGTATGTAAGCAGTGCAAAGTGACAGCTGAGACTAGTGAGTGACAGGATGACTTGATAGTGCCCATCTGAGGACTGCTCTGGGTGATTTATGCTTTGGCAGAAACTCATTACTTAACACAGCAAGGGTACTCAAAAATTATTTCTAATGCACACTAGCATTTAGCATAGAACCTGTTAAGAATGGACTAACTCTTGGTAAACTAGTTGTAAATTGAAGCCTAACTTTAAAAATCTGTTCACAATAATGCTGGTTTTGTAATCATTGAGACTCTTCCTGGAAGCAAATAATTTGCTTCTTTTTCTTGTTTTCTTCTCTCTGTTAAGAGAAGTCAATCAACTGAAGTAGACTAACTGCGTTAGACAGATAAAACATATTTTAAATATATTCTCTGCCTAAGCATGTTTTCTTTCTGTGTACTGTGTGAATGTGCTTCTGTATTAGTTGAGTAAAAAAAAAAGAAAAATATTTATGATGACTGCATTTACTGTAAAAGTGGTTTTTTCCTAAGTTTAGAAAGCTGTGAAATAATTTGAATATTCTGTTTCCAGCACAGCATGAGTGTATAGACCTAGGTAGTATGGAGAGGTACTAGCTAGTAAATATGTAGTCTATAGTATTGCCTGATAACAAAATATGCATTGTAAAGTTATTATTTTCAGATAAGTAATTAACTAATTGGAGATCTTAACCTTACTAGATTCATGTCATTTAGTTCTCTATCATGTCAAGAATAAATCTGTTGGTAAGTTCTGTGATTTCTGTAGTCATTAATCTTATTTATACTGTTCCAGCTCCAAAATCCTCAGTCAAGCTGAAACCTCAAGGTGCTTTGGGTACCATGCAAACATATAGACAGATTTTCTGTGCCATAGATCTTAAAGTAAATAGAGTAGCATGTTTAGGATGTCTTTACCATGTTTAGGATCTATATGATATGTATGGATTGTGTTTGGTATCTGTATGTGCTAAATACTTTTTCTTTCTAGAGTATCTATTAATTTTACACATTTACAGTAAATAGCATAATAAACACCAATGTAAAATTACAGTAGCAGATAGCATATAGATAGACAATATACTTACAGAGCAGGTAATGTAACTCATTGGTTTAATTACCAAGCTTACTGGGAAAGAGAAGAATGTGATTGAACATTAGACATTTTTTCCCCCATAGAAAATATTATTTAAATAAAAGCCCCTTCTGATTGTATTTAAGATGAAAAATAATTTAAAAGAATGAAAGTGATAGTTAACTTTGCTGTATCTCTTTCCCCTGTCTCAGCCTGTATTTCCTTGGACTCCTTAGAAGCCAAAAACTGTCCTGGCATAAATGTTCAGTACAGTGGACTCTGCAAATGTAGAGTATTTTTTGTATAATTACTTTTCTTGGGCAGTTGGTCTTATGAACAACCAACTTTTTCCATTTTTACATTGCCTAGGGCAACAGTGGATCCATACTGGGGAATTGCTGTAATCAAATATACCAATATGTAGGAGCCTTTTCTCCCGCTCTTTATGGGGAAGCTCCATGAGACATTGTACACTGCTGAATATAAAGACATGATGAAACACCTTTTAATTTTGATGAAATGAGAGCAACTCAGTTTTGATTAAGATACCAAGAATCACAATATACTCCAGGCAGCTATTATTTGTTCACTTAGGCAGTCTTACTGGAGGAGAGATGCAAATCGTCTATGTGCCTTGAAGATTCGTCTCTTTTTCAGTGGCAGAATGGAGGTTTCTTTTCTGTTTTATTAAACAGCCATTCTGAAATGCAAGTGATACTTAATCTTTCAAAGATTTCTGTCCTGTCTTCTTGCAAACCTAAGATTCCTGAGTCTTGCCAAAAAAGCATTAATTACCACCTGTAGTTTAAAGCCATTAAACATTGAAGTCCTCATCACTGTATCAGTAGCCACCTTGCTACCCTGCAGACAGTATAAATGCCTTGCTTAGTACTTGAAAAAGCACAAATAGACATTTTTCTCTGTTTGTATCTTTTTGAGATGTGTTTTGCCTATTTTATTTCCTGACTTGCTACATGGAAAATTCTGGAAACTTTTTAAAAACTGATTTTTTTAGTGCACTCTGTTTTTAAAATAAGGTTCTAGAAATAGGTCTAATAATGGCAAAATTTGGATTTAGGTGGAAGCATGCATTTTGATAGCATATTAATTATGTCCTCATTCTCTGACCATCTTCACACTCAGTCTACTCTACAGAGTACTTGGTGCTGTTCCCCATCTTCTTTGCAGTCTGTAGGTGAGTCAGTTAATCTTGAAAAGCTTTGCTCAGAAACACAGAGGAAAAGCTACTGAGCAGAGATATCCAATTTCCTCTTCAGAAAGGGAATTAGGGAGTTTTTCCACCTCTCCATTACATTTTATGCTATTAGCCAGCTGATGTCCCAAAAGGCTAATAGACCCCAAAGAAAGGCAGGACAGTAAATGTGAGTCACATGAGACTTAAGTTGTTGTCCTTTTGTTGGAATAAGCAGGTTTATTTATCTCCCTGACAGCCTATTATGAGGAAAAAATCAAGCCTTGAATTAAATGAAGAAACTTTAATAAAATCTTGGCATGGCAAATACAGAAATAGCCTCTACCCAATTAACTTCTGGAGTTGATGGTTTTCTGTGGACACTGAAGGGCAAGCAGGCTGCAGGGGTGCAGCAAGATCCAATTGCTCTCCTCAACTACTACTTGCAATTTATGGTTCTAGTGTAAGGTCATAGTAGAGAATGGTTAAGCATATGAATAAATGTGCAGTCTAGATCCCTAGCAAGCCTGTGAAGCAGCAGGAGATCTAACCTGGCACACTACAGCCAAGCAAGTGCCTGTGCCACTTGAGCCAGCAGAGCCAAGCCGTGCAGAGTGGTGCATGTTTGGTTGTTCAGGGTGAGCCCAGCTGTGATTCTGATGAGACACTTGGGCTGTAGGACCAATTACAGCAGTGGTTTGGAAAGCTTTCATACAGTGGTTTCTGGTAGAATAACTAGCACAAAGTAAATCTTCCTCAAGGAAGCCTATGTGTTTTAGATGATGTGTAGGAGAAGGCCTACTCAGGTAGTCACAACTGAACATCACTCAGATAATACTTGCTTTTAGATTCCTGTTTAAATCATAGCACATAAAGAGCACATAGTTTGGGATAGGTTTTACTTTTTCCCTTACCATTTTATCTCTTGATCTATGCATAATGTATGAGTGACTGCTGCAAAACAGAATGGATATTTAGCAGCAATTAGTGATGTTTCCATGTAGGTGGATTGCGAGTGGAAGAATGAGGAGAGAGTTTCCTCATTAGGGGAGCTACATTGCTCAGAAGCTGAATCATAGAAGACCCCTCTTAAAAAGCATTTGTTAGATGCTTCTTTGAATTCATGAAGGAAATGGGACTGTCAGTGAACTGACATACCTCTTTGATTGTACCATAGCAGGAGTGATTTATTTTGGTAGGGCCTTTCCTACTCAGAATTAACAATGATGTATTGTATTAAAACATCTGTAACAAGTTCTGTAAAGGTAATACGTATTCTTGAAATGGGAAACTCTGATTTATTATAAAACATAAGGCATCCATAGGTAGGTGATACTAAGATTTTGAATCTGCTTTATTTACACAGTCAAATCTCTTCCTCATGACAGTGCACATATTTTGAGGATGGGAAAGCTCAGGAATCATCTAGGTTGTAGAGGTATGAATGTCATTAGACTTGTGAAATTGCATTACAATCCTGTATGAATGCTTTGCATTGGAATGCAAGTGGTTTTGGTTCAGTGAGTTTTAGTTTGTTTTCAAAATAAATGCAACAATTATAGTTGAGGCCACTGAATACAGTTTCATTAATACAGCTCTCTTTTCCAGTGGTGTTCCCACATGGGCAAGCCTCACATCTGTAGCATAGTATATGTTGATACTGCGTAATGACACTGTAAAGAACAGTACAGAGTACTTGAAGAAGACTCTAATTTTTACAAGCAATTGTATTTGATGAGCTGCTAATGATGCTCCTGGGAAACAGGTTGATAAAAGGCCACAGAAGTCACAAAGCCAGCAAGGAAATCCCATGTTTTTCTTCTACCTTATACCTATCACGTTTCTACCTTCTGCCTTTACGATAAGATCTTCCCTGTTACTTCCTTCTTCACACCTATGTACATGTTCTGGCAGCACTTCTGGACATGAGTAACTTAATTTTGTTTCACTCTGAACACCACTATTTGAAATATTTGAAATTAGACTGGGCAAGATAGAAATGAATATGCACATAAAATAATAATACTCAGGAAAAAAAAGATTATGACAGATAGATGACTCCAGGTAGGAGTGCTAGAATTTCTGTTTGTTTAAGGGAGAGTTGATGTACTGGGAATATTTTGAATTGCAACCTGTACTTGGCCTCCCTGGTTAGCAGAGAAAATGCATTTCCTGCTATGGGTCATATCTGAAAGGAGGTGGTAGCAAAGTGGGACTTGGTCTCTTCTCCCAGGTAATGCGTGATAGGACAAGAAGAAACGGCTTCAAGTTATGCCAGGGAAGGCTCAGATTAGATATTAGGAATAATTTCTTCACCAAAAGGGTTATCAGGCATTGAACAGGCTGTCAAGGGAGGTGGTGGAATCACCATCCCTGGAAGAGTTAAAAAAGTATGGTGCCTGGGGACATGGTTTAGTGGTGGGCATGGTAGTGTTGGGTGGACAGTTGCATTTGATGATCTCAGAGGTCTTGTCCAATCATAATGATTCTATGATTCTATTTTTTTCTCAGAGGGCAAAATAGCAGTATTTAAAGAAAGGCCATGTTCTCTGCTGTGCCAAAGTGTTTCCATGCATTGACGTCTGTGACTCAAGCAGAACTGGAGTCACAAGGGAAAAAACTTGTGTGGAATTATCTGAATACCCTGGAGGTTATTGCTCTTCATTAATTCAGGAACAAATATGAGTTAAATGTAAAGGTCTTATGAGTTTTCCTTGTTTCCTAATGGCTTTCATGCTGTGAGATAACATTTTAGCGCAGTCTGATGTTCTGGGTCTACCTGCTGCCTTCACTGCTTCTGGCAATAACATGTTCCTAATTACCTGTGGAGGAATTAAGCTGAGGAACTTTTAGGTGGCATCATATTGTTCTCTGTTTTCTAGCAATTGCTAGAAACCACAGACCTAGCTTTGACACTGGGGAAATAAAGTACCCCCATCCTTAAACCGAATGTGGGTTTTGGTCTCCAAGAACAAGAATCGTTTGCTAGCAGATAGAAGGGTGAACACATTCTCTGCTAGGAATTGCTTAGATGTCATGATAATGAGATATTTGCAATATCTTCAAATAGCAAAACACAGAGACCCTCCCCATCCTTTTATGGGGAGTTAGAGGGTGGTCTGGGCACAGTGTGGACCATCATCATGTGCCAACTCATTGGCAGTAGGAGATTTAAGAGGGGATGGCGAGGCACCGTGAGTGAAGTAACTACATTAATCACTGCACCAGACACTGTAGCTACTCTAATCCACACAGCAAGGCATAGGATGGTGGTGCACTCCATACAACCTTCTGCCACATGTTTCTCCACAGCCAGGACATAGGCTCATAGGAAGCAAAAGAGGTTCTCTTCTCTCTGTCACTGGGCAATTCTTAATATGTTGCCATTAGCATAATGTATAGGAACCATAGTGATGATTATACACATTTAGGAGACAGAGCAGTAGGAACATGCTGGTTTGAACGTCCCAAGGATATTAAAAATCTCAAACAGTCTTGTAATCGGCCTGACAGAGAAGGTCAAGATGTGGGAAGATGTTTCCTTCATAAAGGAGACACCAGGACATCAGGAGACTTGAGTTCTGCATTTATTATACAGGTTTGTTTGTCTGCAGTCTATGCTCTCTTACTCCTTTCTCCAGAGTCCTTTCCACATCCTGTGTCCTCCATTTCCAATTTCCTTTCTAACTAACCTAATATGCCTCTGTAGCACGTTCCAGGCTGCTGAGGTTGTCTCCACTGTCTGTGTATGACCACTGCATTATGCAAGTCTCACAGGCTAACATGGGACTGGTTCTCTTTCACTGTGTCCCAGTCTTTCCTATGCTTCCATCTGTGGGATTTCATGCAGTACTCACAGCAATGTGATTTTTGGGTTTTTTTCTCTGTTCTAAATAGTTGCCAATCCCATGCTAAATATTCAGGACAGTGCTGCTTGCTGAGGGGAATGTTTTTGTTCATTTGGGGTTGATTCATATTCATGCCAGCTATTCCTGTTCTTGCCCGCTGTTGCGTGAAAGATTTGCCTCTTTCAGATGGGAAATAATTTTGTGCAACCCATGATAATTGGGTAAGCTTAATAGTGGCATTTTTATGCAATTTAAGGTACAGGTTTTATAAGCCTGTTACAATAATGGTCTCCGTAGCATCTTCTGCCATGTTTTGGTGCTCCTTTCCTCTGCTGGCCGAGATGAAGTGTGTAAGCCTTAGAAGTTAAGGAGCTTAAATGTGATTCATTCAGTGCCTATCTAAAAGTCATTATATTTAGAGAGTTTGTGATGATAGCTGTTGCCATTTGCTGATATTGTAAAAGCCAGACATTGCAGCTGGCAGGTATTTTAGCTAGCAATGCAAGTCTGGAGTGCTGAAGTGACATTTTGGCAAAGCACTGCAACGTGTGTTTGTCTACCAGTCTCTACTTGCAAAGCATTGCAGCGAGATGCTTAATAGGTATGAGTGGCAAATGGAGAACCTTGTCTGCTGTGGTGATGAGGGTTGTATAAATTTGATTCAGGACTTAAGCATGGACAAAACACCTCTGTGGAGAAACAGATCAATCTGTATTTTCAGAATATCAGTCGACCCAATGTCATCTGGGAAAAAAAAGGAAAAGAAAAACAAACAAACATAACCCAAAACAAATGCAACAAAAAGAAGCAAACCCCCCCAAATATCTGTAGGTGAAGAAGAGAGAGGAAGAAAGGAGGCAGAATGCTTTTATTAGGATGACTTAATTACTGGCAGTGCTGGTTTTTACTATTAGTAGCAAAGGAAGTTTGTATGAGGACTGATGGTAATCAGAAAATACCAGTGGCATTTGATATAAGTCACTTGGGCTGTTTTGACCACTGATAGAACTTCCTGACATTCCTATGGGTTAATAAATAAAAGCTTGTACACAGGCTGTGGATGTCTGAGACTTCTTCAAAGCTGCTAGCACATCATGAAAGAGAAGAGATGACCTATCTTTTCTACAGTAAATTGTCATTAAACTGTCTGACTCTCTCCTACTTCAGTTGTGTTAAATCTGTTCTGTAGAGAAAGTGGCCTGTGTAAGGATTATTGGCACTAATTTTTTCAGTTTTTAAGTTCTTGTCTCAAAATGTTTCAGAAGCTTCCATGACATATCTGGAGACTGGAATTTTTGCTGGAGAAAGCTACGTTGGATGTCTCAGAAATGTATCTGAAAATGTAGATTGCAAACCCTTTTTTGCCAGTGGCTTGCCTAATGCAAAATATACTCTGTGAGGAAACTGGAGGTGTAAGCTGCTAAAATTGTTCTCCAAAAACCCGTGGCTTTTTGCAAGAGTGAAGCAGACAGAGAACCTGACTGTGAGAAGTATTGAACATATTGATTGCTCTCCAAGTTTTTGGTGTTAGCTTTCAGAGCTGCTTGCCTGTGGTTTGCTAGCACATGCCTGGGAGGTTTGCCAGGCTTGGGTCAGAAAAGTCAAAATGAAGTTCAAGATGAGGAGGTGCAGCCAATAAAGAACTTCTTTTGCCATGCTTAGAAGGTTAGCTACAAACAGAAAGAGGAGCAATCTGTAACTGTGCTTCCTTCAGAAGCACATAAAACAGGATTTGTGCTTTTGAAGCTGCTTAATCTCTCTCTATCCCACCTCCCACTCTATCACCTAAAGCAGCTGATAGCCTGCCAGTATTGTGTCATCTTCTTTGGGGCTGTGGAACAAAACTGCTGTACCTTTGCATTGTGAAATGTAATGCTTTCTTCATGTCCTATTATATGTAAAGAAGATATGTGGATTTTTTTCCTTACTAATTTTCTGTGATGGTTTTAGGGCTCAGTGAGTGCACTCTGCTCCAGAAAGACAGGCATTTCCCTGGAGTGGTGTGAAAAATTCAATTAGAGTGTCAGGGTGAGTGGCTCTCATGAGAAATGTATTCTTATCCATAGAGACAGTATTTCTGACAGGGAGTGTCCATTCAAACTAAGAAGGGAAGATTGCCAGTGGTTGAAACAAACTGTCACATCTAAATTAAATTGTTTTTACAGTTAGAAATGCAAAACATGCTTGGGGTAGGAAATTAACAACAGTAACTGAGCTAGAGTAGAGAGCACTTCTAAGAGCTTCTCTTAATTTTGTGTGAGCCTGGAAGCTGTAAAACATGTTAGCAGTTCTAGTTTTGAGAATTACCAGTTTCTGATTGGTTCTAATGTGAAGTATTTATAATTAATTAAGCTAATAATTTCTAATCAGTTTATACTGTAGAAGTGTTGAAATGTGTTTAAGCATATATGCAGTTACTGGAACTGTCCAAAATGCCAGATTGGTAGAATATTATATCCCTAATGCAGTTTATAGATGATAATGTGCGCATGAAACACTTATGCTTTGCCTAATGAATATACTTACAACAATTAAAAGTAATATTACACTGTGGCCTCAAACACTTCATTACTCAACACATAGCATGTCTTAGCCATCTAAGAACTGTACTCTAAGATGCTTGTTTAATCTTTTTCTGACTTATCTAATGCTTTGTGTAGTTGATGTGAAAAATTGCTTATTTTCAGATTCTTAGTATCATTACTTTTAATGCTTGAGTCACTTTTAATTTTTGCACACAGTATTTCATCTTAGAAATCCCTAAAGATATAACTGACAGTTCAGATAGACATACTGCATGTAAATAATTTTTGCAGAGAAAGATCAGAGATCAAATGGAGCTAGAGGCTGAATTAATTTCTCTCTCTGGAGAAAATTATTCTAACAGGTCAAGAGAACAGTCCCTGGAAAAATGATGTAAATATGAATGTTTCACACAGATTCTCAGTTGGAAGAATGATTTCCCCCCTCCTCATCACTATCATAGTCTTAGAAATCTGTCTGAAGTGTTTGATGGTGCTAGACCAATGCATTTAGTGGTTAAATGCTCTCCATTGTCCATTGCATGGAGAGAGGCTCTGTACTGCCCTGTTATGAGCATGTACTTGTGTAGCAGAAATTTAATGGGTTAGAGCAGAAGGGATTAGTGATGGCTGCTGAATAATGTGTAGCAGAAGGTTATCAGACCAGCAAGTGGAAGGTGGAAACTTCTACTAGGAGCTTTTTTTATGTCAATGACTTACTTTTCTTAGCTTGGATTTAGTAAAACAGCTTCTTGAAATGAGGATACTTTTTTTCAAACAGCATTATTTCTAATAAATTTCAGGTGTTGTTTGGTTTTTGTTTTGTTTTTTAAATAAGTAATAGCTATTCTGGTAGCTTTGAAGGAGAGGATGTGTTCCCAGACAGCTGACCTGCTGTCTAAACCAGAGTAGAGAACTCGTTCATGGTCATCAGCATAATATTTCCTTCATAGTCTATTTTTGGGAGGGAGTGGTGTGTTCATCATTCACAGGAAAGGTAACAGATTTAGCAGTGCTTCTTTCCACCTCCTACACACCATCTATACATCTATGAGATGGGGTTTTAAGTCTTAGTTCTCTCTGCAGATTTTTCCCTGAGCTTCCTTTCAGATGTATGCTTTATCATGCATCTGGTTGGACTGCTGTGACTGCCTGCTGTTGTCCAAACTGAAAAATAGGGGAAGGTAGGAGAAGTAACGAAACCAATTTAAAAAGCAGAGCTTAGGCCTTGCTTTGGAATCTATTTGGAGTGGTATAAATACCTTCATGATAGTTAAAAGGAGGGTAGTGCATTTGTTGTTAGTCTTCTCCTGACTTGGTTATTCCTTAGCTCAGTTACATGTTAGATTTTGTGTGGTACATAAAGGGAAGGGAAGCAAATAAACAGAAGTGTTTGGTAGCTTCCTGAAGGAGAATCATGCTTGGTAATTCATCTTGGTGTACAGGCTACCAGAAGAGAACATGGAGAACAGTTGATTGTACTTGAAATAGAATGGATAAATGTAGCTGGTCAAGGTGTCATCTCCAAGTTAGCATATTCTGCAGACTGGTAAGGATATTCAGTTACTTTAAATTTTGTCTGTGCATCTTAGATTTAAAGTTTACCTGAGAAAAAGGTAACTGTTTTGACCAGGACAGATGGTGCTAAACCTAACCTGGCAGTGGCCATTGACAAAATGCTGCTGACAAACCTTACCTCATTTCTGCTGGTAGATCTTTTTAGCCTGGTAGTGTATTCTTTGTGCTAATTGTTGCAAAGCCAGGTATGTAACTGTGTTATTTCAGATGGATTACAAGGTTAGTTGGCAAGTAAAGTTAAAGCTCTGTGCTTTAATGTTGTCACTGCTTCCCACTGCAACTCTGAAGATTTGTGCTACCACTGTATTAAACACCTTGATCAATTCCATGATTCTCTTTATCTTTTACAAGGAGAAATCAGAAAGAAAATTATTCTTATGTTAGGTGTTGTGTGTAAAGTTTGCAGGCTGTAATGTTTATCCCATGTTGGGAACTGTTCCTGTTTTAGAAATCTTGTGCAAACTTAGGCAAAGACTGATTATAGCTGTGGATGCTCTGTCAAAGACTCACTTGATTTCAGGATGGATTTCAAGATGCATAGAGAATTAGGACCTGGTAAGAGTTGTCTATGGAATTAGGATGTTTCAAGTCTTTAGGTTTTCAAACATCGATTCCTTTTTTTAACTTTTTTTTTTTGAGAGAGAGAAAGCAAGCTCTCACTTTGTTTGGAAAGCTCTCACCTGAATCACTTAGGTGAATATGAGCAAGTGTGCTCAATGGTGTTTAGAACAACTCTCTAGGTAGGGCTTGGCTTTCATGGTCATACACTTCTTAGCACCTCTGGTGCTCCTCCATTTTAACCTGTGTTAAGGAAGACTTACTGTCAAACTGTCCTTCAGGGGAAGAAGAGGCAGAAAGCATGTCACTTTAAATCCAAAATCACATGTTGCTGCTGATCTAGGGCATGCAACAACAGGTTTCTCTCTCACTGATATTAAGATCTCCTCTGAAAGGAGATTCTCCTCTGAGGTTTTTCCCTGTATCCTCTAGTTAGCAAGAGTATTTTGTAGTGACAAAACAGATGGTGAGGATGAGTTGGGTTCAGGAAGGATGGAAAGACTGAGTAGAGGTGGTCAGGGAATGGAAGGAGGGAGGGAAAGAAGAGTGGCTGTGCGTGAGAGAAGGCAGCGTTTTTATTCCCCTAATATTTGAGCACCATGAGGCAACCTCTTACTCCTGTTTCCCTAGAGTAGGGGATGCTGGCACAGAACTCTCCCTCCAGAAACCTCTGCTTCCTGGACTGCTGGCAACAGGGAAAAAGAAGGGCTCAGCCGGTGATAAAGAATGTGTGATGGATTCTACTTTTCTCTTCCACTCAGCTGCTCATTTTTTGCCAGCAAAATAGTGGCTCTGAAGTTTAGCTGCCTAGAACTTGCATATTCCAGCCTGACACTTTGCCTTTTAGGTGAACATTGGTCATGAACATTATTAATCCTATGGGAGGAAGACATTACATTTCAGATTCTTTGTTTATAACTGCTCTGCATCAGTCTTAATGCTAATACCATTGATAATTGCCAGGAGACTCATTTGGAGCAGAACTTTATCAGTGCTGGCTGATTTTGGATATCACATTCTGAAACTTCAAACTGCAGTTTTTGCATATTCTAACTTCCTGTAAAAAATCAGGACTTTCGAGTGGTTGTTTTTCAGGAATACAGATTGAGTGCACAGTACAGTGTCCTTCATGTCACATCCCCTTCTGCTGCTTTCCTGTCCCACCCTGTAGTTCCCTGGACCCTCTTTCTGGCCCTTCTTGTAGATGGGCATCACATTTGTAACTTCCAGTTAACTGGGACCTCACTGGTTAGCCAGGACTTCCGGTAAATGATTGAAAGAGTCTTGGTAAGCACTTCCACCAGCTCCCTCAGTACCTTTGGGTGGATCCCATCCATTCCCATAGATTTACATGCCTCTGAGTGGTTTAGTGGGTCACTCACTAATTTCCTCTTGGATTATGGGATTTTCATTCTGCTTCCTGTCCCTGTGGCTCAGCTCAGGGTGCTGAGCACTCAGAAAACAACAGGTCTTACTATGAAAGACTGACTCATGAAGTGACTAATTTCTACTTAGCTTTTGTTGTTAGAGCAATGCACACTGCAGCGTTCAAAATTTTGTTAGTAATCGCAACTATCATCTAGTAAAGTTGTGTATGTGAAAGAAATTATAGTAATTGTCCTTGACAAATAGAAGCCCATGAGTTTTACCACCAGGGATTATTGAATAATGATTAGAAAGTAGTCTGTAGAAGGTGGAAATAAATGGGATGTGTAATATTTCCTGCTTTAAAATGTGACATGAAAATAGTTTGTTCTTCTTTGTTCTTTGTATTGTTCTTGCATAGCATCTTGAGTGTTGTCTTCTGCACTTTACTGTAGGAGTCAGCATTAGTCATCTGGGCAGGTGCTCCATTCCAGAGACATCAAGAAATAAGTGGATAACATCCAAATAGTACAGAGCAGCAAATAACACCATATTCTCACTGTACAAGAATGATGTTGGGGTTTGTTAAATTCATCCTTTGTTCCCATTTGATTGTCTTTGGCTGCATGAAGAGGGGCTATTCTGAGCCTGTCAACTACCAGTTCTTTATCTTGTACCATTGCTTCTTTCATCAAACTAGTGTGACTTGTAGATTGGCAAGATTTTAAAGAAACTAGAATTTATTAGGGACAAGAGGGTAAGGCTGGTACAGTGACAGCTAGGCAAAGATGACAGTTGAGTTTCTTATGTCTTTTTGAGAGTAATTTTTTATCTCACTGTTTTCTCAGCCACCTCAGTATGAATTTTCACTCTTTGAGGGCAAGTATGGCAAGGAAGGTTGGTGCAATACAAGAAGGGATGACGTTGTCTGTCAAACCTACTCAGCAGAAAAACTTGTGTTCCATCTACTTGGTGATAGCTTACTATTCTGCTTTCTATTCAAGATTGTTCTGCTCATGCAATATAAACAGTTTTTTGTTTTTGAGACTGTGTGGAGACTGAACATCTGAGAATCTGAGATAATTTGATGCATAGCCAGATTTCTTACTGAGTACTCTATTCCACTTCTTGATCATCACTACTAATATAATTGTGATATTAGTAAAAAAAATGAAGAAGTACAAAAAAACAGGGAGCAGGATGTTCTTGTCAGAGAATTCTTTAGCAATGAATATACAAAACAATGTTCAGTCAAGTATTGCACAGAAGTGCTTCACAATAAAAAAAGAATACTAGCACAGTTGTGTGTTGTGCTATTGGACAGATCATCCAAACTGTCATTTGTTTGCTTTCCTGAAGTACTATTCTATCAGTGTGCCTTCAGTCTGTAGTATGTGCCATAGTGAGAGATAGCAAATACTGCCTTTTAACTTATTTTCCTTTAAGAATGGCCTGCATATATCCTACTCTGCACACAGACTTTTTAACTCTGTAGTAAGTAATAATAATTTAGAACTATCCTATCTTCTTTGTTTATTTTCTTTCCTGTTTTCTGCTCTTACATCCTCTTTTCCCAGCCCAAGCTGTTCGGGTCTTCACTGCTATACTCTCTGGAACGCAACAAGCTATTAGAGTCTTCTTAAGAGTGGCAGAGCAGCAGACAACTGTTGCAAGGTCATGGGAGTTTTGCCTGGATAGCAGATAGAGTGATCAGAAGGCTGATGACTTTTGGGTTCTCAAGCAGTTACTTTATGAGGACAGAATGGTAGAACATCCTGTGTTCTAGTTTTTGTCTTTCATGTCCACCACTGCATGTTCGTCGCTGGAAGGAAAGGGGTTTAGGTGGAAATGGAACAGAGGGAAGGTTTTGGCTCCTGTAGAGTTTTGGATTCTTTGAAAATTCTTCAGTATTATTACTGGTAGTGATCAAGGATGGAAGACACGTTTACAACAGGGAGGCATTTCAGAGGACTAGACCTGCAGCTATTAAAGCATCAGTGAGATATATGCAAAATTTTGCACTTTTCATTTCAGAGGAAGAATTTGGCTTTACTTATTTTTGTCATACCTTCTAGTGCATACTGATTCTTTCATCCTTATGAAAGTGTTATCTTAGTACTTGGGCTGTATTGTAGATGTTCCCTACTAGAACATACATGCAGTAGCATGAGATATGACAACAGTACCATTCTCTGCATGTTTTTCTTGGCAATATCTGTCTTCTGTGTCACATTATTTTGACAGAATTGGCTCAAGTTCCATATATCAATTTCTATTTCTATTTGAGAAAAGGTAGGAAACTGAATTAAGTTTTCAGTGCCAGTAAGTATTTAAAATACAGTTAAAAAGTGCATACTCAGGCAGCCTGAACTTGCAGCACTGACCTCATGTGTGACTTGTTTTGCTCAGTCCAGACATGACAGATATAGATGTTGCAGGAACAACTGAATCTCCAGGGTCCTGCTCCACTTTAGAAGATAGTGAGAACCATGAGCCCTAATCAGTCTCTCAGCATTGACTGCATTAGCTTCAGGACCAATTCTTGTGGAGAGTGAATCACTTTGCCTCTAGCGTGGCTAGGGAAGAGGATGATTTGTGCCTTAAAGGGTCACAATGAGGGAGGGATGCACATACACCAGTGTTGACCTGAAGCTGATGGGTTGGTATGTTTCTGTACCTCTAATCCTGGACCAGACAAACCAAAATCACATTCCCCTGTCACAAGAGATTGTCTTCTAAGCACTCACAGAGCTTACCTGAAACTCAGCATGAGCTAAAGTAAAAGCTTGTGAGAACAACCTGCCTTTCAGTAATCTTGGGGTAGAGAGTCATGTGCTGTTGTCTGAAGTCACATGGTATCCTGTAGAATGTAGTTTTGATGGATTGAGGAATACAGTTCTCCGGGATTTGTAAGTATACTGCTTTATTTTTGCTTTGGGAGGTTTTTGATTTTATCCAAGACAAAAATGCAACAGACGTGTAACTCACTAGGAATAGGAACCTCAAACATTTAAACTGACAAAACCCATTAGTACTTACACCCTGAAAAGCATGCAGATTATTTCAAAGAGTTTAAAAAGCCAAATGTCACTTTTCATCTTCAGAACAGATGCTTCTAGTCTGTTGGAAATCTGAGGCAGGAAGCTCGGATTTCTCTTGCTGTTTGGGAGGCAGAAGAATATAAGCTACATTAATTAGTCCAGTTAGTAATGTTGGTGTTGGAGATAGGAACCTGAACTGGCCAATTGTCTGCCAAATGTAGGTATGTAAAGTGTAGATTCACTGCTTCAGTATCAATTTAAATACCTACAAGTAATGTTTAGATGTCTTACTGGAACATCCCACATGGCATTACCATCAACTGTTTACACTGGTTAAAATTCACCAACACTCCTGAAGCATTTTAGAAACCATGCTGTTGACAGTTTCTGAACACTGAAAGAAATCTTGATGCCATCTGTCTTGTCAGGCACAGCCCAACCCTGATGAATTGCTTGTCCTCTTAAATTTAAACTACCTAAAATTTTATTTGGGTGATGACTGTTTGTCTTCAGCTTTTTAAAGTTTAAGTTTCTTACAGTAACAGGAAAAGAAAGCTTGGTAGCAATCTCTTTGAACAGCATTTCTTTTAAAAAGACTTCTAATACAAAGGCGAGAGGGAATCTTACAGACCAGTGAGACATTCAAACATGACATTGAGTTGTTCAGACTCAGAGCTGCATGTTTTGGTGTTACTGCTTCAGAGCATTCAGCATTGGGCTAGATTTGGAATGTGTATTTAACTTGCTCATTGTGCATCTTGAAATTATAACCACCACTGAAATATTTGAAGTTTCTTATGGTGTTAATATTTTTGGGGGGATTTTGGAAGGAAAAACAAGGAGATTGGCCTTCTATGCTGTCTGCTGAATCAAAAGGAAATGTTTGTTAAGTTCAGTTTGAGTCAGAGCAGACTCAAATGGCTGGAACCTCAGTTAACATGTGTTGCCATAGCCTTATTTGTTTCTAAGGTCCAAAATGTCTATGAACTAATGCATAAGAATGTCAGCTGTAGTTTGTCTGTCTGGAAACTATTCTTTGTAGCTGGGGTTTGTATTTTTGTATATATATATGTTTTACTGGCATGAAGCAGGTCAAAATGAAGGTATATTTGGGGTTTTATAGTAGGCTGAGAAATCCCCTTGTCTAGAATGATGTTTAATTAGATGAGGCACATTTAATATTTAGCAAGCAACACCATCCTTTGACTATAGAAGAGCAAATGACTTAACTCCTAATTATAAACACTCAAATAATTCCTAGGTATGACAACAGCGACCATTCAGTATTAAGAACAGAAATAATTTTTCTCCTTAGAGGGAAAAGGAGAGGATATTTAAACAAAACAAAAACGAACAAAGAAACCCACCAAAATCTTCCCCACTAAACAAACAAACAAAAAGGGTAAGTGCCCTGTAACTTCTCTACTCCCAGCAAGGAGATTTTTCTTACTTGATGACAATATTTGCAATTTCTGTTGCCATTAGCTTGAGTAGATATTGATCTTACAATAAAAAAAAAATTAGAAAAATGCTTAAGGACATTTATATACAGGATTATTCACTCAAGTGAATGAATAGTATGAACATTTACAGGGATAATCACCCTCAAGGACATACTTTAAATATAAGGAAAAATAATAGCCAAAGCAGTCCCCTATGTTCTTAGGAGCTTCCCTCCAACATATTGGGATCAATCATATGGTGGAAATAATTGTAAAAGCCATAAGGCTGTAAATCATCATATTTCTTTTTATATCTGCAGAGGACAGAGATGACCTCTGACACATTCTGAGTTCTAATACTTGCCCTTCCATACATGTAAACTATTTTGAACACATTGCTTTGTATAAGAGAGCTTATCCCTGGCCATTTTGCTTTTTACTTTCCTGGTGCCTACTGACTGGGAAAACTTCATCTTTAGGGAGTCATGAGCAGTCCCAGTGGCATGAGCAGTTTCTACAACGTCTATCCATTCTCCTTCCCCTTGGGAAAATAGCATGAGGTGTTTAAATCCCTTTGCTTATAAATGCATGAGATATAAGGACCTAAGAAGAGCTATGAACATTGTTGTGGTATGGGAATCTCATCTCAAAGATGCAGATCATGCATGGCATGGTCTCACTCCACAGTATTCTCCCTTTGCCAGCAGGGTTTTGCTATTGAGGGACTTCCTAACTCAGAGGTGCCACTGTGCTGTATGAACAGTGCTGTGTTTCTCTGTCATATCCCTCAACTTGTCCAGTTGTTATTTGAATGCATGTAACCCTCTGCAGCCACAATGTCCTACAACAAGGTTTTGATTCATGGCACTGGTGATTTTATTTGATGTCCTTTAGTTTTCATCTGTGAAGACAGCTGACCTATCATGCCTTATCGTCTCTGTGCTGTTTAGCAGGTAAAGGTCAAGTTAATGATAAAAAAAATATCAAATCTGAGCTCTTTCAGTTGCTCTTGATCCTGATATTTTTTGATGTTAACTGGGTTTCTGTTTCTATTTGCACTTCCTGAAAAATATTCACATTGTAATAAAACGGAAGAGAAGGGGGAAATCTGACATTTTGTAACTTACTCCTTCGGTAGGACTGTGTTTTTCTTGTCATAGAACGATCATAAGAAACTGGGGGAAAAAAGGATAATTTATCCATCTTGGTCCTAGTAGCCATTTTTTCCATACTTTATTTTCATATGCTTATTTCAAAACTTTGTTATGCAGAAAAGAAATTTCAGCTGTTTTGTCCACAAATGTGTGAACAGATTTCAGTTTCCATTAATTTGCCCATTATTAAGCATTATTTGGCTGTTTTGACCTATTGATTGCTCTGTTATTTGTGATTTGTTATTTATAGTCTGCATTTGGTCACTGATTGTGAGTAACTTAACTTTCCTGCTCCTGGATAGGAAGTCTTCCAAGGTCACAAAGCCTTTCTGAATGAACCGTGCAAATACTTTGGCAAATACATTACTGCATGAATATTTGCAGTGGCTTTTCATATGTATGGTAAAAGAATATGAATAAAAGGAATGTTGAATGCAATTGAAACAGTTGTAAGAACTGTTTCTACAAGTGTTTGTATGTTGTATTTGTACAAGTGTCCTAGAATACTTTGTGATGGATTACTTTGTGTTACTGCAGGTTCTCCTGGATGCTTTTAATAGTAGGCATTGTAAAGACATTGTCTTCAAATTTCACTTTCCTATGCACCATTGAGATAGAAATTCATGTTGGCTATTTCTGATTTATAAGCCTTACGTTATTTTATGGTCTATTAGAAAACAAAATTACCCATAAGCAAAAGTACAGCTTAGTGCAAGAGAAATGGCATACAACTGTCTCAGGAATTCTCTGGTGCAATAATTTGGAAATCTGCTTATCTAAAAAAAAAAAGACTAAGCAGTGTCTGTTTGGAAAGTATCATCACAGCTGATGTTGGAAATTTTGGTGGGAAAGGGAATCTGCCATTGTGGGTATATATGGGTGTTAGCTGGATGTTTCTTTTCTAGCAAGACTTACTGAGGTAGTTAATTGTGCTGACCTTTGAACCACTGTCATTAGGTTTCAGACTTCACAGGCAGAAATGAAGGGGAGAGGTGGCATCTCTGAGCTGTCATTTGGGTCTTTCTGCCTTGTGAAGCATAGATCAGTGTAATAGTTACACTTGGCTTATATTTTCAAGATTTCCTGATAGAAACAGTATCTCTTTTTAAAGTGAACACTTAAGCTTGTGAACAAATACAGATATGGCTTCTGGGATAAATTGTGAAGATTTTGTCCTTGACATTCAGTTTCTAGATTTTTGTGTTCCTGCTCTGCTGCCAGTATTCAAAATTCCTTCCACTTCATTACCACTTCTAAATCTGTGACTAGGACACTTTTTGTCACAGATCTTCAAGGAAGACTTTTTAAAAAAAAAATCCCTTTAGTAACCAATAAGGCACCTTTCTTCAAATTGGAACACCGTCATATTTTCAGTATTCTTTCATTTCAGCCTTTCAGTTTTAATTTGCAAGGCCTTGATTTTATTCAAAGCAATTTGAATTAATTTTTTAATTAGGCTTTTGAGGTAAAAAACCAGCTGCTTTGTTAAAATCTAACTATATTAATTCCACTTCGCTCCCTTAATCCACTAATTTTGCAATTCTGTGCAAGAGAAGCAATCTTGTCAGACAGGATTTGCTCTTGTATTTTATTGCTCAGGATTCTCTTTCCCTCCAGGCCCAGGATTTTCAGCTCTGTGTAATGTTGGCCTACTTCTCTTACCAGTGCAGTCAGGGGGAGACTTATTGATCTCTTTTGTGAGAGCAGCTTTGGGGCCTGTGTGATGTGGTTCTCAATCCCCACCCTGGATGTCCACTTTCTTTTTTGTTTATGGAGTGCCAGACTACCATGTGACTGTCTGTGGTTATTGGTTGACTTACATTGATGCTTCTTTTAGACCACCTGGGCATCTGGTCAAGTATTCAATAGAAAATTTGGTAGAAGGATAAGTAGGCTTTAAAAAAATCATGATATTTCACTTCTGGCTGCTTTGGGTTTTATTATTTTGGTGAGTGGTTGTTTTTTAGTTTTGGGGTTTTTTTAGTTTATGTAAGCTTCTCCTTGTTATTTTACTCCCTCTTCTGAAGCAATTGGAGGGAAAGTTGCCTTCAAATGTGATGTTCTTCTTCTGTCCCCTAAGGCTATGAAAGAGGAAAACTAGTGTTTGCTTGACAAAGTGGAATAACGTACTCATTTTAGCTTTTTAATGATGCAGATCTCTCCCATCAATTTCTACCGTCTGTGCAGTAGGCACCTATCTCATCCTTAGAAGTGGAGAAAGCAATTCCATGATGCCTTATTTGCAGATAACTCAACAATTTTGACTATTTCCAGGTAAAGAAAACTTAAATTGCTGGTTGCACTGTTGCATTTTAAAGAGCACAATTATTTGCCTTGTTTTCTTCTCAGCAGCAATAAAATAAGTGGTAGTACTTTAGTATTAAAAATTAAGACACTGTCCAAGACAATCATTGAGTGACCCATAATTAGGATTCTAGCTTCAGGGTGTCTGATATGAGATTCATTAGAGATGCCCTAAAATAGGTATTTCTAAAGCACCTCCAATTGGACTCCTCAGTGTTACTATTTCTGAACCACTCCTAAATGAATGGCCAAAAAGTCCAACAGCAAAAATTCCTCAAGCTGATGGTTAAAACCCCACGCTCCTCCCAAATGCATGCCATAAATAAGTGACATACTCCTACCATGACAAAATTAGTTGAGGACAAAAAACTCCTAAATGTCATCTTTGTTAGTAGGGTGAATGTAGGAGCCAGTTCTAAAAGGGAGGATTCAGTGCTGTGTGAATAGATGAGTACAGTATGTGAAGACTCATGAACAACATAGTAAATCTCCGAGTCTTGCACTACACAGTATGTTGTTGGGAATGATGTTTCTCTGTTTAATTTGTAAGGCATACTGTTCCACCAAGTACAATGCAGCACTGAAGTTATTGGTCCTTTGGGGAAATGAAATAAGGTCATTTGATTTCGTTTGTTTGAGCCTCTGAGAAAGATACAGTTCTGTTATGCTCAAAACAAATGTGGTGGAGAGTTGTGAGAGAGTAACATTAGGACAGTATCTCCCCCTCTTCATCTCTGTGCTCTGCAAAGTGGTTGCAGAGACTGTTTCAGAAAAAAAAAAAAAGAGGTGAGGAAAAACAATCATTTCAGTGTTAACAATGCCAGGTGCCTATGCCTGGGAAGGATGCAACCTTGAGCAGCTTCCTAACCACCACAGTTTTCAGAAGGCAGCAAACAGCTTGAGAGTGTGGGGAGACAGCTCCTGATGGAGTCCATAGGAGTGGCACATCAGGTATTAACCTAGCTTGGAAGAGGGGAGTTGGAAACCATCACAACTCTTAGCTTCTAGTACAAAATAATGTCATTTTAGGTAGGAGAAACTTCTTATAACTTCTTTTCTACTAATGCTATCACCACAGAGTGACTGAGAGAAAGCAGAGAGAATTGAAAAATAGAAGATTTTTCTAAAGGCTGTAGTTGTAGTCCCTCAAGCAAAAGGAATGATCTCTATTTGGGAAGTTCAAGAGATGTGTTGTTCATTATGTTGGCTTAATTTATCTGTACGTTTGAAAGTTCAGCACCTTTTCTGTTTCAGTTAACTTGTTCCTCATTAAAATACATTTTGATACATAATTCTGCAAGGAAGTGGATTTACTGTAGTTCTCAGGTTTTTTTCTTTGAACAACATGAGAATCACCAAGGATTCTGGCTAAAAAAGAATCAAAAGACAGAATTAGAATGAGATTAGCAGGGAAATGAAAGTTTGCCACAACGTGTGTATTGGGTTTGGCTGAGATAGAGTTAATGTCTCGCCTGGCATACGAGAGGCCTGAGTTCGAGTCCTGGCCAGTGCGCCAAGGGAATTGTAGTTGATTGAGGGCCTACGCCAATGCCAAGTTGTTTCCTTCCGATTCTCCCATCCATCCTCCCCTTTTATCCCTGAGCTGATGTCATATGGTATGGAATAGCCCTTTGGTCAGTTTGGGTCAGCTGTCTCCTCCCAAGATCTTGCCCACCCCATCTGCCAACCTTGCAGCAGTCACAACATCACAGGTTATCTTCAACCCAAGGCACAGCGTTTCTGAAAACTGTATGGGTACATTAACTCCATCTCAGCCAAACCCAATACAATCTGCCAGAAAACTTTCTGTGAGCACCCCTGTGAGCTATGACTCCTGCTAGAAACTGATGGAGAAATCACTGCACCACTAAAATCTGGGATTGAGCATTCTGCCAGCATAACCTTGCTGTAAAGAACCTGAATTTGGAATCAGCTACCTGGTGAAGCCTTACCCTAGAACTTTGCTTTGGCGGCATGCCTACCAAACCTCTAAAGGAGGAGCTCGCAAATGGCAGGTGGTATTTGTAGCTATACTTTGAGGGCTCAGCTTTGGATTTTCCTGCAGGAAAAGGAAATAAACCTACTTAGTCATTTGAGCAGAAGAGAAGCTAGTACTGTTGCACTCTCTCCACCCTGTTTTTTATTAAGGGCAATGAACAGAGGTGACAGGAATTACATGAAGAACGACAGCATACTTCCTGCAGTTGGAGACTGAAGATAAATAAGTGATGGGCTATGTTTCTGTATTCGAAAGGTCAGAGTTTGTAACCTACACTAAATAATGAGGGAATGCAAACAAAACAGCTAAACACAACCTATGGGAGCAGCATACGCTCGGGAAGCAATCTGTGTTATTCCAAAGGAGGACAGCATGTGAAAATAAATAAAAAACATCAGTTCAACAGGCAAAGAGCTAAAAGCAGTGGCAGCATATAAAATGATCAGCAAAGACACAGGAGGTATCCAGTATGGACAATGTGGCTAAAAAACAGTTCAAAGCTTCTTTTCTCCAGCAACAATTAATGTTTCGGGGGGAAAAAAAAGGAATATTCATCCAGAACAGCATTATTCAGTTCATACACAAACTTTCAAATGGCTCCCACTGAAAACCTGTTTAAATGAGGAGAACTTTTTTTATTTATGTAAGATCTATGTCTTGCTTCCCTGCTGAGGACTAGGAGGGTGCTGTGTATGTGAAGCACATGCAGGTAGGTTTTCTTCAGAGAAGACAAAGAAGTTCAAAGAATAGTTATTCATAGGATGAAAATGGGGAAGATGGAACATCTGAAGGCACCTTTAGTTGAATTGAAGTGTAGCAATGAAGCTGGTGAATTTTAGGGGTATAATCATTAACAATTAGGTGTTTTGCCTTTTGGAAACAAGCAGTCAGAGAAACTGACAGTAATGCATGATAACCTGCCTGATAGCAGACAGGTAGATAGTCAAGAGAAGCTCCACAAAAAATACAGGCAGTGGCATTTGCAGTTGGTGACCCCACAGAGAAGTCTGGGCACCCTCCCAGGATGTGGCAAGAAAAATAAGAAGTTAACATATTGTAATGTACTGTAAAAAAAATAAATCACATTCATGAATTGTTCTGGTGGAAATGGAGATGGTGACATTCAGTTAGGATTAGTGTGGAAGCAGGGAAGAAAATTAATGGTTGGATGGTTCAAGTGAAGCTTTTTCTAGGTTCTTCCAGGACCAGTTGTAAATGAAATAACTGATGCTGAACACAAGCTTTTTCTATAACAAAGAGGGTCACTGAAACAACTTCCATCAAAGTAAGATACCTTACGGATACATTGCTAGGCAAAATACATTTTTAACTCTTGAGCTTAAAATACCTGGGATGCATTTTGAGCTGCTTTGAAATTTGTATCCATGGGCAGAGGCTGCTGGAAAAGAGGAACAGTTCTGCTCTATGAAACTTCTTGTGGCTTTGCACTGAATCACTGAGGATCTCACACACCTATTTCCATACCTGCAGAGCTTGTAGCATGTTTCTTCCTTATCTATGTAAAATATAAGAGCTTGGCACACAAGCAAGTTGAACACTTCTGCAGAGGTGAACATTAGCACAGCATTTAGTAAAGCATTTGAGAACACTAAATTTTGTGGATGTGATAGACTGAGGTGTATAGACTGTGTTTGACCTTAAACTCCATAGCAGACCTTGAGGACTACTCTTCCCAAAAGGCATTCCTGTGCCAGACAAATTAACACTGGGTATTTTGTGCTGGGTGCACTATTTGCCAGACATTGATTAAGTGGAGTCTACCAGTATCAGGCTTATAGGTAACAGCTTTTACCATAATGGTGACACTAGAAAAAAGAAAAATAAAAAAATTGAAGCATTATTTGGAAGTAAAGGGAAGAAGGCTTGAATGTACGAAGGTGTCTGAAGCTATTTTATTATTTTGGGAGTCTTTCTCTCTATTTTCTTACTGGTATTGAGTAGTTGAGCAATCTTTTTCCTCACTTACTTCATGTATTTCCCATCAGAAACCCTAGAGGAACAGAGCAATCAAAACCAAGGACTTAATAGTTTCTCCAGAGCTATCATGAGACATTTCCTTTCATTACTCTATGGCTGTAATGATAGCTTTTGCTAGTTCATTCCTTTTTCTTATTGATTTTACACAGTAAGATCTTAAGAGAGCATTTCCCTTGTTGTCTGTGCATTTTGTTTACATGAGTTCTCTTCTTTATTTTTATAATGAATTCTCAGATGCCAGATAACAGAATTATTTTCCATATGTAAATAATTGTTTTTAAAGAAGGAAAAGAAAAATAAACCTACACTACTGATTTGAACAACACTGTAGATATGTTAGTTTTAGGATAAAAAAATAGAGGTTTTGAGGTTGAGAGGTTAGAAGAAAAGAAGGAGACTCTTCCTCTTCATATAGGTTTTACTGGGAATGGCTTTATAGGATCCCTAATTATTCCCACTTCACAGGCAAGAACAGGACACCTGGCTTCTTTTGGCCTTGGGAAAAGTGACTACAAAGAGACAGGAATAGTTTTTTGCTTGTGGCAGTGACTCATTCTCATTTTTTCTTACAGTTCTTCTGTAGCTGTTTGCTAGTGGTTTGTGGACTCTGCTTACATGGTTACTCTTTAAAACAGCTTCCTCTGTTGCTCCTCACTGTCCAATTACCTCTCCTCTGCCTCCTCAAACCAAGGATGAAATTTCCCCATGCTTCACCACAAGGTAATTGAAGGCTTGAGGATGTGGAGAAAGAAGATATAAATGGTTCTGTCTACAGTTGCTGTACAACTGTTTCCTGAAATGATGATGCTTTCCAATATCACTACTGTTACCTAACTACTTTCACCTGCACTTTTTATGCCCATGCAAATTAAGAATTTTGTTAATACTAGAGGAGTCCAAGTGATACAGATAAGATGTGATGTGGCTGACAGCCTCATATTTTGCTTTTCATTATCATTTCTAAACATCCAAGAGTATAAACCTAAGAAAAATGACAGCTCTAGCCCTGAAAAACTTGCAACCACAAACCTTGATCAAAAATACGGCTGGCTTTTGGAAGTAATGCCACTGACTTTGGATCTGGGCCTTTTGCTTGATGCTGAGCTCATTAGCCTTATGTGGTTTTGATCAGGTAAAACATAAACTTGAAAAAGTGCCAATACAATAGATACTTGTTTTCTTCTTAGAAAGCTATTGCAGTGTGTGAGCTCACTAACTAGTTCAAAGATGTCCTCTGAACATGTGTTGGTGACCACTGTTAATAGCAGCTCTTGAATGCTGCTGAAGTGGTCATTTATCTGGTTTGTAGTAACTGTAAAAGATGAGTTCCTGCGTGTCTTGGATATATGTCTGCTCTTCCCCTAACAGCTGTACTGGCAGTAGCAGCCAGAGATCAACCAAGCAGATCATGTTGTTATCGCTCCTCTTTCTTCTTGTTATTAAAATTAATAGTTAAAAAGTAAACATAACTTAAACAGTTGATTTATATGATCTACACTGTCAGATATATAAATAAAAACCTGCCCTGATTTTCAGAAAGGACTAACTAAGATACTCTTTGAGAAAGAGGTTTCTGAAAGCTGTCATATTTTGAATATCCAATCAGCCTTTCATAACTCATCCAAAAGAATTCCTTACAGGCCGGTTACAAATTCCTTTGTTCTCTAGCAGACTTACTTGTAATGGATAAACAAAAATGATTTAATTGGCTAATGTTTACATAGTTCTGTTTTATTGTACACTCTAAATTATATTGTGAAACATAATAAACCAGATAACATTTCAAATTTTCCACTTCCAGTATGTTTTGCACATTTTATCTGTTTTCTTAATTCAATGTAATATTATTAGGAGTATAATTAGGAACTTCTGGTTTTGATGCTGTAAGTTTTGAGTTATGAAATAACTGTTTTAATACAAATTTTAATACTGCTTTTCTATCAATTTCCTCATTTCCTGCTATGAAGAAACATGGCTCAGCACCCAGGAAACCTCAGTGCACAAACTTGGGTAATAAAAATAACAACAACAAAGAAGTTGGTACTTGGAAAATAGGTTGAGGCAGGAAAGCACAAAATTCATTAAGTAGTTAATGAACTTGGTGATTTTTAGTATGGGGGAGGAATGGCTTTGTTTTACTGAGGCTGGAGTATCAGCAATGAAGGAGAGAGGCAGGTGACTTTATAAGAAACATTCAAATGTTCTGAAATCCTGTTTTTCTCCTGGCTCATTTGGCGGGGATGGGGGAAGGTGTCAAAACCTGCAACAGTTGTAAGGCGATTACTAACTGCGCTATTTCATACTGGAAAATGAAGAAGACAAAAGAGAGGCAACTCTGAAAATTGCCTCCCACAAGTCATACTGCAAGAAACACCAGGACCTGGTTCCTGTGAAGGACCGTGTGTGTGCTTGGGTTTGCTTCTAAGTAGATATGTGAAGTCAAGAGCATGTATGTAAAAATCCCAAGCAGGATTAGGACACTGTGGTGCTATTGTTAAAATAAGCTGAGCTGGTAGGTATTGTAGTTTAAACCCCAGTGCTTGGGCTGAGCGAGGGTCATGGGGATCAGGTTCACATCAAGTTCCTTTAAGCCTGCTTGCTTATTATTTAGTTATTTAGTGCATATTTCTTCCTTAACACATTTGGCATCACAATAGCTTCTAACCCGAGGGCAAGTATTCTTTTTTCTGGCTGTGGTAGGTGTTGCTGATGGTAGAGGCCTTCCATGACTCAGGCACGGTTCACAGAGCTTTTTGCAAAGATGCAAGCTGTAACTTCATGTGCAGAGAGCAGAGTGTTCTACAGAATGCAGCCCCTACTTTCCAGTTCAAACAGACAAGCAGGACGATGGGGTTAAGAACTTTGGATCTTACTAGAGGCCAAGGCTGGGGCTGAGGTTTTGATTGGCACCTATACCAAGGATACAGTGGGGAGAGGACAGGGGATACTGCTTGTGTTTCCCAGGTGCCAGCTACACCTAAAGGGGCCCAAACCACTCAGGTCCTAGCCCAGCCATGCTGAGTCATATGAAAAGCTCTTGTGAGCAGCACAGCTTGGGCTGCCCTTCACCTACCAGCCAAGGGTGTGCTGGTAGCTCTCCAGTGCCTATGGTGCTTGTCATAGCTGCACCCTGATGTCAGCAAGCAGTGGCTGTGACATACTTTCTGTTTCAGAATAGCAAAAACCTTCATCACTTTACATAAAAATAAAAACCGTGTGAAGCAGCTGACTGCCTTGTAATGCTGATAGTGTAAAGTTGTCAGGAGGGGCAGAGTTATCACTCCTTTCTCCTAGACACTAGCGCAGGCTGTGCTTGGATGAGGAGGGCATGACACTTGTAATTGATGTGCAGTTCAGTGTTTGAGTATTGCCTGGCTTCTGAAGGCAGATAGTTCAACTGATTTCTCTGCTAAGAGCTATGCCAATATAAAAATGGGGCTTGAAGCAGATTTTTCAAATGTTCTGTGGCCATGCCTAAAAACATTCTTTTGAGAGATTAAATACACTATTCTAGATCTTAAGTCTGATTGTCCATTTGGTACCCCTGTGGAAGCTGAGCTGCTTTGAAAAATAGTCCCTGGAGTATACTTAATATCTTAATAAATTTTACCAGACCAAATCTGTCTAAATAGTTTTAACTTGCTTTTCTGAGCTTCTGGCTTGCCCTAGTTTTCTCAGGCATCGGGTGGATTGGAAATTTTTTAATATCTTTTGAGTAAAATGCAAGTGTGTAGTTTTGATTATGGGAACTGAAAACATAAGAAAAACACCCAATATCATAAGGAGGGTGAAATCAATAGCCCAGATCAAGTGCATCTACACTAATGCACATAGTATGGGCAACAAGCAGGATGAGCTGGAGGCCCTTGCGCAGCACTACGACATAGTTGCCATCACAGAAACATGGTGGGATGACTGTCATGACTGGAATGCTGTGATGAATGGATACAAGCTCTTCAGAAGGGATAGACAAGGAAGGAGAGGTGGAGGTGTGGCCCTGTATGTTAGGGAGTGTTTTGAGTGTATAGAACTTGATTTCAGTGATGATAAAATTGAGTGTTTATGGGTAAGGATGAAGAAGAAGGCAAATAAGGGAGATCTTGTGCTGGGAGTCTGCTATAGACCACCCAACCAAGAGGAGCAGGCAGATGAAATATTCTATAAACAGCTGGCTGAAGTCTTGCAATCGTCAGCCCTTGTTCTGGTTAGCAACTTCAGCCTACCAAACATCTGCTGGAAATATAACACAGCAGAGAACAGGCAGGCTAGGGGGTTTCTTGAGTGTATGGAAGATAATTTCCTGACACAACTGGTAGATGAGCCTGCCAGGGAAAGTGCCTTTTTTGACCTCCTGTTCACAAATAGAGAAGGACTAGTGGGAGATGTGGTGGTTGGAGCCCGTTTTGGGCTTAGTGATCATGAATTGGTTAAATTCTCAATTCTTAGTGATGTAAAGAGAGGGGTTAGCAGAACCTCCACCTTGGATTTCCAGAGGGCAGACTTTGGACTCTTCAGAACACTGGTTGAGAGAGTCCTTTGGGATACAGTCCTGAAGGGCAAACGGGTCCAGGAAGGCTGGACTCTTGATGCCAAAAATTCTGGAAAATAGGCACTTGGCACAAAGTTAATAGAGAAAGATACAGTTACCTTTAATTGGAAGCTTCCACACCTTCAAGATCTTGTACATGCATGCACACGCCCACCCCAAAGGATTACACCTTTTATACATTTTATTAGTAATTAACATATTGATATCTATAGCCACTAGGTTTTCCAATGGCTCACCCCTGGTGGTCTTCAGCTCGGCTCCTTGGAGAGGGCTCACGGGGGGCTTGGCCCTCTTCTGCTGTTTTGTCTTCAGGCTATCTGCAAGTGGCTTCTCCAAAACATTGCATCCTTGGAGAGGCATGGGAAGGTCCAAGATAGTACCTTAGGAGCAGGCCTAGTAACTCCTTATATGTGAACAATCCAGGAAGCTTCACTTAATTCTAAAAGTCCTAAAAATCTACAGAACACACTTAAATTTTTAGGCATCACTCTCTTCAAGAAGGAAATCTTAAAGGTCCAGGAGAAGGCTATCCCCATGTGTCATAAGACTAAAGGGCAGGGAAAATGGCCAGCCTGGTTGAATAGGGAACTTTTGATAGGACTTTGGAAGAAAAGGAGGGTTTACCACCTCTGGAAGAAGGGCCAGGCAACTCAGGAGGAGTACAGAGATCTTGTCAGGTTATACAGGGAAAAAATTAGGAAGGCAAANAGCCAAGGCATCAGGGCCAGCCAGCATGGGTTTATGAAAGGAAGGTCTTGCTTAACCAACCTGATCTCTTTCTATGACCATGTGACTTGCCTTTTGGGTGGGGGGAAGGCTGTGGATGTTGTCTACTTGGACTTTGGTAAGGTCTTTGACACAGTCTCCCATGCATTATCCTGGAGAAACTGGCAAATCATGGTATAGACAAATGTACTCTTCACTGGGTTAAAAACTGGCTGTCTGGACGTTCCCAGAGAGTTGTGATTAATGGAGCAAGATCTAGCTGGCTGCCAGTCACCAGTGGTGTCCCTCAGGGCTCAGTTTTGGGGCCAGTCTTGTTTGGCATCTTTAATGATGATCTGGACGTGGGGATTAAGAACACCCTCAGTAAGTTTGCAGATGACACCAAATTGTGTGGGAGTTTTGATCTGCTGGAGGGCAGGGAGGCTCTGCAGAGGGACTTGGACAGGTTGGATCGATGGGCTGAGGCCAATTGTATGAGGTTCAATAAGGCCAAGTGCCGTGTCCTGCACTTTGGGTACAACAACCCCAGCCAACTCTACTGGCAGTGCTGACAGATATTAGAAGATAAAGGAGAGCAGATGGTGTTTCATGATTTTTTGAGTGCTTTGCTTATCTTGATAACTTAAATGTAGCCATTTGAAGAAATTACCTGAATTTTAACCGTTCTCTCTCTCCCCAAAAATGTGAGAATAATAATATTTTTTTCAAAACAGAGATTGTGTTATGGCCACATCTGGTAATGTCCAGCATGGTAACTAAAGTGTCACTGCAAGTGTACAAAGATTTTGTTTGTGCTTGGAAAGCACTGTTTTGTATCTGCAGCAAGCATTTTATTTTCAACTTTTCCCTCCAAAACGTCCCAAAGAAAGCAGAAATTGTAAGCAAATACAGCATGCCCTTGACTCCAAAACCATGGTCAGCCCCTGGGATTATCTGGCTTTTTAGCAGTGCAAAGCTCCATCACTCCTTGCTTCAAGTGAACTTCAAGAAGCAGTCTGGGAAATAGAGAGGTTATCCAGGAGAGGCAGAGGAGGATCTGGGAGCCAATTTCTGCTGTGCAGGTGGTAAACAGCAAGCATCAAAGGGCAATTTCTGCTTGTGAACTTTACAGACTTCAAAATAAGGCCTTTCTCAGCATTCCTGTGGTACCACCAGAAAAAAAACCTAACTATACAGTCTAAAAATCAATGTGAAAGGAAAGAAATGTTGTCAGAGAGGTGCTGGCAGATCTGTGTTATCCCCAGCCTGGCAAACGCAGAGTTAAATATGTCACTGAATGTATGGAAAGTTTGAACAGATTCTGTGTGTGCCACAAGAGGTTGTGATAGATGTCTGAGGCAAGATTATATATAGAAGGCAGACAGATACTTGTATAGCTGTCTGAGGAACTTCATCCCAAATGTCAACACAGCTTTTATAGTAAAAAAAAAAAATAGTTTTAGGTTAGGGAAGTATTTCAGAGTACACCATACCTGTGGAAGAATTGCATTATGAGAGCCGTTGCTGGTATAGATGCATCAAGGAAGACAGACTGGCTTCATGGTCCCAGTATGTACAAATAATCCAGCAAAACTTTCCAGTGGAAACTCAGGCTGGGATTTCTGCTCACTCAGCATTTGGCAAGTACAGCAGCTAGAGTTAATTACTTTGTTAACGTCCCATGTAGAAGGACAGCTTTTAATTGCAAGTGGTTAAATATGGGCTACAGAGCAGTGTCAGTTTGCTGTGACTAAAGCTAAGGAATGTATTGTGGAAGGGGATACAAAGTTGTTTTATTTGAACTGGGTCTAGTGTGTGGCATCCCTGCCCATGGCAGGGGAGTTGGAACTAGATGATCTTTAAGGTCCCTTCCAACCTGGCCAGTCTATGATTCTATGATTTTAAGGCAGAAAGGCAAAGCTGTCTGAGACATGAGCTCAGCTGGGCTTGGAGGTCTGTCAGCTATGGGCTGCCCCTTGCTGCGATGAGCTCAGGTCTCAGGCTGTTGTCCGACAGCAATTATATTACTCTTGTGTAGCATGTGTAAAAGTAGGTTGTTTCCTGTGCTCAGCCACATCTGTGCCAGAAACATTTATTTAGGCAGGCAAGAGGAGGAATAAATGCTTCATTTAGGCCAGCTGCAGACATCCCATGTAAGGAAACTGAATGGCATTTCCAAGACAGAAGTGATAGGAAATTGCTCGCTTAGCCTGCTACATCCCGTCTTACTGGTGTTTATGCTTTTTTGGGCTCATTCTGGCAGCAGCAGCAGCAGTCAGGCAATAAGTTTTCCCTTTCCTTTGTGGAGGGCACCATACATGAAAATCTGTGCCTTTGGCTTGGCTGGAGCAGACCACTTGAGCTGAAGTGAATCCACTGTCTGGGAGTCGGTGCCCCAAAAGATACAAACAAGCTTTTTCAGTTGATGTCTGGGTTTTTTGTTGATTATTTTTTTTTATATGTTCAGAAGGTTGTTTATTTCCCTTTTTCTTGCTTGTCATACCACAGGGAAATCTGCCTGAAATTAAACATTGCTAGTTGTTCATTACAGAGTGACAACTAAGGTACCAAAACAGTTAGTGCTGTAAAGCTTTCAGATAAAGCTGCAAACATCCTGCCTTGACTGTTAAGGAAGAAAACTGCATGAGCATTGATGAAAGTCAGAAATACCTGAGAAAATCCTTGTGGTTCAAAAAAATAATTCTGCAAAGTTTTGGATACTCAATGACACTTGTTTTTTCCTGGCACATTGTTATCAAATCTGTATCCCTTACAAACAGATGTATATCACTATACTATTTTCTTTTCCTCTGAATTTATACTCTGAAATTTCTCAGACAAGCATTAGCACTTTAAAAGCTCAGTTTTGTAATCTGGTGGTGGAAATTGCTCACCAGATTTAAAACAAAATAAAATACAACACAACCATTTGAACTGTATCAATGAAAAGCAGTTATGATGGATGTGACACAATAGATAAAAATAAGGAATTGTTACTAGGCTACACAAGTAGCCTAACATCTAAATAACTGTTTCAGCTGTGTTTACTGAGAAAGGAGATACTAGAGTTCCACACAATGATTGTTTTTCAGAAAGTAAAGCTCAGGAAATGATGAACAGCTGCAGTATGAGCCCTCACCGATAGACAAAATGATAAAACATTTCCTTTTTTTTTTTTTTTCATGATCCTCTGCATATTAATTAATGTGAACTTTGTTTTTTATCTTAATAGTGTTCCTGGGGTTTTGTGCCATTCTACATTGGTATGTTCACTGTATAAACTAGTTAATAAATTTAATTTTACTTTGTGTACAACCAAAAAACTGTGGAGAACCTTCTGTCTTTAAGAAGAACAACTAAGATCTTTCGTAACTGAGTCCCTACCAATATTTTCTACCTTCACACAGTGCAGCTGTACAGGAGACTGAATTCAAATAACACTGTGAAAGTATGGTTGGACAATCTTACTCTGAAGTTGTATCTGAGGTTTATATTCCAGTTAATTAAATCTTACATGTGAGAGTTTGGCCAGCACTGTATAAAAGCCTCTTCAGGAAGATTCATAGCCTCAATTAATTTTACTTTTAGAGTTACAGTGATTTGGGGTAGATTACAGTCTTGGTAGATAAGCAGTCTATCCTGGTAAATAGTGATGGGTCATGGTCAGTGCAACTGTTCTGACATACGCTTGCCAAAGAAATGGCTCTAGATACCTAGAAAATACATGTGATGTGTCAAGGAGTGGAGTAGCTTTTGCACATCACTTCACTTTCAGGTTTCTTGTGCTATTGTGTCTAAGATCTAATCTCTGTATCAAATGGGACACAATGTAAGACAGAAGGGAGAGTTAGTCTATTAGTCTCTGTGATAAAGCCTCTTGGCTTATCTGCATGATTGACAGCAGGTTTGAAGTTTTATCAGAGAACAAACTGATGGGCTAACTAATGGGTATTTACATCAGTTATATGGTGTTAGTTTTTGCCAACAGTGCACTTTGCCCTGTTTTTTTGTCCAAAACCTGTTTTAATCTGGAGTATGAGGCCAAGTTACTTTGTAGTTAGCATTAATAAAAGAAGGTCCTTTGTCAAATGGAATGAATTTAAATTGTTGTAGAAGTAATTAAGAAACAGTTAATTGGAATTGAAAGAGATTGTCAAGGCTTAATCTTCAAACTAGGACAGGAATGTAAAGAAGGAGCTGTGAATCTCATCTAGTGGTGGCCAGGATGCTGGGATTTGGGAGAAAGTGGCAATAGCCCATCAAAAGTCAATGCTCCTCCCCACAACTTTTGAGTTGTTAGCAGCTCCTTTGAGTGGCTTTCTCATTCTCATAAAACACAGTACATTTTTCAGAATATTTTGAGAGAGGTTTTTTTTCTTCTTTCCCTGAAGAAGAAACCAATTTGTAGTACAACGTATTCATTATTTACTCTAGATTTTTCATACTGTTGAATGAGCTAGTCAGTGATTTTTTTTTACAGGAAAGGTAGGCTGGACTGTTACAGGACTAATTCTCTGTACAGGGACATCACTGGGAATGCACTAGTGGTGACTGCCTAGCCACCCATGCAATTTAAGAATCACATTTTGAAGGCAATATGCTGGCTAATAACAAATATCAAGGAGATACCCAAAACTGGTAGGGTGGGTGTGGGTGTGGGAGCGTGTGTGTGTGTGTGTGTGTGTGTGTGAAGAAGGATTCTGACCATAAGGCATTTTCTGTGAAGTTAAAGTCATTGCTGAAGTCAAGGCTTGACCCACAGAGTCCTTCCCTGTGTTTGTAATGCTGAAGGCTGAATTATTCATAGAGCAGGGACCCTGAGCAAGCTGCAGAAGGCAGAATGCTTCAGGTGATTAATGCAAAGGCTGAACTGGTGCTTTACAATGTAGATGAGTCATTATTATAACAGAGATGCGAACAAGCAGGGGAGAGGATTTGTGTGGGAAGGTGGAGGGGCCATTGCTCCTTAGGCTGCTGACAGAGGTGAGCCTGAGCAGCAGGTCTTGTTACATCTCACTGCTCTGAAGTGTTTAATTGCAGTTTATTGGTTAAACATGCACATATCCTCACATGGGATTAATATTATGATGAAAATCACATGCACTTCAGTGAGATTAACATGTTCAAGTGCTTTGGGGTATTGGTGCTTGCAGGACTGGTGTCCTATGCCCTTGAAGAGAGAAGTGTTAATTCTGTGTTCAAGAAGTTGAGCATGTCTCCAGCCACTATTGGCAAGGCAATTCTATTTGAAATGGGAGACATTAATTAAAATTTATTTCATAGAACCCCCCAGATGTATATATGTTCTGTGTATACAGGTTGTGTAGCTCATGGGGTTCACAACTCCTTTTTCTGTCTGTTTATATTAATTCTGTCTTCTTTTTTCATTAAAGTTCAGGAGGCAGATCAATTTTTAATTTGAGGATTTTTTTTCCCCAGAGAAATGGGCAAAAGGTGATACATTGTATTCATATGAAGGAATTAGTATTAGATTGAAACCAGTTTAGCGATCATGGAAGAAAAAACCTTTTTTTGCTGGCTGCTGAATATTTAACAGGCTGCTGAATGATCAAAGGTCCCTTTTAGGATTTTAAAATGACAAGTTAAAAATGAGTTTAAATTCTCTAACATTTGCATTTGTGACAGCAAGAGTGCGAGAAGCAATGTCAAATACTTGAAGTCCTCCCACCTGCACAGAGATCACTGAGTCATTGTACTGATACAAACCAATTTAGAATACTTCCCCCCTGCTATAGTTGGGCCTAACTCAGTTGGGAAATGAGAGCATCACCCACACAACACAAAGCACTGGAGCACTTTTCTTTTGCACAGAGAAATTAGTAGCAGCAGAAAAAAAAACAACAACAAAAAACAACAGTGCTGAAGGGGTTCTGTTTCTGCAATGAATAGTCATTGGTGGAATAATCTCAAAAGTTTACTTTGACTTATATAACTCTTGGTTTCCATGGGGTTATTGAAATATATTAGGAACATATTTTTCTTGAATGCTGTCCCTTTACCTGTGAATCTTAATGATTCTATTGTGATGAGGGTACTGTAGAAGAGCTCTCCTGTCACTGATTTAATTCGGGAAATTACAGATGGATAAATGCTGAGTATATCTCTCTGGATAAAAGTGGTTTGCATTAAATTTTAAAGATGTCATGCCTTATCATATTAAGTAGTTAGGGTTTTTTGCACTTGAAACACTTCAGATTTCTGAAGTTAATTCTTGATTCACTACAGATATCTCTTAGTACTAAACCTATGTAAAAACTTTAATTTTCAGAACTAACTACTTGCTTAGGTGTTTGCTTGAAAATCTTTTGCTGAATCAGGGCTTATATGAATTTAAATGTGTTAAATTAATTCAAGTCCAAGTAGGTCAGCTTTTAAGCTTTCATTAGTAATGTTATTTTAAGCTTCTGTTATCAGATTGCTTACATATGGTATACATTTATTGTTGCTGCAAAGAATGTGTTGAATTCCTTTTCTATGAGAATCTATTCACAAAAATAATTCTGAATGTTTGTGGTACTAGCTATTATTAAGTAAATAGATTTTTGGTGGTCCAAGACATGTCTTGGCAGAAGCATCTTCTGATTAGATAAATGTAGCCTACANTCTTCATTCGCGAAGCCTAGCCACGACGACAAACCATCCACACTTCACACATGTATGTATGGAATGTCGCAAGTATAAGAAGGAGATTAATAATATTAGAGCATTTGCTGTTGCAATTTCCAAAGTCACTGCATTTCTTGGATAATTCTTGGAAGGTGGGCAACTAAACCAGAGAATAAGAAGCAGCGGGTTTTTTGCCTGCTGTTACAGAAAGTGATACATGTGTAACAGAAATCCCTGCTATTTTCAGTAGTGTGATTTCTCATTGAATCAGTTTTTTTTAACAATACTTGGAAAATAGTGAACATGTCAACTGGCTTTATACTAAACCAGTTGGGCTTTATGCTACAGAAATTAACATACTTTAATGACAGCCATTGAAGTACCCCTCTGATGGGAATGCACAAATAGTTGTCATCATATAACTGAAACAAAATGACATGGAAATCATGATTAAAAGGTGATGCTATGGCATACTGCTGAATTTCATTTAGTTTGTTGATGGCAAACTACATTCACTTTTAACCTCATATTTCACATAAGTATTTTCTAGTATGGCTCAATTCTAAAATGGCATTTGAACAAAAAAACACCAGTTGGATGTCTGACTGATATTGCTTCAGGTTTGCAAACACTTGGGCATCTGACTGTGGCAATCATGCAGTGAATTGTTTGTTTTCGGATCTGCATGGGAGATTGTCAAGACGTGGCTCTCATTCTTATCTCAATGTTCACCAAGCAGCTCGTGTAGAGAAATGTCTTTATGACTGGTAGCAGATAGAGTTTCTTGTTGTTTTCAAACTACAGGGAGTCATATCGTAAATGCGCTTCTTTTTCTGAAGCATGGACTTGTCCTGCCAGTCTTTTTGCATCCTCCTCAGTATTAAAAATATGGAAGAGCTCCATCATAGGTGAGAATCTAAATGCTGAAGATGCTGTATTGCTCTGGGCATCATATCAATGTTCATTGCAGGAACTGTGAATGTGGAGAAAGAACTGTAGCAAATGTAATTGATAACCCACAACTGTTTTCTCAGTTCCTCCTCTGTGTTATTTCTATAGAGTTTTGATAATCTCATTGACATGATATGCATTAAATTACTGTTCTTCCACTTCATCTGAACTTCTGTAAATCATACTTAGCTGACTGTTATGCCAAGAATTTGAAGAAAAGTGATTTGGTTTTGTTTTTTCTATTTATCCCCAAAGTAGAGGGTGTAATGAGTGCAATTGCTAAGCAGTATTTCACTCAAAACTTCCTGCCAGAAATGTGGGTTAACCTGCTGTTCTGGGTGTAGTGAACAGTATCAACACTTTACCTCAGCTACTTTTTTGTGTGTGCTACCACTATGGTGGGTATGCATCATTTTTTTTTCCTCTTGTATGCTTAAATATTACTGGCATAGTGGCTTGAGTATGATTAGAGTCCTCTCTCTCTCGTCATAAAAACAGACGTGAGGAAGAGGATATTTTCCTCTCACTATGCTCCTTGTGGCTGTGGGACCAACTGCTTCTTGTGAATCATAGCAGTTTATGGTGATTGTATTTGCTATTGTTTTGCAAGAAAGCTCCACTGCCTTCTTGGGTGCAGAGGGCAGACCCTTGCTTAGCAGGTGAAGTTTGGGGAGCTACTGTGATTAGTAGTAAGAAAGGACCAGAGGGAAAGTGTCATTCTAACAATTCTGACAACTAACATTTTTTGCTGCTTTGATCCTTCAGAAGCAGCTCTACGTTTTAATTTCAAATGGTTTGACAGGGTTTATTAATAGAAAGCTTTTGCTGGTAAAAACAGTGCAGTAACAATTCCCCTTTGAAGCTCCATCTGTGGCTGAGGAGATCAGCAACCCACACTAATTCAGGTGGTTTTCTGATGTTAGACACCACTGGGGTTTGCACTTCTTTTCCTCTACCAGCCTGATGAGCAGCATGTCTGCCTTACTTGACTCTGCTCCAAACACCAAGCAGCCACATCCCAACTCTGCTCCAAACACCAAGCAGCCACATCCTAACTCTAGCAAGACTTACCTTGTGTGCAGTTCTCATAAAGAAGCACCAGAGATACAAGGTAGTGGATGCTCAACATTTTTTTTCCAACAGTATTGTGGGGACAGAATGAACTGGGTTAGTCCAGAGAAGACTGAAATTATTTAGGATAACAGTTTTATCAGTATCCAGCCCTTGCTGGATACAGATGCTGGATACAGAGAGAAAAGGGACTGATACTGGCACTAAATGGTAGTGAGAGAGCTCGAGGTTAAGCACCAGGAAAGACACTAATGGTAACGGTAATTAAGTACAGGAATAGATTGAGGATGATGTGGAATTGTTGTCACTGGAGGCTTTTAAGGTGGCTTTCCACAGATATCTCTTGGGAATTATTTAGGGAAAACTGAACCTGCCTAAAGCAGAAGTGTGGCTTAGGTTACTCCTCAAGGTCATCCAAACTTCACTCTTACGATTTTCTGTATATGAAGTAGTAGTGAAGTTTTTTATGGTGCATGTCCCTTTTGGAACAGCAGCAGATGTCTGAAAAGAGGATCATAAAGACAGGGTGCTCTCAGCAGTACAGGTGTAAGTACAGAAATGGCTCAGACAGGTGAAGAGTTACACCAGGCTTGTATTGATACAGATAAGAGCAGAATTTGGCCTTGGAAAAGCTGTTTTGCTTGGACCTTGGCTCTCATGGAGTGTACAGGATATCAGACTTCAGTCTGATGCAAAGATATCAGTAACAATGCTGGGGGAGGAGGAAAAGAAACCACAGATACTCAAGCACTCTATATTTAGTTAATAGTCCTTTAAGAGTCCCCTCACCTTCTACACCTTACTAAGTAAACTTTATTAAATAATTCTTTCCACTTAGTTAAAAAGAATTATTTTTTCTTCTACAGGAGAAGAAAAAGCTGAAGATATTTGTGATATTTGTGTTCCTGCCACAGGACTGTCAAGTGAAAGCTCAGAATAGTTGTATATTTGCATCTAGATGAATAGGGATGCTTCAGGAATATATATTTTAAAATGCAGGCTGACTCTCAGGTCTTTTGCAGTGTTTGATCTACTGTTGAATAGATCACAATGGCAGAAAATACTCCTGAAATCGTTATAGTTCAAATAATTGCTGTAGTTGTTTTCCAGAGCAAGTGCTGGTTTCTTAGAAGAAACATACTTTGAAATTCCCCAGCTGTGTAAAGTGCTGTAAAGATTGGAATTGAAGGAATGCTCTAGAGGGATGATCACTGATAATAACTGAAGGGATAAGCACTTTGCTAATAGCACATCCTGCCAATCAATTACTGCCTTTGAAGGTGACCATGCTGCCACTAACTCTTGTGTTAGCCCACAGCTCAATGGGCTGAAGAGCAAAAGCAAGTAAATCAATGCTGATTGCATTAGCTTATCCACTCATACTCTAGAGAAAAGCAAAAGAGAAAAAAAACTACCCTCTTCCCACTATCTGTAGAGTTCTCTTTCTTTAAAAACTCTTTTGGAAGTGACTGAAGTGAATATGCTCAGAGAAGATGAGGCACAGAACTGGAATGTATGCTGTCCCTGGGATTGTGTGTTATGGAGTGGGAATTCATGTTGTTCATGATGCTGTTTATTGTTTCTTCTATCGCATAAAACCAAGCATACAGTTAAGTGCAGTCCTTAGTCCTACTTCTAAATCCTTACTGAAAATAATGATATTACTGGACACAATATTTTTGTGAAACTGCATTCTGGAACTTCAGTTTTGAGAATGTAAATCACAATGTTGATAGTGAATATTGTTGAGCAGATCAGTTACTCTAAAATACTTTTATTGACCTGTGCTTCTCTACCTTGTTCAGGGGAATGTCATTTGAGGCATGGCTGTGACCATATTGCCCTAATGTGATATTTATTTAGCAGGTATCATTCCCACTACTTTGCAATTAGAAACTAATTCAGTGTTTCAAAATGGTAAACTCTAGGGTTTTTACTTTCCCTACCTGTGGAGTCAATGTCACCATAGATTTGAGAGGCTGAAATGGATGAAGCTGAAAGAACTGTGTGTTCTGGATGCAGTTACATGTTACTGATGGTTCATTGACTCAATCCCTAGGTAATCTGTTATTTTAAGTCACCTGTAATTAATGCAACGTGTCCATCACTTTAGAATTCATATGACCTCCTGATCTGACCTAGGCAATTGGCATGTAATCTCCATGTAATCCACATATATTTATCAGCAACTAACAACATACCAGCAGCTCTAATTAGGGAGTTTACCAGCCTGGATAATGCAAAACATGATTCTGAGTTTGAGGAAAATTGACTGTCTACAGAAATATTCCTGTTCTACTCTGAACTGAGTTGTGTATCGTTTTCACAAGTAGTGCTAAAGGGGGAATTTTAAAGGAAGGAAACAAATCTATGTTGTCTTGACATTTGTTTTTCTAGAAATTTACAACAGTTCATAAATTGTTATAAACACAAAGCATTTCCAGCATTTATATCAAAATTGTCCTGTAACCATAGATACTTAGTCTTCACATTTGTTCCTCTCTCCATAGACCTGCATCTTTATCCTTTTTACTTTTGTCATTGCCAACTGAAGGGCATAAAAACATGAATCAAAATGCAGCCTGTAGCAATGGCAGGCACTATGTTAGCCTTTCATTGGAATTGTACTACTGTGCTGACATTTATTTAGTTAAATGTCTCTTCTTCACTTACACTCTCCATTTTAAGGAGGAGAGAGGCAGTAGTCCCATTTCATTATTGGTACTCTAAAAGAGTTGTGCATTGTAACAGCTGATTTCCTTCATATATAATGCCTTCTCATCATTTCCTTCACTGAGGTGTTTAGCTTAGGGGTAATTGAAACAGTTTACTTTTTTCTAGCTCGTGCACACGTCTCCTCTCTGAATCTGCAAAGTAAAACCACTAGACTGCTACTTTGTAATTCACATCTGAGCAATGCAACTATTGCAGTGAGTGGGAGCTTTGGAGAATCCTAAGCAAACCTAGCAACTCAGTTATAACCTGTCGGCTCCACACATTTGATACCTTAGAACCAGGCAAGTAAAGAAATTGAGGCTGTTTTAGCATATCTTTGTTTTGCATGTTGTTGGGAATTTGCTGTTTTGTTCAAGGGGTTTCTCCCATTGGGTAAGTTGGGCTTTGTGGTCAAAATACATGTGAAAAATAAGTTACCCAAAGGAATAGACAGTTATTTGTTTAACCTAGGTCCAATATCCATCCCCTAAGTATCCTGATGTGTGGTGGAGAAGAAAGGATACAAATTATGTTCTTTTCAAAGGGGAATTTTAACTCCATTGACACAGTAAATTGCTATTCAGCTTGTAGCAGGAGGTGAATTTGGACAGTATACATAATAGCTGGAATTTTAAGTCCATTGGCACAGTAAATTGCTATTCAGCTTGTAGCAGGAGGTGAATTTGGACAGTATACATACTAGCTGCACTGAGGGTATACAAAAGGAATCCTAAAATTTTTCTTTAAGCCCCACTATATAATGGCTGACAGTTCCTGAGGAAAGTTCTTACAGGGTATGTAATGCAAAAATGAAATGGGTTTAGTCAGGTTGGAGGAATATTCAGTTATCAGTTGTAAGGGCTTAAGGCAGCCCTGCTGAGTTATAGGTTTGGGATGCGACAAAAGGCATGAGCCAAATAGCTTTAGGGATAAACAATTTATCTCTAACTAATGCTGTAGTAATAAAGACAAGTTGATAGTACAATTATCCAGACTGTAACAACACCAAATTCAGTCTCCGGCTGAGCTGCTCAGACCAGCTTGGGGAATGTCAGACTACCTGATGGCACTATCCTTTCTATCGTTGAGTCAGGAAAGCCCTCTTCACCAAGGATCACATCCCACCTTTCTGCCAGTTCTGTCCTTGATGTGCACAGGGCTTGGAAGTATNTGATTTGTCTCCCTGAATAATGTTCCGGGTCATAGCCTTTGATCCCTTGGGGCACAGTTCCAGCTTTTCGTTTTCTTATCAGTTTTTCTCAATAAATCCTTCAGGTCACAGCCTTTGATCCCTCGGGGCACAGTTCCAACTTTTCGTTTTTTATCAGTTCCATTTTCTTTTTGTGGGCAAAGGAGGGGGGGGGGAAGAACACTAGCCAATCATTTCCTTCCTCCCTCTTAAAGGGAAATGTCTCTGTCCCTTGTCTGTTAATCAAACTTAATCTCCTCAAAGGGAAAATGACATACAAATGTCAAAGGACCTCCCCCCTGATGTCCCTTTCTCTTCAATTTTAGTCACCTATGACAACTGTACAAAGCAATAGTGCCCTTGCTCTAATCTATCCGCACATGGTAATTTTGCAAGGCAATAATGCTACTAGGTGTGATTTTTTTTAATTTTATTTTTTACATTCTTTTTATTTCAGTCTCCGCCAGGTACCAGCTAGTCTGTACATACTGCAAACTGGACTACGTTAAAATGCTTTGCATGGAATGTTTCATTGGGAGTCTGAATGGATTTACCAAAAAGGACTTTAAAGGTCTATGCAAAAGAAGTGTACCAAAATAATCTTGTAGACTAGCTTTTCCCCTATTCCAGTTCACTGTTTTTTCCATAGTGCTTCATCTCTTGGTTCACAGCGAGTTGATAATTATAAAACACTAAATTACAGACTGGCAAGTGATATGGTGTGAGCAGTGCTCATTGAGTTTATAATAATCTATTTTGTTGAAATTAGCTATGGCTTCTCATATTACCTTAATTTGTTAGGTGTTTGAGGCAAGCCTTGCCTTGTATTTATGTATAAAATTGATTGGGGACAGTAGAGCTTTCTACTGGAGGAAAAAATCCTCCTGGAATATCTGAATGGGAGATTTCACAGAGGTCTCAAGAACAGACAAATTATCATCAAGTGTGAAGCAAATGAATGTGAAAGTTTATGGGGGCAGCTTATTAAGGTGTATAAATACCTGATGGGGGTGGTGGTAAAGGAGATTGAACCAGACTCTTCAGTGGTGCCCAGTGAAATGGCAGGAGGCAGTGGGCACTGATTAAAATGCAGGAAATCCCTTTTAAATGTAAGAAAAAGCTTTTTCACTATGTGGGTAGTCAAACACTGGACCAGGTTGTCTACTGAGTCTGTGAAGTCTCCGTCAGTAGGATGATCAGAGCTCAACCAGGCCTGGCCCTGAGCAGCTTGCTCTAAGGTAACCCTGCTTTGAGCAGAGAGGTTAGACTGTATGATCTATAGGTTTTTTCCTGACTTCTGTGATTAGTGGAAGTGACTTCCACGGTGACCTACTCTTGCCAGCATAAATGTTTTAAGAGCTGATGCTTCGTAGCCTGGTTTATTTATCCCAGAATGTAGAATTACATCAGAAGGAATTAGTTTCCCACAATCATGAGAATACATGACTGTAAGACTCCTTGAGCATTCATAATGGAAAGAAATGTTACTAGCCGGAGAGATAGTAAATAATAATGCTTATATCAGCTGCTAAATTACAGTTAACAGTGTTTCCTTTTGAAGTTGCTTTTGTCCATGACTTGAGATAAAATAATTTATTTCTGATGGCACTAATTGGGGATTCAAAGACATGTCACTCAAAGGACTGCATGCATACTTCTGAAAGTGATTATTTTGCCACATGGTGCTGACATAGATGTTGTACTATGAGCAGACCACTTGGTCACTTTTCTGTTTGTAGGGGATCTTAAACAGTCTCTTCCCTTCCACCAAGTGCGTCATGAGGCAGGAAAGGGTGTTAAGGGAAAGAATGGGATGCAACTTTCACCAAAACCACCAAAATAAGAGAAACCCATTTGGTGAGGTTTTCCTAGTAAAAGGAACAGACCTGAAGTTATAGCAAATATTTTATAATTTAAGCAGGGCCAGGTCTTCAGGAAGACTCTTTAATTAGTTTTACTGCTCTTTTATTGCAGAAGTGGATCATTTCACACTGTCATGTACTCAGCTTAGTGGAATTTATTCCCATAGTAAAGGAGAAGTTGCCAATATTTTGGAGCCATTGCAGCAAAGAAGTTGTATTTCACATCTTGTTTTTGCTGTTCTTGTATGCAGCAAACCCCAAATATTTTGTACCTGTTTCTTGGGTCAGAAGTGGTGCCTAGGGTCCTGTGAATGTATCACTTTACAATGACGGATCAGTGTCTCCCCTTTGTTTATAAAATGGCATGAGTTGCTCAACAAAATGAGAGCATGCTTTGGCAGGGAGGATGTACACTGTAGCCATTCATTCCCAGCAAAGGCATGGGTGGGCTTGCAAGGTAGCCTGATGGCAAATAGATCTTTTCTATGCAAGTCTGATAGTGACAAAGCTTTGTCAAACAGGCAGGAGTGCTGGTAGCACAAACTGGCACCACTTTCGGTACCTGGGAATGGCAGTGTGGTGTGCTCTGTCTGCTCTGGCTGGCTACAAAAAGTTTCACTTCCATAACATTGCCTCTGAGGGCACAAGACTCTCTAGAGATGTAGAAATACAAGTCTTACCCAAAGTGACCATGTTTCAAACCAAGATATAGGTGGGCATTTGTTTTTTCTGAAGGGATTCGTCAGGGAACAAGCAGATGTCATCACCTCACTATTCTTTTAAGACCTTGCTTATTGTGTGAGTTGTCATTTTCCCTTTTTAAAGTGTTTTCCCTGCAAACAAGCTCATGTTCCCCAGTTAAAAACTGACTTCATCTCTGAGAAGCTTTTGTTTAGCTTTTCAGATCTTCCAATAAAAAGCTTTCCCTCTGGAACTGCCCTTCTGTGTGATTTAAGAATAGAGGTGACAGCTTCAAGAGAAAAACTTGTCTTTCATAGTAAGACAAGAATTGGTCTTATGGGGTTTTTCCTCTTCCATAACTGAATCAGGATATGGAATTATTGATCATGAGAACATAAAATTGCATTTCTTTGTTTTAAAGGAGGTAAAAAATGACCTAAGGTGTACCTTAGATGGCTCTGTGTTACCAGGGTGGTTGTTTCCTAGCTATCCTAGTTTCAGAGAGATGGTACATCAGAAGGAGAGAGAGTCACCAATGTCATTCTCATCTGAACCACAGTGCCTTCAGTGTGAAAGGTGATGTTTGTGTTACTGTTTGCAGTAACAGTTTGGACAAAGGGGATAAGCCTTTCCCGGGCAAAGAGTTCCCTTGATGTTTTGGTATGGCTTGTGATTTGCTACATTTGAAAAAATACTGGTGTTGTAAGTGATGCTGTGCTTTACTAGTGCTGCTCATTGGCTGGTTTTTTTTTGAAGCTGTAGAGCCTGAACTCACTAAATGAACCAGGGAAGAAGATAAATTCAGTCTTTTTTAGGCATTGTGTCTCTTTAATCTTGAGGAACAGTCCAGATCTGTGGCAGAGGTTCCTAACAAACAAACAGCATATGAGTTTTGAAGTCTTCTTTGAAATTCAGCTGGCAAATCTTTTTCTTTGTCATTGCTAATGGTCCTGGCAGTCTCATTGCCATCTGTTTTCCTGCTACAGATAGCATTAGCTGCATGCCTTCTTCCTCATGCAACCTCAAGACTGGTTTTGGGCAGCTTTACTTGATGTACTGTTTGTTAGCCGAAGCTGTTCCTCAATGATAGGGGGAAGCAGAAATTAAATTATATATTAGATTAAAGAGGAGAGCAGTAAACTGGAGCTGCAGGTCCTTAGAGCTGTTATGTTAGATCAAGTGCACAATAACAGCTTTAAAATTTGCATCACACATTTTAAAAAAGAATTTGTGTGCAACTATGTTTCCTAGATAAGTTTCTTAAGGAGCAAAAAGTTTGTTTTGATTTACTTCATCACTTGACCGAAGTATTTTCTGTGGGATTACAATGATTTTCCAAATGCATTCAGCAAGTTGGTGGTGATATCAGTACATCCAACCTGAAATGGGATATCAGTACATCAGCTATTCAAAAAGATGATAGTAGTCATTCCCATGGAACATGGAGAAGATGTCCCTGGGGATGATGTCCTCTAGCTCTTCACAATCCCTAGCAACATCCTACAACTACAGGACAGGCCAGGAAGTCAACCACCGAAAAAACATGCTTCGGTGTAACTGACAAGGGAAGAAGTTACAGTCTGTTCCTTTTATTTCCTGTTTTAAATGTAGAATGAAGAAGGTTTCCTGCAGGAGGGAATGGTGAATAACACAGATCTTCCTGTGGATCCTGAGAATGAGGCTTATGAAATGCCTCCAGAGGTAAGTCTGTCTTGGTATTTTCTGTAAATGCACATAGGAGAGGGCACAGGATAGGGCTGCACACTCAAGTTACATTAGCCTGGCACAGGCTGATGCTGCGAGCTGCAAGGACACAGCAGAAACATCATCTCTTTGGCCAAGATCTCCCAGAGGTATGAGGCTGAGAAACAGAAAATCCATTGCTTTCTTGATATTAAGGAAGTTTAATAGGAAAATATTGTGTTTCCAAATATTTGTGCCTATGTTTCTGAATAATTCACAGTAAACGTCTATCTTTTTCCTATGTTTGATGGGAAATAAAGGAAAAAATATACCTTCATCGATTTTTTAAATAGCTTGCCCATTTATCAGAGTCATGCTTTGTGAAACATGATAATTCAGTATTCTACTCAATTTAATGCAATTATAGGAGTACATTATTTTGTTGTTTTTCATGAACCTGCTGTCTAAAATATTATTACAATGTCTGGCATGATGCATTGGTAGTTGGAGGAGTAGTTTTACAGTAGTGCAGATAATTAGGCTGAAAGTAAGAGGTATAAAACATTCAGGACTAGTAAAAGACTTAAAGTCACACTTGATCTCTAACACCTGAACTTTTTGGGGCTGCTTACATAACCCTAGTTAAACACACATGTAAATGATTTACTGACTCGTATGAGTATCTGCAGCACCCGGTATGGTGTTCAGCCCAATGGTAGTCCTCCTCCCTTTCCAAGTGAATTGCCATGGGTGGCCTCATGAGTTCCTGGCAACATCAGCTCAACAACGTGTTAACCATTGTAAAAGCTTGATTCTCCTGTAAATACCACAGCTTGTAAGGTACAGTGTCTGGAAGATGTGACAAAATAATAAATGCCAAGATCCCTGACCATGTGAAAAGCCATAGTATTTTTGGCATTGAATCCACTAGGACTAGAACAAGCAGTGATGAAAGTAGGATGTATTTATCTAAAATACTAGTAGCGCTGATTTCTGCTCTCTTCATTAGGAAGAGTATCAAGACTATGAACCTGAAGCGTGAGAGTCCTTTCCTTCCTTTATATCTCCTGAAACCTACTAACTACTAAAGACGTCCCATCCTGTACAAGTGCTGAGTTCCAATGTGCCCAGTCGTAACATTTTTTTACAGTTTTTACGGTGTATTTTGAAGTCTTCCATCAGCAATGATTGGAGTATCTGTGACTGCATCCACCTTGTTTCAGCATTTCCCTCCTGCTGAAATGAAAACTGGTTGGCAGGGTCATTTTTGTGCTGTGGATATTGTGGCTTCAAGTTTAAAAGTTAAAAAAAGAAAATACTAAATAAAAACACCTAAGTGTCTACTGCATATTTCTAACTCTGTACATGTTGATAGGCTGTCAGTAATTTGATATTGTTTATGATACAGTTTTTATTTGTTTACTATGACTATTCTTTCTGTGCAAAGATAACTTATTGTGAGAGCTTTATATATATGTGTATCTATTATACATATTAAAAAAGTAATTAAGCATGAACTATGCACCTATAAATATTAGCTGTTGAAATTTTATTGTTTTGTGATGTGTTTTATTAACTTGTGTCTGTAAATAATGGTGTTCAACTGAAGCAAATAAAATGTAACCCATTGAAAATGAACTTCTAAATTCATAGTGATTTATAGCACCTTCTTTCCTCTCCAGAAGGCCCTGTTAAAGCATTCAGGCTGTGTTGTGTCCTGTGAAGGAACTGGAAGAACAAAACCAGCAAACGGAAGCCCAGTCTGTACAAAAAGCAGGCAGAAGAATGAGAGTATTAGGGTTGGTACCTCAGCTGGAGTAAACTGTTGACAAAACAGATTAATTTGTAGTGCTAATAAACTTTCTGTTGTGAGGAGAGCCTGAGTGGAGTTGTTACTAATGGGCTGCAGCAGATTATCAGGAAATCATGAGGAAAAATTTGTTTCAAGGTTGTTAAAGTGCTGAGCTGTAAAGAAAAGTGATGGATTGGATGTAGACAAGTCCCTTTTATCAAAAATCCACTCTACTGTCTGGTTTTAGACATGGTAATTTTCGTTAAAGTTGTCCGGATATGTTGCCATATAGTAAAAAGATTTAAACGTGAGATGTTTTTACTTCTCATGTTTTATCTGTTATTTTAGGTTGAATGTGGTCTCTAACCTGAATGATACAATGCTTTTTTTGTTTAAGGTTCTCTAGTCCTGAGTAGGATTTTGAACGTCTGTTACAGCTAGTCTTTCTAGTGTTCAGGAGCATTGATCTTAAAACAGGTGAGTATCATTGGTGAAACTTAAGCACAACCACATAATGTGTGGAGCTGGTATGTACACAAAGAGACCCAAAATCTCAGAGGGTGAACTTGCTAACTTGTTCTTGAACTCAGCTCCTTTCTGGCTTTCCGCAAACTTTCTGGTATTGGCATGCCCAATGTGGAGTAGATCTTTCCTGGTATATACCCATCACAGCTTGATACAGTGGGAGCTGATGGTGTGGAGTACTACAAAATCACATGAATGTCCTGGTTTCACGATGCTTAGAGAACCAGTGCTCCAATTTCCAATGTCATCCCCTAGTCCCAACCCCGTATTTCTAAGGAATTTCATGTATTTCAGCAGAATTGCTATCAAAATCTTCTTTTCAAAGCAGTCAAAAATCTGCCTGATGATTTCAAACAACTTCTGGATATTTTCATCAGTAATGAAATTGCTTAATGGAACCTAGAGTCCTGTGCTCCTTGGGAAAAATCCTTCATGATAACCTACAGCAATCCACTAACAATTTACAGTCTCCTTCACAGGAGGTGTGCCAAAAGAATCTCTTGACCCAAACATCTCTACTGTTAAAATTAATCTTAATGCCTCAGTGGCAAATCTATTGATTGCATCAAACAAAATGTAATATCAGGACAGGGCACAATGTAGGATAATACTTCTATAATTATTAATGTTACTTAAGGATCTTTGTGTTCTAGCAGAAGGATTTTGGAAGAAAAGCCCAGTGTTGTAGTGAGGTTGGGTTTTTTTCCCTAGCATGCTAGCAGGGACTCGTGCACCAAAAGCAACAACTGAGAGCAGTCAGACGCCTGATACTTCAGGAAATAGCACGGGAAATAGCAACCTAAGTAGAATATGTCTTCTTGTTGTTTGTCTTCTCTTCCACAGCTCCCAGGTCTTGATTGCTGTATTGCTCCTCTGTTAGGAAATCAAATTAAACTGTTTAATTGCTCACATGTTGCAAGTAAGTCATGCACTTCTTAAATAAGCTGTGGGGAGCAGTATGTCATAAAAAACAGTAATAAGGATAAATTGACTCCTGAGACTGGCCTATTGTCTGAGCATGTAGGAGTTATTTTCTTTCAGTAAACCATTCAGAGTTTTCAGATGACTTACACTGATTGCCTATGGTACATTGTAGTTCTTGCAAACATGTCCTCAGATGGCCCCAAAAGTCCATGGGACCCTTGGTTACTATGGCAGCACAGTGTGATGCACTGCTCTGGTAACAAGCTGCATTTTAATTAGATTCCTTAAGGGCTGTCTGGCCATCCTTTCCAGGTAAGCTAAATGCCATTTTGTTTGATTTCCTGCAGTGAGATGAATACTGACACATGGATTGCAAATGTCAGAATTGTGTTGGATGCTAAAGCTGAACTAAATAGAGACTGCTGTATTCAGATTTCAAGTGTCTGCCCCAGGTGTTTAAAAAAATGCTTCTACTGGTGTGATATTTGCATAAGCAATGCCTGCCAGAGAGGAATATACCTCAGAGCCTTCTTTTGCTTAAGAGCCTGTGTTTCGACTCAAACTGGAAGCAATATTCTGTCCTCAAATTAAGAGTTAATAATGAGTCTTACCATATCCCAGTCCTCCAGGGAAAAATACATGTTGCTTTTTTGTTCTCTTTTGACAACTTTAATTGCTCTTATAACGATTCCTAATTAGATACATGGTAATAGTAGTAATACTTCTGTTGCATGCCTTTTGTATAATGACTTTCAAGTCGTGTATTTATCTCAGAGATAAGGCAAGAAATGCTCTCCTCCCCTGCCGAGACTTTCCTGCATTCCCTTGAGAAGTTGTAGGCAAGTTAAGGTAAACTACGATATCATAAACTTCAGGAAAAGTAATATGCCTGCATCTCTTCAGGAAGCACAGATTTTACTCATCCTAGCTAGCTTTCATGACATGGGCAGTCTAGGCTCAGTGGTTCTTACATGGAAGCATCTGACATGGACAGAGGTTCAATCAGCTGCAACAAACCTGGGAGCAGTTTGCCTCCAAGAACTCAAAGATTTGGGGCCATTCATTTAGAGGCTGCAATTATTCCAGGGGCACAACAGAAGACAGGTACAGAAAGGCTGTGCCTACACATGTTCATAAAATCTTCATATACTGAATAGAACTACTTAATTGTCTCTGAGTTTTGATCCAAAGTTCACTGAAATATGTGGAAAGATTCCTACTGGTTTCACATGGGTGTTTTAGGACAACTATAGCTCCAGTATATGTTTGATCTTCTCATATAAATTCCATGTAGCAGTCTGTACTGATAAGACAAGTTCCTCATTCTTTTCTGTATGCTTTTTAGGGAGAAAATAACTGCTGAAACCCTTGTTTCTAGAGTTTCCTAAGGCACTGACTGTACAGTACTTTTTTGTCAGATAGATGATGCTCACTGGAGGTGATGCTCCAGGTTTTTGATCTCTAACTTGCTGAAAATAAAGGGAGTTCTTTTTGTTGACTTATGTGAGTGCAGGTGATTCCTGTTGTCTCTCTTGAGTCTGAATAGAACTCAGAGATGGCAGAGATCAGGTGTGCAAGGTCCCTCTGCAGAATATAGAAGAGTAGCAAAAGTAGCAGAAAAACAAAGATTGCCATAATCCCACAGCCAAGTTCTCACCAGGCTTTTTTCAGTAGTGTTGTGGTCTTTTACACTGGCTAAATACTGCATAGTACAAAATACTTCAAGTATTGGGTTTGAATGGAGCAGTTAACTTTAGATATTGCAACCTTAGAAGTAATTACTCCTTCAGGTATTCAATGTGTAATGGCATATTGACTAAATCTTTGTGCTCTTCTCTGAAATAGGTTAGGAGAAAGTGGGAGAAGAGAGCTATTTCCCTGGTACTGGTTTTGGATTTGATTTCAGTCCACACAGTGGACTTCCAGTGACTGATAAAATGATCTGATACTTTTTGGCCCACAGCTTGAGGTTTTCAATATTACTGGGAAAAATGCTAAATAATGGTCTTCACAGGTGGCACCATTCTGCTTGTATGTATGCAGGTCTGAACTAGTAGCATCAGTTTTCACATAAGCAGACTTGCTCTTGAGTTACAGTAACCAAAAAGCAAATGAGATCTTGGCCCTTAGTGTCTCCATGCTGCATTTTTGATTGAAAATATAATCTGTTTAAATGCAGACATAACTTTTCTCAAGCCTGTCTGACATTTAATGTGTAACTTAGAAGGTTCCTCTGATCTATAAAAGGCTGGCAGATGGAGAAACAGCAGGTGGAACCTCAGCTGAGACAGCCAGGAGGTAACAAACAGGGTAGGGAACTAGGTCAGATGAGTTTTCTTCCATGTTGTAAAAAATGCTTTGAAAATACTTCCTCCAGTGGAGGCATAAAAGTGGGTTTTCAGCATTTTCCATTAATATTTGCATCTCTATAGGTTAGAATCTATCAGCATCTGATACATCTGTAGAGCATATTTATGTGGAGAAGATGAACGTCTGAGTTTTACAAGTGTGCTTTTTTCAGCTGCAGCATAGATCTCTTTACAAGAGGCCAGAGCACCCATGTGTTTCCATGGTTAACTTGAGATTTAACAAGGAGAATGTTGTTACAAAAATCCAGCTGCTGGGATGCCTCAACTTCTTTTCTTTTGGTCTCTACTCACCACTCTCCCATTTGTTTCTTTCTCTCCACTAACCTGCTAAATTTTCAGAGGGTTAGATCTTACCCTGTCCCCGTTGCTGAGTGTCCATTTTATTGCAAAATCTTTCTCCAGCTATTGCATCTAGTACATTGTGATGCGGCTGCAAGTGTGCCTGGAGAGCTGGAGTTTACTTTTTGACCCTCCCTCTAAAAAGAGGAAGGATCACAGCTTATCTCCTCCTTGGGATGACCCATTGGTACTGTATCCAAAGACACAGCAAGGCAGAGGCACTGCCCAAAAGTACTGATGCAAAGAGGCACGGTGTCTGTAGAAGGAGGCTGGAGAAGCAAAGCAGGCACAAGAGCCTTGTTGAGAACTGGCTGGCATTCATCCTGCCTCCCTCCTCCTGGCAGAGCTGCTGGTGTCAGAGGCTAATGATAGAAAATAACCTGTGGTGTTACAATGCTTCCAGGGCCAGGCACTTCCAGGAGCCAGGTAAATTCAGAATAGGGCTGCTTTGCTCTCCCTGAGGCAGAATTCCCATGCTCTTTGAGGATATCTGGCTTTTTGTGTTAAATGTTTTCTGTTTTTCTGTTACCCGAAGTTCTCTGTACCAAGAAAATAAAAGCAATCAACAAAGGAATGTTCTAGATTAATAAGTGTAAAGCAAAGTATGAAAGCTGATTTTATCAGTCTGCTGAACGGAAAAGGGAACTGCACAATGCTCATAGGACTGTTATCTTCTGTTGTTTGGAGTTGTATTTATGTGAATTGCAGTTCTAAAATTCCATGAAACCTTGCAAGAATAACAAAGATGGTCATCCAATGTTAGCATTTCATAAGATAGCATCCTGATGAATTGCTTACATTGCCCACTTCCCAAAATGAGAAAAGACTTAGAAGGAGCAGCCTAAGAAAGATAAGGCAGTGCTGTTGAGTAAAAGTGGACAATCACGTTGATAGTAAAACTATAAAGGACAATAATTCACAAATGCTATATAATAAAACCAACACAAAATGAAATCTGTTATCTTGGTCCACTAAGTAAGTGGCAACTTTCATTGGCAAAGAAAGGTGATGGCAGCTCCCACAAAACACTTGAAAGAAAACCCTCCCTATTTATTCAGCCCCTTCACTCCAAAATCAAGTCCTCTCCTGGCCCAGATTTGGAGCAAGAGTATAAGATATTTCATTTGAATAATTGGATGTTCCTAGGTGTGAGATAAATGAATTCATAGCCTTCAGTTTTCTTTTTCACTCTCAGTTTTGTGAAAGCTCAACAAATTCAAGTATGATGATCATTCCAATTTGTTGCAGTTTGTGCAAAAGGCAGTTGCTGTGCATTAAAGGGACAGATCTCCTTTATGAAAGCATTTCATTGACAAAAGAGTTTTCCTTCCATTAGGAGTTGTTCAGTGCCTGCGTGTTTATAATCTGGGTTGACTGCACCTGGTAGAGACCTGCTATTTGTTAAATGCTTGACGAAAGGAGAGGAATTGTCTTCTAATTTTTTTTTCAGATCTCATACATTTTATATTATGTCTGAAACATGATTTAACAAATCCTTATGAGGACACCATTCTGGATCACATTGGATACCTAGAAGTATACATAAATATGTATTCTTTAGTGGATGCTCTCTGTGTGTGCACTCATGTGGGTAAGTATGTATGAGCATTACCTTTAAGTATTGTAAATGCTACTATTATAATAATGGTCTTCTGTGGGAGGTGGGATTATCCCAATTTCAAAGAATGCATTTTTAAGGCACTTAATATAAATATTGGGTAACAAATTTGAAAGCTTCTGAATTCTAGCCTCCCAACTAACAGGCCAAATCTGCATTAGCAAACTTCTGCAGGTGTAACCACATAAGATAAGCCAGAAGTGGCTTATCTTAGTGACAGCACAGTGTTACCAACATTGTTTGGTCTCTTACAGTGTAATACACTAAATTAATAAAGATGCACTGTTGCTACTACACTTCTGGACTAGATGTTCTTGATGATACTGCTACATCAGTCAAGAAATACCATTTATTCTCACCCATGTTGTGTTTAGAGCTTTTTCAGGGTCTGAAGCTCTTGTCACAGTGCCAGTTCCACTTGACTGAGCATGATAATAAAAGCATCCTACCCAGAAATCCTGGCATTGCCTAGTTACACGATGGATTTCTTGGCAAACCTTTATTATGTCGGGTTGGCTTTCTGCTCCAGGAACAGTGTGGTTTTTCTAAACCCCTGACTGCCAGCAAGACACTGGCTCCTGTGTGAGCAGGAACAAGCTCTTTATGTTAACTGCTTTACAGTGAACTGTAAACAACGATGTTAAATCAAGGTAGTCTCTGTTTCTCTTTCATGAAGATGTAAGTTATGCTGCTTAAATAAAAGGAATTATTCTAAGCTTGAATATACACCTGAATAGATGAGTGCTGGGAGAGCCTGAGGAGCTTGCTGATGAGTTAGAGCTGGCTAATGCCAGTCACTCTAGAGAAAATGAAAACAAAAGCACACACTCCCTCAGAAGGGTGGGTAGACCTGAAAGAAGAGAACTAGTGGTGAGAGGAGTGCACTTTGGGGAGAAACAGCATTTGACATGTTGATAAATCACTCATCTGTTTTCTCTCTTTATTCACTTTGTCTTGTCTTACATATTACAAGGTTGCTGGAGTAAAGGTCATTATGTATTTCATGACTATTCACTTCCTAGTAGAATAGGACTGCAAATATTACTGAAATGTAAGTGAAGTGTGAGGATAATACTGTAAAATTGGAGGTTCGTGATTCAGGTATGTTGTCTTTGGAGACCCTTTTGAAACCCACAGGAGAAGATTATGGGTATTGTGGGAGCAGAGTTCAGCTCTCAGCCCCTGTGGGCTACTTCAGCTCTTTATAAACTGTTGCCTGAATTCCTCCTTCTCATTGCACAAGACCCAGGTGTTGCCACAGAAAATGAATTTACTCAACAGCAAAGAATTTTCATGTTGTTTATAATGATGTACCTGTAACTGCCCAGCTCCCACCATTGAGTGTCTCAACCAGCTCTACCACCACCTGGCTAACAGGGATGTAATTTTCAAAGAAGATGATGTCTTAAAAGTGAGATTTACTTTATCTTTTTATGTAAATTGGGAAGGGAAGAAGGGCATGTGGCTGCACTTTTGCAAAAAGCAGACGCTTTCTAGAGGTAAGTGGGCAGTATTGCTTTGCTATTTCATCAGTACCTGCAGAAACAATGCACCCAAGATAGGGTTGTACCTTTTTATCTTGTGTCTGTGATGGGCTTGAATGGTTGCCATTAGAAAACTACATTAACGGGCAAGTGAAGGTCCTACATGTAAGATTTAGAAGCAACTTTAATTCAAATTCTGCTATTGCTTATGGTGTTGTGGTAGGGAAGTCACCCTAGCTGAATTTATGACCCCAACTGTTAAACAGGAATAGTTGTACTTGTGAAGTGCTCACAGATCTGAGAGGTGTTATTGCTGCTAATTCTGAAGCTACTCTGATGTCCTTGACTAACATGGACATAATATGGTAGAAGAAGATAAAGAAATAATTTGTAGCTAGTTGCCACAGTTTGACATTTCTTTTCTTCTGCCTTCTCCTGTCATACATTTTTATGTCTTTTACCAGAGCTGAATGGCTTTCTTAACTTCAAGCCAAGCACAAGATCAAGACAACTGAGCTGGAAAGTGTAAAAGAATGAGGTTGCAGGCTGTACTGTGTGATGCAGGTATTACTTCTAGGCATGTTTTCACTCAGAAATGGTTCTGAAACTTACTAAAGAATAGTCTCCTTATTCTTTTACCTTTTGTCCTTGTCTTTCTGCCGATCTTATAGTGTTCACTGACAAAGCCAAAGATGTGTTGAGTGTCAAGTCATAACCTTGCACATTCCTAATTCCCAGTGGAATCTCTTTACGGACATGATGTACAGAAAATGCAGGATCAGAACAATTGGAGATGCACTAATTAAAAAAACAAACCCCAAACCTTAAAATCACAAAACCACTACTTTTTAATCTTTTCCTTTTCTGTTATTTTCAAACTAAATGGTTATGAACACATTCATTTTTGTGGGCACTTTACTAGATAACAAGTAGGTAGCTTGGCTATCTGAAGGAAAATAGAGCAACAGAGCTAGAGAATGGAAGCCAGTATTGTGGTGGCTTCTGGAGAAGTTATCTGTGTCAGTGATTCTAGCTACGTGTCACAGCATAGTGAGTTTGGGTTTGCAGAGCCAAGAGGGAACCTTGGAATAAGTGGTACAGATGAGAACCAGGTGTGAACAGGCACTGGAGAATCAAAATCCTTTTTTCACAGTAGGGACAATTGAAAGTCAGCAGACTTCAGAAATCATCTGATCATTACAATCCAAGTAGTTTATTTTCATGTTTTTCAATTTGATTTCGCTCTCCAGAAAGCAAACCGAGGTCACTTTATTGTTGCTTTTGTACCCCACTTTGAACAGTACTTTGCTACTGAAAAACTGTAAAAGCAGCTGTTTCCTTCTCCTGCCACCTGTCATCAGATTTCTGCCTCGCTCCTTGCTGAGATTTACTTTCAGATGTACTTTCTGCAAAGGTAACTTGCTGCAATGTTTATGGGTACGCAAGGCTTTACTTGAGAAAAGCTAGCTGGAGTAGAGAGGCACCTGTCACTTTCCTGTTGGCATTCAGCCAGGCTGACACACTGATGTACTTCCAGTGCCATTTTTAATGGTATTGTTTGTAGGAAAATAAGTATTTGTGACTGTCATGTACAATTCATCAGCCAGCTCGCTGGTGTCAGTTCTGTTTCCTGATGAGACTGTAAATTCTCTGGACAGGCCTGCAGCCTGTTTCAGATCTCACTTTCACAGTAATTACATACCCATTAAATTCTAGGTGCTTCAGTTATTATTTATTGTCTGCTTTAGGAGAGCATCCTCAGGCCCTAGACATCATTGAGCCAGAAGCTTTAAAATACAAGACTGATGAAAAAAAAACTGACAAAGAATGAATTAGCTGCTATTTTACAAAGCTGAAAGGGAGATGAGGTTTTGGTGACTTTTTAGAACATCTGGCATATCCCCAGTGCCATGCAAATAAATAACAACATTGCAGAGAAAAGCTGTGAAATAATTTCATTTTAAATGCCATCAGTCCCCCATTTGTCACAAATTATATATCTGACTTCATACATTTTTAGCTGTAGAGATGTCAGGACACAAGCCACTGTGATGGAGATGACTAGTAAGATTTTTCTTGGTTTACCCTTTTTTCTAAGAGGAAGTTCTTTTCTTTGCAACCTGCCTAGTACTTATGGGCAGTCACACCACATAGACTGCTCTTAATTTTTAAATTACTATTGATTAGGAGTCATGATCCTTTTGTCAGTTATAGTCTGCAACCCAGATGGAAAACAACATCAGCTAGAATAGAAGAAAACAGGCATGTTCTGTTTAAACATCTCTAAAACCACTCATTTAACTCTACCCAATATATCTTATTTCATGTTAGTGAATTCATAATTCTTGCATCACAACTCTTGGCTTGCAGGGAGCCTCTTCTACATCACACTCATATTGGACTACCTCAGCAGTCATTTTAAGGGAGGCATAGGGTGTGAGGTTGTGGTGGGTGCTGATTTTGGGTTTGAATCTAAGTTTTTAATTTCTTCTTTCAGCAAGGGAAAACCCCAGTGGCAAGTCCCCAAGGAAAGTGGGAAAACAAAAACCAGTTCTGGAAAAATTACTGTAGAAATACCCAGAAAGGCAAGTCTTCCAGTCTGTCCTTTTCACACTAGAAGCCTTTGTTTCTTTTTTCATCTCTGTTCATGCACTCTCAGTTTCTCTTCTTACCCAGCCTGGAGCTCAAGGCAACCTCAATTGTTTGGGGAATCTCCAGCATTCACTGTTACTTTGCAGCATCAGGCTGTGGCTTTTAGGGAAATGACGGCCTGAAGCCTGGGACAAAGGAGACATGCAGAGAGGGTGGTAGTGAAGCTGGGTAAGAACAAAAATGCAGAAGAGAAAGGTTTATTTTGAAGAAGATGAGATCAGAGGCAGAGTGATGCTTCGCTTCTTTTTCTACCCTTAGTTGCTGGTAGGGATATTCCATGTGCTTGAAAATCTGGAACGTCTATCTCAGAAAGACTGTGGTCACTACCATGTTTAGGCAGAGAAAACTGAGTGACTGCTCAACAGCAATAACATTAACAAAACCAGGCTGGACTCAAGCTGATGACTCAGTGTAAAATAGCAGCATATTGCAATTATACCATGCCATTTGTTTCTAATCCACCTGCAGCTGCTTGTTGGTTTTTTGTCTAACAAACCTGTATTTGTACATTGCACTACCCTCCTCTATCATTTGCCAAAATTACATTGCTAATGATGAAGTGCATGTGGCACTCCTGTGGTGTGGTTCTCAGTGCTTGGTTATTTTGTGCAGTGCTGTAGTGAAACAGCAAGTGAGAAAATTCAAGCCTAGAAAAGCATTAATTTATTACAGTACAGATGAGTGCAGAATGAATCACACTTCTGACAGATTCTGACATAAAGCCAATCTATTAGAGGTTTGCTTTTTCTGCAGGTTTTTTCTTCCCCTCTGTTCCAGATGTGTTCCTCTTCGAGGCTGCACAAGTATTTTCTCACTTCAATTTTCTATCTGTTCTTATCTATAAAATCTTCTGAAAAAAGACCCTAAACCTGAGAAATGGTTAATGTGTGAAGATGTAGCAGGGCTTTTCTTCTGTCTTATGATTCTTTGATATTGTTAGTAAAGGATGAATGTTAATAGCAGGTATTTTTGGACTGTAAAATATAGCCTGGAGGCTTGACAGCTGTCTGGTCTGTGAAAATGTATTTATGCTAGCCAAGTTTTTCCAAAAACAGATCTGTGCCATAATCAGTTTCTTGGATTTTAGGGCATTTACTCAGTGGCAAGATATGAAAACAGAACTTTAAGGTGCATCTTTACTCCCAGCTGTATACTATAAGTGCTCGGTCAAGCATCCTGTGCCTCCTAATGGTAAGCAGTCCTTCTAAAGACTAAGCTATTGAAACCTGTTGGTACTTTCCTTAGGACTTAAGGCTGTTTGATTTGGGACTGCATGTGTTAGAAGCTCTGTTTATCTCCTTGTCCACAGAATAGTCCTGTCTTGAGACAGAGCTGTGCAAAGGAGCAAAAGGCAGGAATCATGTAGAAAGTGTAGCTAAGTGCTGCCTCCTTCATAATTCAATGATAGGTATCTTACATGATTAGTCAGTCTTGTACATTCAAAGTGCAACTGTATTTTACATTGTGGGCTGGGGTGAGGCTAAAGAATGAGGCTGAATGTAATTATTGGTCCTTATGTGCAAACTGTTTCTAAATCTCAGCAGAAGCTGCAAAGAAAACAATATGAAATAATATTTTAATATTGATAACGATAAAGACTGTGTAATACTTTAATTTCTGACACTTGCTCAGAAATGGATTATTCCTTGAAGAGGAAAAGCAGGACAATAAGATGGTGTGTGTTCAGCTCTGTGCATATAGATGTAGACACAATATTGAGAAGCTTGATTAAATCCTCCCAAGAGAGGAAGAATGGTTTCTGTTTAGATCTCATGTTCATCTGCTAACTTTTGTAGTTTGTCTCCGGGATGTAGGCTTGTTGTCTCTCTGACACCATCAGAAAAACTCTTTGTAAAGGCTGAGGTTACTCAAGCAAACTGTTTTATAAGTGTCCTTAAGAGAGAGAAACAGAGTTTGTTGTATTTTGCATCAATATTAAGTTGTTTTGAGTATGTATCTTAACTGAGCTGCATTGCTAAATTCATAAAAATGCTTCTTTAAAAGTCTGAAGAATCCTAAAAGATCATTTTTGTGTTTGTTTATTGTTGGGCTTCTGGTTGATTTGTTTGTTTGTTTTTTGAGGTTTGTTTGTTGTTGGTTCATTTAATTATTTTAGTCTCCTTTGCCAATAATTTGGTCAAAATGTGAACAAAATATGAACATCTTTTAAAATGTCAGCCAGCCTGATGTAGTTAGCATGCAAAAACTTAAATTTTACATTGATGTCTTGCAGATTTTAGTTAAAAATAAGAAATAAGACTAAGTACTTCTAAACTGTGCACCAGAATCATAGTAAGTCATGTTTCTCAGCAGGAACAGCACAGTGCTGGTGCTGGTGGCAGGTGGGACCTCCAGGGACTTGCTCATTAGTTACACCATGGAGAAAGCAAGGAAAGGGACAAACACGAAGTCTGGTAAAGATCCTACAGAAAGTAGGTTTGAGGTGTTTCAGTTCAGAGACACAAACAGTTACAGAAATGAGCAAGACAGAAAAGGCTGGCTAAGGGCACGACAGAGACTCCAAGTGCTGTTTCAGCAGAAACTTGTCTGAAGGGCATTGCTGGCTGGAAAAGAGGAGGGAAGGCAGCTCCAGACAGCTGCTGTGCTCAAAGAAGGTGGAGAGGTGAAGCAGCAGCAGCAGGAGTGGACCCTATCATGAAGTCATAAGCAATGTGAGGACAGAGCTGAAACGATTTAGTTGTAAAGCTTCACCTTGCAGAAGTGCTTTTGCCTGCTAATCAGAAAGGGGTATGGAAGACTTACCACTTTCACAGAGCTCTTAATGGACTGTTGTGTTGGGTTGTTTTTTTATACAAAGTCTCTCTCCAAGAAGAGGTGTCTTGTTGCCAGCATCACCTCACTGTCTCCAGAGGGAGTTATTTAAGGCAGCACTTGCTCCTGCAGACACGGCTGATGGTTCAGATGGGGATTGCAGGGAAGGAAAGTGTTGACTTAAACTGTTTTATCTGCAAAGGCTGTGCTTCCCACCAGAAACCTTGTACACAGCAGCTAAATCTTAGGTCTGTTACTAACAATAACAGAATATAAAAGGAAGCAATCCTTAAGTATGTGCTGGCATGCATGGTTATATACTCTCTGAAATTGCCCTTTGGTGCTCAGTTGCCTTTCTGGAACCTCCTGTTCTTAAAGCACTGACAGATTCCCAGTGCTTTTAGATTAGCCTTGAAATGGGATCTTTTGCATCCCTACAGCAGTAATTACATCAGGAGCCTATGCTTTCACCTCCCATTCTGATTTTGCTGGGAGGTGGCATAGTGTTGAGGTGAGGTTGTCTGCATCTCTTCAGCTGGCAGGGTTTCTGGAAAGTTGGAGAGGCAGGCACAGTTCTGTCCATCATTGCCCACAAGGCCAGGGAATGGATTCAGTCTGCTAGTACTTTGGTTATGGTGTGGTATTATTTCTGGAAAGTGGTTTTTAACTGCAGCTAGAAACGCATGAAACTTTGAGATTGGAAAATATTCCTAGTATGCAGGAAAAAGGGTGCAACTATTGGTAGTTATTTGCATTTTAGGTCTCAAAATAGGCCCAACTCCGCTTCTGCAAGGTATCCTGCTGAGAGCTCGTGGGTTCAAACTATGTGGCAGGGAGGTTGGTTGTGGTGCTCAGTGGTCTGCTCACTACAAGCAAGCAGATTTTGCCATTGCTTTACTTACTCTGGGTATAAGGATTTCACCTCTCAGCTGACCAGATGCTTACGCTTGATAAGTGTTATAAAAGGCATCCCTCACTCTGCAAAAGGTGCTCAGGAAGGTGCTCAACATGGAAGATAGGCACTGGCTGTGGGAAAATCTGAAGAGCACATCTCATTTGGGAACCCTTCAGCATTAACTGCACTGCCCGCCTGTGCTGCATCATGAATGCCCTTGTTTGAAGGTTTCTTGCCCTTCCCTTTGCTATTGTGGGCTGATGTTTTCTGCTAGATTACCTGCTTTGAAATGAAGTATAACCTCTCCTGAGCCCCCGGGGAGCTGGGAAAGTATTTGCGATGTGTGATGCATCTGGTAAAGCACTCAGCATAAACCTCAGCTGCAATTGTCAATGAGACAGTAGGGATGGGGAAGGATATTAAACCTCAGGCCTTGGCCTAAGATTAGCCACTCTCTAGTTAACTGGGATCAAGATGGGGTGACCGAGGACATCTTCTGCATCTTTCAGTCTGGTCCTGGCCTCTTGCAGAGAGGTGGTCTCTGCATATCTGAGCAGCACAGAGCAATTTCCTTAGTGGAACGTGATCAGCTCATGCTTTAATTCTTTGTGTTAATGATGTTAATTGTAGGATGGCAAGGTATATGGGTTTCAGCCTAATCAGGATTCAAAATTCTCTTGTGCTAGGTGCTGTACGGTTATGAATGCACGTTTCATGCCCCAAATACTTTCTAGTAGGTCCTTTGGGAGCTATTGTACTGATAAATGGCACCTATATTTATTTATTGCTCTTCCTCATTTTGAAGTGATCTTTTGAAGACCCAGGTGCTACTCTATCACCAGGAATCAGGTAGTGTCAGATGTTTACTTTTCACAGTACTTGAAAGCAAATCTGTGTTACTAAACGCTGTTGTGTCATAATACTGGGAAAAGGAACAAATACATTGTACCAATGTACACAGTAGAGGAAAATGTTTAGTATGTCTATGATCACCTGGTTTCATTTATTGAAGTTTTGTCTCTCCAGTGAAGCTGGATGCTCAGCATGTCTCTAAGGAAAGGGAGTTGTCACAGAACAACCATGATGGCTCCTTTAAAAGAGTGTGTCACCTGTCTGCTGATAAGCATTGATGCTCTCTGCTTACAGCAGTCACTGGCATTCTATGTAATTGTTGCTTGCTTAAGGTTTCTCATGCTTCAGGTTGTGAAAAATGTGTGGATACAACATTTATGGAAAGGCCTTAAATCCACTTGACAGTTCAGTTCTGGTACAGGCCTGGATTCTCCTTGGAATGACATTGGTGAATATGGTTAATTCCAGTGGAGGGGAAAAAAAATCAGGTGCCAGTACTAGTATCATTAGATCTATCATCTGCTTAGAAGTTCAGGAATTATGGTATCTGTATCATTGATCACTGTTCTTAACCTGTCACATTTGGGGCTCTCATTGAATCATATATAATCATATATATGGAGCAGGAATGTTCTCATGCAGAGATCTGAAAGCAAGGAGTTCAGGGTTCATCTGTCTCTAGGAAAACATGGTTGTCTTTGCATGTCCCATGTCTTGGCTCAGGAGTGAGTGTGGACAATATTGTGCTTGCCCTAAGGCAGTAGGCAAGCAGTATTCCGGGCACGTCTGACACAGTGCTGCCCCTGCTGTCTTCACTGACATGGATGAAGACTAGAGCTAGGTGTTTGGAAGGCATTGTGTGGCATCCTTTTTATGTTATGGCAGCTTTCTCCTACTGTCAGCAGAATTTCTTCTGTGTGCCTGAAGTAGATAAAAACTTCAGCCTTTGTGAAACAAAAGAATAGAAATATTAAACAGGATTTTACAAATATCCTTAATTCCCAAGGTAGAGTTTGCTAACTTCGTATCTTTTGGTGGCTTTTTCAGTAGTAAAAGGTGGCAAGAGTATTTTTTTTCCTGTTCTGCAGCTCATATATAAAGGGTGTAAATTCCCACTAGTATGCCTGGCATGACAGTAAGAACTGTTGCATTAGCAAAGAACTGCTGATCAAAAACTGAATTCATGTAAGCAAAACTCTGGTAAGTGTCTTCCTGTTCTGCAGACCAATCTTCACAGTGCAGTCTGTCCATGGAAGAGGAAAGATGCTGTCGCTATCTTCCACTCCTAGGCAGAATTCCTGAAAAACCAAAATGCATTCATTCCTGATCCTTCTGATTGTCCTTTTAGTCAGCAAGGCGGGCCTTTGGAGGACCATCAGCATACCCTTATTAGGGTAGGACTCCAAGGACAGCGTGTGTTGGAAGGATGGATAAGAGTGGGTTGGAGAAGTGTTTTGTACAGTTGCAAATCTCTGCTGGTCAGTGGTGCCTTAGTGGTCCTAATTGGTTGTCACAGGTTAGAACAAGCCTAGATTGTTCTGACTTACTTCCAGGGCCAGAACTGGAGCCACCATGGCTGAAAGCTGACCCTCCTGAAGGCTGGAGACTGTCACTGTTCTTTAGCTAAGACACCATTTATTCAGATCAGATCTAGCCCCTGCACCTCCTCCTGCAGTGGAACACAGGGAAACCTTGTCAAAAAGGTATTAGCCAAGGGAGTGAAGGGGCGGAAATTGGAAAAAGGACAGAAATTGGAAACAGGACAGTGCAGGTAATATAAATGCATTTATTCCTTGAACTTCCTCTCAGCATTAATAATTTCCATCTGCAGCATGTGCTGCTGTTTCTGTCAGAGTTGATTCTTGTCCAGCTGGCTGTTTCAGCTCTCACGGAAGATGCCAGATCTTCCTAGAAGCCAGGATCATTAACACCATGAATCACACAGCCTCAGCTGGCTCAAACCATAGGGCATTGTTTCAGAGACTTGTGTCCTTGCATTTTCTCTTCTCTTGTTCACCTTGAGACATGCTGTAGGCACTGTCATGCCTGCCCCTCTTCCTGTGCTCTGTTTATGCTTATGCTTCTGACATACTTAATTTGTTAGCTTTTGTGCTGTTGTAATTGGCATCTGTAGCAGATCCGTGTAAATGCTACAGAAATATGGGAATGCTTATTTCTACTTGCCAAACAATTTACATCTATTGCATCTGTGCTATTTAATTTCTGGGGGTAAGGAACACTGCCTTTTGTTCTGTGTTTGTGAAGCATTGGAGCTATAATAAGGTGTGCAAGCCCCTGAAGTCAACTGGCAGCTTTGAGGTCCTCTTGGACCTGAGCCCCCAGAGCAGGAGGGATGGTCCCAGAAGGAGCTGTGCCCAGCTGAATTCACAATTTGAACAGCCATCCATTTTTATTTCCTTTTAGGAGCCAGGAAGAACATGGACAGCCCTATTCTGTGTGAGACTGTGACCCTTCTTTCTAAAGCTGTTTCTGAGTGAATGCTTTTGGCAGGGGAGTATGGGCCTGGTCCACATCAAAGGGGAAAATCAAAGCTGTCCTAGCCCATCACCAGCAGGCATAAGGATGGTCACTACCCCTGGAGCTGAGCTTGGGTCTCTTCTCAGAGTCCAGACAGTGGCAAGAGCCTTTCTTGTACTACCCTGGCTATGGCTCAGGATGTGCCACCAAGTTAGCCACTGTTTGAGCTTAATGCCCTGCTGTCTTCATGTACGCTCCTGAAGAGAACCCAGCCTTGATGAAGACATCCAGAGATGGAGAATCAGTTGTTTTCATTCACAGTGCACGCCAATGATTAATCACCCTCATAGTGAAAAGTTGTATTTTACTCCCAGATTTAATTTCTCCAGCTTCAGCTTCCATCAAGTGATCCAAGTTACACTTTTCCTTGCTAGATTAAATAACACTTCAGGACCTTCCCTCCCCACCCCGGGTATTAATTGTACATTATAATCACATCACCTTTCAGTCTTCATTTTGATGCTTTGCTAAACAGACTGTCCTCTTTAAGCCTTGCTAGTGCAAGGTGTACTCTTTGTCTCTCAGATCTTTGTGGAAACTCTTTTCTGCAACTTTTTCAAATCATTGCAAAGGAATTAATCAGACCTAACTCAGTGTCATTGTCATGTGCTCCTCTTTCTGCTGCAGGACATGTTTTTCTCTTATAATGTGACACTGAGATCTCAGAGTGGGATTTCTGGACATTATGGCAGAGGCTTCCCAGAGTTGGTGCTCCAGGATGAAGACTGCCATCTTCTAAGCTTGTTCTGTCGTCTGTGTGTTTAGATAACAGGTTTCTGCACAAAACACTGTAAAATGACAATACCAGGGCCAGGCCCAACTACTCAGATTGTTTCTTGTTCTGTATCACTGTCTGTATGTCTCAATATTTTTATTTTACCTTCTTTGTCATCTGAAAATTTGATCATCAAAGATTTTGAAAGTATTTCTGGATCAATGATGAAAACAATGGAGTTGCATCAAATCTAATATACTTCCATGCAAAAAAAAAATCACTAGAAACAATGTGATTTCAATTAGGCTTCTTTAATAAAATAATGTTCTTGAAATCTGTCAGCCTGTCAAGTCAAATCCATTTATATGAGCCAGTTCCTATCAGAAAATGCTGCAAAGCTAAACTGAGCACTCGAGCAAGGTCTATGTACACTACACACTTGTAATTTTCTCCATTAAACAAACCGTAGATCCTCAAGAATCTTTTCCATAAAACTGTATTGATAGTGTTACTTACATCCTTCACTGCTTATCAGTTTAATCTTGTATTAACTTTCCCATTATTTTGCTTGGGATTCATGTTGACTTAATTTCTCTGGGTCATCTTCCTTTTTCTTTTTGAATTTTGGGATAAGAAGATTCACTAGCTGCATGCCAAGTGTAGCACAACATAAAAATGTGCTTTCCCTGCAAATCAGGAAAATATTCAATGTCCCTACTGCATGTGAATGCCTTTCTGAGTCTTCATGCCCTCATTTCCATTCTTCAAAGACTCAATTTGAAAGAGCTCATGGGATTGGGGGCCAATAGCACTCCAAAACTTCTTAGGCCCAGCATATCTCAATATGCAAGAGCAACGTCTTTACTGAAATTCCCTCTGTTGCCTAGATTCATCTGTTGGTTTACAATTCCTAAATGAATTATCCCATTTACTACAAATCTGAGAAAGAGTCAGAGGCTGCTTAATGCCTAGGAATATAAAAACCCATGAGGTAGAGAGGCAATTAAAAACAAAACAAACAAACAAAAAAACAAACAAGAAAAAGAACCTTTGCCTTGGCTTGTACTTTATCTCACTGCTACCAGCTCTTCTTATATTCTGATTAGACAGGCAGCACATTGACACAGCCCAGACTGTGTCTTCATATATGAAGAAGCAGCATTTTTAATTAAATACACTCACCTGCTCTTTCTTAATGACACACCTGCTGCAACTGACAGGGTTATTCATTTTCCTTAAAACTGAATTTCTTATCTTTTTTCTAACCAAGAGCTTTCATTCTTAAATTCAGAATTTTCTCTATTTGCAGTGTTTTCCCTGGTTCACAAGAGCAGTATCATATTAAGGTTCCTTAATTTTCCTTATGAATATGTGTTTGGTTAGAGTTCATATCAATGCCATGGTCATTTTTTGCTTCAGCCATTGCAACAAAAAGCAAGTCCAAGGGGGTACTCTGCTGCACCAATGTCCTGCAGAATGTTCCTGACAGTGCTGGGTTCTTCTCAAAGGCATAATACAATACACTTGCTGAAACACAAAACTAACAGAAAGCCAGTTTCATTTTGAACTGATCAGAAGGATTCTACTTAAACTGCTTTACTTTTTTCCTTTTTCTTTTTTCCTTTTCCTTTTCTCTTCTCCCTCTTCCTTTCTTCCTTTCTGTATTTTGAGAAATAGGCTTCAATCCCATATCTCATTTCAGTTCATGATCATTTCTATTGGGGCTTACAGATTAGTAGTATTTTTTAAGTGGAAAGATAAGCTCTTTTTGCAGCAAGCTAATTACGTGCAAAGCAGAATGTGTTTGCTGCTAAGGAATAAACTCCCTTTAACAGCAAAACGTAGTGTGTATTTCATTTTGACAGCAGAGGACACAGGACATACTCTGTGGTAGGACAGTTTGGTAGCTAGTGTTCAACTTTTTGCTCATCTTTGTTTATATTTCAGGATTAACTGGATTAAGAACTGATCATATTTCACGAGTTCTTTAGGAATGACTTTCAGCCGAGAACAGGGAATCTCTGCAGGGCACCAGCACTGCTTGCAAGCTTAGAGAGTCTCCATGTGGGCACAACTCTTAGGTGGTCTCAAAGCCCTCCGTGATTGTAAGTCAATCTGCACAGTTTCTGGTGAATTCATTTGGTGGATAGAATATTTTCCCCAACAGCACACTTCATGTGAGTTTTTGCTGAATATCAATGTAATGAAAATGAGTTCTGAAACAGCATGTGCACCAAGATGAATATGGACAGTAAAAATGTGATTCTTAAGAGTAACAAGGGCATGAAAGTATACCAGATGATCTCTTTGTTTGGTCAAAACATTTCCAATGAGGAATGTGAACACTCAAACTGAACTGCTTACAAAGAATTACTGCAGATAGTATTTAGTGCATAGTTCCCAACTGGAGACTATTCTGGAAATAAACAATATGCTTTTGCCCTGCACACAAACCTACCTAGAAGCAGAATTTCTCAGATTAACCCTGAGCTCAGGGAAAGCTCCACTTTCACACCTGTTAAGTCTGCAACTCCTCCTGGTTTCAGTAGCACTTAAATATGAGAAGAGTTCATCTTCAGCATTATGTACACACATTATGTAGTGAATTGAACCAATTAAGTCACATCAAAACATTACAAATTGCAAACTTCTTAGCAAAGACTATTATAATTATATTGAAGCCAATTATAATCATATTGGAGCCAGATGTTCAATTAAACTATTAATAGAACCCTTGACTGTTATATTTTTAGTCTTCTAAAATGGAAGGAAAAAAACCTCCCTATAAACTGCCTCTGTGTGTTATGTTAGTAAGTAAAAAAGCTTTAGCAGCAAGTTGAAACATAGACAGAATGCTTATCTTCTTCTGTAAATTCCAGCCTATTAGCTACTGTTTGGGGATTAACATACAAAAGCAATCTCTCTTTTGATTCCTTTCCTTTAAATTATATTAACTGTTTCTAGGAAACATTTTAATATGAGATTGATATTATTAGCTTTCCTCTCAGCCTTTCTTAAACAAGCCCAAAGACCACTCTAAGCCGTGCAAAGGCATGTGAGAAGAACATTTTGCAGGCTATCTGACAGCCAGGGTAACTTGAACTGCCAAGATTCATTTTTCTTAGAAAATCTAGAGAGTTTTCTTTAAAAAATGTATCACAAAGTTTTCATTTAAGCATACTTCTCTGCTTAAAAGTCAATCTGACCCAAAAACAGTATTCATGAATTATAGTCTGTAGACATTTGCACCAACAGTAAGGCAAAGCTGAGCAAAAATACATTTCAAATTCTTTCCTTACCCCTTATTAATATAATTCAAGAAATGTTTACTAGCATTTTAATGGATCTAGTAAATCATGCTAAAAGATTCCAATGGAGCTAATTTTCTAAAGCAATTAGAGATGAATATTTCATTTAGTATTTTGTTGTATCAGTACTCAAAATAACATCTGTAAATTGCCAAGGGAATACAGAGGAATTAATCATCAAAGGCAGTGGGTGATGATCACACTGGAATCAGCCTCTTGCTTCGAGGGCCACGTGCCTGCTGGTTACAAGGGTTGCTACACCCCAGCAGCACTCACTTGTTGCGGTGTCTCTGAGCGATACTGATAGTATTCACACATGGCTGTTGCCACACTCACCTTCTCTAGGTACTTGGAATTGCATTCATTCAGGGGCACTGTACTGTCAAAAAACTTCTCTAGAGAGCACACTGTAATCAGGTGCTTAAGTTAAGCAGTCAGCGCGCTCATCAGGGAAGCTGTTGTCTGAGTACAAGCAGTGGAAACTTCTTACCTTGTTGACTGGATGAAGATTGTGCTATCCTTTCTTAGGTTGTCCCCAGCTGGTAAGGAGAGATTGAGCACCACAGTGTGTATTAGGGCAGTCTCAGCCAGTTCACAGTTAGATCCTGTTCCTAGCCCCACTCTCATCATCACGTATTAAGTCAGGCTAAACTCTGAGACTTTGAGGTCTGAGTTTTTAGGGTTTCTTTCTTACTGTTTCAGTTTTTCATTTAAAGAGGAGATGGGATAGTAGTATCCAACTGGATGCAGGAAAGTTGTCATTCTGCATATGTCACCAATTTTGTTTTTAATTTGCTTTTGTGATTTCAGAGGCAGCCAAGTCTCAGACTCTTCTTAGGCTCAGTGCACAACTGTGTTTTGCCTCAGCTGACTGTACTGGCTCACACTACTGTAGGAAATTGTTTCAATGGCTGGAATACAACTTCCTAGGGCCTCTGGACACTTCAGTAATCCATTTTTCTAAACACTGAACTGACTAAAGCTTGCCTTTGGTTAAGAGCCTTACTGATACCTTATATCTTAAATACCTCTGGAAAAGGCTAGGCATACCCGTGGGAGTGAGCTTGCAGCCTCCACTCAGCACATCAGCTCTTTTGAGGCACTGGTGCAAGGATCTTGCAACTAGCCAAGTTCTGCCTGCTGGTAAGTGGTGTTTTGCAGAGCTGCTAGAGAGGATGGCAAATGAAAATCACACTGCCTCTGTTTCCTCTCTGAGGTAGAGACTGCTCTGCCAGTCTTTGGTAAAGTATTTCCACTACTCAGGTGCTGTTGCGGGATGAAGGCTAGCCCACTAAACTGGCCAGAGAGCAAAAGGAGATCGGCAGATGCCAATGGGAGAGGGAGGAATTCTGCTCTAGGTGCCTGCTTGACCTCATTCTCAGAAGCTGCACTTTAAGCAGCAAAATAATATTTCACTATCTTAGCCATAATTTGGATAGCCCAGCCACCAGCTGGGCTACCACAGAAGCAGGATTGCAGCATGCTGCTCAGGAAAGGCGGGAAGGAACACAATTGCCCAGTCATCTTTGATCCTGTGGTGATCATTTCATTGAGGTCCTACTGAGCATGAAGCTGAAATTCTTTAGGGATGTGACAAGATTCAGAAAAAGGCAAGGAAAGCAACATGCCTGGTTGTGATCCCTGTAAAGATTTCCCAAATTGGCCTCTTCATAAGGGAAAACAAGCAGCCCTTGTTATGAATTCATTGCTCTCCCTCCTTCTTTGCTCTGATAGATTGCTGCAGGTAATGTTTTTTAAATTAATGCATTATTTCATTATTTGAGTGAAAGCAGGGATAGATCAGAGGTGAAGTGCTTTCTAATCCCAATTCACACCTTGTTTTAAAGATTCTTGTATTGATCAATGTTGAAAAAATTGTGCGTGGTTGTTTGTTGCATAGGTCTTAAGGCTGAGGTTACCTCATGCTATTTTGTGGACCTAAAGGAAGCTGCAGTACAGCTATATCCAGCATCCATGTTATTGTTTTATCCACCAGCAGAAAAGCAAAAGGAAATTTCCTCAAATCAGTTTTTATTCAAGAGAGCAGTACCACACAGCCAGGGTCCACTGTTTATGAGGCATTATTTGATTCTTTTAATTTGATTTCTTCTATTTCAAGCAGAAATCTGTAAACCAGAAATCAAAGAAAATTTGATTTCAGAAGCACTTGAACACAATGTATTTGAACCAAAATATTTTCCTCATGCAGCAGCTGCTCCAGAGATCTGTAATGTTCCTGTTGCCAGCAACAAGGTCTGTGGAGCAGCAAGGGAGCCCCCAGGGTATCTGTCTCCTGGGCATCCCTGCTGCACACATCACTTCAAAAGAGCCCAAAACTTCCAGCTTCTCCATCCCAGCTCTCTCACAGGAACACTGGCATTTCTGAGAGCCCCATGTCTAGCTCTGGGTTAGGGATTTCAGATAATTACTCTAGGGGCTAGAACAGAGTGTCGTCAGGTTCTGCACCTTTAACTCATTAATTCAGTACCTAGGAACCTGAAAGAGTATTCAAGAAATCAAAATTTCGAAGTAACTGAACAAGAGCAAAATGTCAGAACCTCTTACATTTCTGCATTGCTTGTTGTAGGCTTTCTGTACACAGTATTTTAAATTATTTAGATCAGAACAGAATATGCATGCCACAAACTGGGACCACTTATGCAGTCTTAGATATACCAGCCGTAGCTTTTTATTTCCAATGAGATTTATAAAACAAACCAGTTACCTCTAAACAAGGCACACTGGCATTCACTCATGTTCACTGAGTAATTCCAACTCATGCCTAGCAGGGCTGTCTTTGATTTAATGGTAATTCTGAAGAATTATTTAGTTTTGGTTTTCTTTTGCAGTGCTTAGGCTGCAGGGGTCTGACAAAAATATTCCTGAGGTAAATGCTACACCTTACAGTCCCTGTGTTCCCACTGCAAATTATTCACCTTTATGTATTGCAGGGGATGATAAAAAAACATTGGGAGTGATCCGAACATTTGTTCATAATACCATTATACATCTAATGCCTCTCTTCCTGGTGACAGTCTCAGATGTGTAAAACAACTGGATCTTTTCCAGGCCCTTCCATACAGCTTAGACAAGGCCTTCCAGCAGCTCATTACTGACTTACAATAACCATGATAGACTGATTAGACTAATAGTTAGCTTGGATTATGACTTAAGGCTTTCCTACTTTAATTTTTATGCATACAATGTAGAGTGTAACAGCCACACAATTACACAGATTCTTTCTTAGAAATTACCCAGCAGGGATGGATGATCTCCATTGAAATTTTCTGTGGAAAATTATAAATGTATGAGCAGAACTGCAGTTTCAGCTTCTCTCTGGTTTTAGTCTTGTTTTGTTTGTTTGTTTGTTTGCTTTTTTCCACAGCTAATGTATATGTTTTTAAGCCTCAGGATACATTCTTATGTCTCTAAACTTACCTATTTTTGGTGTCAAGAATTCAGGTACAGAGCCAAGTTGAGTTTACACTATATGATAAGACTCAGAGATAAAATAGTACTGATCTCTGATGATGTCAAGAAAAGTCCTGCAAATGCCATAGGACTGAGTTTTGAGTGATTTTGGGGGTGTTCACAGTTTCAGAAATTCCAAGGCAAAATAATAGCCTTAAGGATAAGAATTTTACTGACTCCACACTGTAAAACTGCTGGATATTCTCTTCTCAGGTGATACTTGAATGTGTATCTTTTTCTTTCTCAGACTGGAATGCTAGCAAACCTGCTTCAGGCTGATTTAACCTGGAATGTCTTTCATATAATTGAGTAGTTTTGTAGCTGATATTCAGAACATACTTGTTTTCACCTTCTGGTAGCTTTAACTTTGGTTCCAGGCAGAGATGAACTCTCTTCTAGTAGAAAATCTGATGAGCCTGATGTTGTCTAAGCAGGGACTTGAATATCTAGTCCTGACTTACATGCATGTGCTCACCTCTTGTACACTTTCCCAGATGAGCTCAGCTTATGCTTCTGACCACTGTACTGGTGTGGATGATGGGTGCCCAGCTCAGCACCCAGCATATAGAAGAACCAAATGTAAGCTATCAACACAAACCCAAGAAACTAATCAATAATCTACAGGGGGATGAGGATTCCCTCCTTTTCTGTTCATAGAATCATAGAATCATAGAATGGTTAGGGTTGGAAGGGACCTCTGGAGGTCATCTAGTCCAACCCCCCTGCACTGGGCAGGGACATCCCCAACTAGATCAGGTTGCCCAGAGCCCTGTCAAGCCTCGCCTTGAATGCCTCCAGGGATGGGGCCCCAAGCACCTCCCTGGGCAACCTGTTCCAGTGTTCCACCACCCTTGTGGTGAGGAACTTCTTCCTAATGTCCAATTTAAATCTCCTCCTCTCCAGTTTAAAACCATTGCCCCTTGTCCTTTCACTGCAGGCCTTTGCAAACAGGCCCTCTGCAGCCTTCTTATAAGTTCCCTTTAAGTACTGGAAAGTCACTATTAGGTCCCCCCGAAGTCTTCTCTTCTCCAGGCTGAACAATCCCAGCTCCTTCAGCCTGTCCTCATAGGAGAGGTGTTCCAGCCCCCTGATCATTTTTGTGGCCCTCCTCTGGACCTGCTCCATCAGATCCATGTCCTTTCTGTATTGAGGGCTCCAGAACTGGACACAGTATTCCAGATGAGGTCTCACCAGAGCAGAGTAAAGTGGCAAAATCACCTCTCTGGATCTGCTGGCCACGCTTCTTTTGATGCAGCCCAGGATGCGATTAGCCTTCTGGGCTGCCAGTGTGCACTGTTTGCTCATGTCGAGCTTCTTGTCCACCAGCACTCCCAAGTCCTTTTCTGCAGGGCTGCTCTCCATCATCTCATCCCCTAGCCTGTATTGATAGTGGGGATTGTTCCGACCCAGGTGTAGGACCCTGCACTTGGTCTTGTTGAAGCTCATGAGGTTCACCTGGGCCCACCTCTCCAGCTTGTCTAGGTCCTTCTGGATGACATCTTGCCCCTCCAACTTATCAACAGCACCCCATAGCTTGGTGTCATCTGCAAACTTGCTGATGGTGCACTCAATGCTGCTCAATGCTGCTTATATAGTCTTTCATTTCAGTTATGTGTCCTTGTCTTCTGTTGGTCACATATCATCTAGCTCTTCTCTTTGCAACAGTTACCTGGTTGATGGTTTTCAATTGCTCTGAAAAGACCAAATAGTTCTTCTGCCTCCTGGGATGCTTTTACCTACTTTTTATCCTTTCAAGCTTCCTGTTTGAGCTGAAATCCCTCCCGACAGTTCTGAAAAGGTCAGTTGCACTTCATTTTTTAGAAATGCAGTATTTTTTTTATCTGGCTAATTCCCAGCAGTTATTTAACACTTGTGATTTTTTTTTTTTTTTCCAATTCAGACCTGCCCTGGCTTTTTCTGTTACATTTCAGTCAAGGGAATGCTGAAAATCTGTGATCATTTCTCAGGCTGCATCAAAAGAAGGTTGTGACGTGTGTCCTTCAGATGCAGATGGGGCTCACCAAATAAGTTCTCTTCACCTCTTCTGGGGTTTCCAGGCCCTGGAAACATTACTAGTGGTCTGCACAGGTGATCTAAGGACAAATTGCCTTCAGCTGCTCATGTATAAAATCAGCTTTGATACCACTATATCACCAGGCAAATATATAGCTGGATCTTGGCTTTAAGCCCAGTTGGTCTTCAACAGACAATTTTGAACTTTTGGGAGTGACTCCTGCTTTTATTTGAGTATATGCAACTTGACACTTTTTATCCTCCTCCGCATAGCATATAACAGTGTAGTGCATTAGGCAAACAAAAAATCCACTTCTAAGCTACAAATTAATTAATTTTAAAACTTACATAGAGGGACACAACTTGAGAAGGTAAAAAGTTGGTATGGTCTGTGTTTCCGTAGTAGCTCCACGGTGGCATTTTGAGCACCCAGGAGCTGGATTTCCTTGCTGGTTTCCCAGGTGCTGGAAAGGATAGACTTCAGGAGGAGTTCAGGAATAATGCTGGATTCTTGCTTCTTGCTTTGATACTGACCTAGAGAACAGCTTGTGCTTACTTCTAAGTAGAGCTGTAATGGGGAATGGAGCTCTATTTGCAGATTTGGCAGGTAAGGGGCTTGTTTCCTTCCTTTTCTTCAGTTGAATGTGAACTCTCAGCATCTAATGTAATGCTCTTTGCTCATTCTTCTTTTAACTCTAAGATTTCAAGGTAGGTACAAGTTTGCCTGCAGTTCCATTGTGGCAGCTTCTGGATTTAATGAGTACTACTGATACAGACTGAGGCCTCATGAGAGGAATCCCAAGCACACACTCAAAATATAAATTCTCTATCATGCTAATGTTAATGTTCTTTCTCCTAGCGATGTCCTCTTACTTGTTCCCCCACCTGCACCTCAAACTCCCACTCTACAGAGGCTTCCTTTGTGCATGATTAGTCACTGCTTCTTCCTGCCAAAATAAACCTACCTACATTTTTCTTGTTATCATGTCTGCAAGGGCCCTGCAACTCTCTCTGACTTGCTTTGTTTGAGCAGTTCATCCCTTTTCTTTTATTTCCTTCTTCTTTACCATTAGAAAGTATTCATTACAGGGCTTGAGAGGCCAGGAGAGATCAGGAAAAGTTGCAAGTGCCCTTTCAGTCAACTGTTTTCTAATAGTAGGTAAAATTTTTGCAGAGAGATGTGCTCAATTTTAAGCCTTTTCAATGTAACTTCAGAAATTGTGCAGCTTTTGTGAACTTTGATTTGCAGTTTGGTAGCAATGCAGAGCTGTATCCAGCAAAACGGGGATGACTATAATGAAAACATTGCATTCCGAGACTGAAATTTCACCAGTCTGATGGTTTTGAAGGCAACTTATGATTATAAAAGCACTGAAGAGCCATGTTGCCTTACAAAATGCAATGAAGATTTCCTTTAAAATAATTTGTTCTCACTTCCCTCCTTTGAGTATTGAAGTGGAATTGTAAACAGTTGTTGAGATGTAAGTAGATAGGAAGGATGGACACAAAAGTAATAACACAACTTCAGTAGTCTCAGTGCCAGACTCCAGAGAATCAGTTGCATCCTAAGAAGATGCAAATGGAATCTGTATTAACCTTTTTTTAATTCAAACATTTTTCAAAGGGGCTGATAGCTCTTGCAGAGAGACCTTTCAAACTTACAGAATGGGATCTGAGGTGACTGATCCTTTTGTAAACTCACACACTGGAAGTCTCCTTATGGTGGAGGAAAGGTGATCCAAGACCAATCTAAGCAGCTTATCTGAGAGCACTGGAGATTTCTAACCATTGCAAATCACTTCAGGATAACTGAATGTAACATCAGCTTTGGTTTGAAATAAGTCTTAGACATGGTTATTCTCACTGTCGCATCTCAACTGGCCAACAGACTGTAGCATCAATGCAAATATCGAGACAGGCTGTGTGCAGGATACATGGCTGTATCTAGTAATGATTTTGTCTGATTATGTTTTAGAAAAGAGATCAGAAAATAAAGCAAGGGGCAAGTGTCAGGAATAAGTTTTGTAGCTTTCTGAACAGGATCTTCAAGTTCTTACAGAGGTAAGTATAGATTTACCCACTGAATATGGCTTGTTGGGGAGAGGATGAGCTAATCAAGAAAATATCCGACCTTATTATATATTTAACCATCAAAAGTGGTGGGAGGAGAGTGATGCTCACGAGGCAAGACCCAGGGAACGTGTCCCACGGGGGGCAGCAGGCAGGAGCGCTTGGGTTTGCTGACATTACATCGCCACCTGGTGACTCTCCGGGGACAACAGCCCTTAAAGCTGGTATTTCCCACTTTAGTCACTACAAGGACAAACTACTCCCTTTCACTGTCGCCACTCTGCTAACAGCAAGCTCTTCTCATACTCCAGCATGCCCCCATCCTGGCAACCCTGCCCACACGTCCCCCCTCCTGCCTGCCATGGTTACACCCAGCAGGGCAAAAGATACTTTCATAGAATAATAGAAGGTCCTGAGTTGGAAGGGACCCATAATAGTCATTGAGTCCAACTCTTGTCTATGCACAGAACAACCCCCAAAATCACACCATGTGTCTAAGAGCACTGCCTGTATGCTTCTTAAACTCTGTCTAGTTTGGCACCCTAACTACTTCCCTGAGAAGCCTGTTCCAGTTCTCCACCACCCTCTGAGTAAAGAAACTTTTTCTGTAGTATCTACCCTAAACCTCTCCTGGCACAGCCTCCTGCCATTCCCTTGGGTCCTGTCACTGGTCACCAGAGAGAAGATACCAGCTCCTGTCCCTTCATTTCCCCTCATGAGGAGCCTGCAATCTGTGATGAGGTTTTCACTCAATCTCTTCTTCTTCAGGCTGGACAAACCAAGTGGCTTCAGCTGTTCTTCATATGGTTTACCCTCTAGACCCTGCACCATCTTTATGGTCTTCTTCTGGATGCTCTCCAACACCTAAGTATCCCTCTTAGATTGTGGTACCCAAAACTTCACACAATGCTTAAGGTGAGTCTGCACCAATGCACAGTGGAGAGGGTTTACCACTCCCTTGACCAGGTAGCAATGCACTGCTTGATGCAGCGTGGGACACAATTCACTCTTTTGGCTCCCAGTGCAAACTGTTGACTCATATTCAACTTTGCATCGACCAGAACCCCCAGGTCCCTTTCTGTGTGGCTGCTCTCCAGCTAAATATTGGGCAGTATCACTCAAGTGCTGATGATAACTATCCAAGAAGGGTTAAAAGCATTAGCTTTGGCCTAGAGGGTGATGGTCTTGGGCTCAAAACCAGTGCTGTTTGCTTTCTTGCTAATTTTTGGCTCTTTTTCCTCCTTTGTTCAGCTTTGAAGACACTCTTCTCCACATTCCTTATGTGTCACCAAACCCAGTTTTTCCCCTGAAATGTAGGGGAAAAGTGGAGCTGGTGAGCTTGGCATACATAAACAAATCATAATTTAAGCACTCTGTGAAGCAGTGCTTCGTGTTAGGACAAACAATTATCTTGCTTTCATCTATGTGATGTTTTCATATGTATAAAAAGGCATAAATAACATAAGAAATTAAGTGAACAACTACAAAAATTATATAGTTCTGCTCATGCATCACAGATGACAGCAAATAGAGAGAGACAGAGCCCAAATAAATTGTGAAGATCTGACTGCAAAGTGATCAATCTTCAACATGGATGAGTGACTCATTCTGACTACCAAGAAGACTCAGAGTATTTTCTGTTTCTTCTGAAATAAGAAAAAAAACCAGCACAGTACTTTAGCATAATGAAATTAAGAAATGAGTCAAGCTTTGGGATGTCTGTGTGGACCACTAGAACTAGCAAACACTCTTGAGTCTGTAGATATAAGGAAAAGGGACTCAGACCTTAAATACAGTAACAGACTGAACTGGTTACTTTTGCTAAAGGAATTTTTTTGTCTTTGAAATTGAAGGAAAAAAATCTTTCAGGGATGAAGAGTTACTACCTGTTAGAAGAACTGCAAATATAGGTATAAACTGTACTAATACATGCACTAATAGTTTTCTCTAAAGAGTAGTATGGAAGTTCCCTGTGTTAATTGCACTTCAGTTTGCACACATTGATTACACTAATTAGAAAGTCAGCATGATGAGTCTTATTAACAAATAACACTATCTTTTAAAAATAGAACTTAGTAAATCATAATTAAAAAAAATATTGATCTGAGGCCCAGGAAACTTCACATGTGGTAAAGTTCAATATGACTAGTAATGTTTATCTGGAAGGATTTCCTGAAAGTATAACATTAGCAAATCATCTCTCTTTTAACCTGCCTAAATTTCCTTTAAACACCTGTCAGTAGAATGCTCAGTATGCCCACTACTGACCAAGCTTGGAACAATGGTCAGTGTTTCATATGCCCTTTGAGAAGTCAGAACAAAAGAAATTCCACATTTGGACAGCTGTGTAAGCTACAAGGCTACAAAAGAGGGTGGTTGTATTGTGAGGAAACAATACACAAAGAAGAACACCCTTGGAAGAGAGTCATTCTAGACTTGAATGAACTAAGAAGAAATCATGGCTTGAAAGAGAGACATATCTGTTCACTGCCTAGAGGTACAAACAAGTCATACTAGAGAACTACAATCTGGCTATATAAATAAAAATAATCATAGATGGAGCTGTGGGGGCAGAGCCATGGCTGTTTAGGAAATCTACATAATACTGTAATTCCTACATGTACTGATTAATTTTGCAAGTCCCACATTGTTTTAATGGCAGGTAGTGAACTTAATAGTCTATATAAAAGTAACAGAAAGCAAATTGTATTTAATTTCATAAACTTGCAAGTCTTAAAATCTCTACTGAAAAGCATTCCAAATATACCAGACACAAATGCATATGGTTTGACTGATGAGTAATCAGAGTATTGCATTTCAACAAACTGTAACTGCAAAACAGCCTGAAAAGTAGTGCTTTAAGTATTTGCAGATACATTGTACTTCTGGTTACGATCGTGGGGTTTATAGCTAATTGGAGACTATTTTTTTCCTCCCTACTGAAGAAGCTGAGAAAAATTACTTCTGTGAGATATCTTGATGATTAAAGGTGAGTGGGATGAAAGCCTGTCCATGTTGGAGAGTGAATGTCCCAAGTGTGGGTACAGGAGGAGCCAAGTGATGGTCTCCAGCACATCACAGCTTGTCTTGTGCTATGGCACTTCTCTCAAGATCTGTCTCCACATGTTATAGAGGTTTAGTAGTTGAGGCCAATCACAAAGAAAAACAAAAGAAACAAACAAACAAACTCCTCCCCCACCAAAAACACACAAAACTTTCAAAAACTCCTTCATGTAGTTTATTCAGCAAGTTATTTAATTTAGACAACAAAACAATATTGCCTCCCCTTAGTTCAGTCTAAGCTTGTAAGGTTACAACTGGCTGCAGTTATAGTCATTAGGCACTTTGTACTATCCAGTACCATCTTGTTCTTGTATTAAGAGAGCATACAGGTCAGGTCCTTAAAACACGTAGGTGTCAGTCATCTAGTTTAAAACCATCTGCTGGCCTTCTCCTCTAATCGCTGTCCTTCCCATTTCTTGGTTTGACTGACACTTAAGCTGTGACTGAAAGATCCATGCTCATATATGTCCCACCCCCTCTCGGAGAAGACACAGTAACTTCATGCAGAAAGACACTTACTGCTCTGAACAGTAACCACAGCCTGCCATTTTCAGGTGGTTTGGCTGTTCAGTTGCCCAGTCTTCAGGCTGTTCATCATGAGCCCAAAAGTCAAATGGTAGGGGACTCATGTGCCTCGGGCAGAGACCCAAGTGCTCTCCAAGATGGCTTACTGTGGTCTGTGTTGCCTTCTCAGCTTTCTTCATTTCACTTCTTTAGTTCGGAGTAATTGGGTTTTGCTCTCTTACTGCTGGAAGACCAAGGAATATAAAAGACATAGCAAAGGCAGAACAAAACAGCTATTCAGAAGTGAGACTAGAAAGTCTCTTTTCTCTTTCTTTTTTCAATTGTCTCCTAACAGTGGCTCCTACTAAGCAGAGTTTCAAGAAAAAAAAAAAATCAGGCCAGCATAAAAAGCAATTAGGGCTACTCTGTGATGATACATGCATTTAAAAAAAAACTCATCTTGATGGGAAGAGGAGCTCTCACTTGAGCTGTTTATAGACCCATGACTCTCACTCTTTTACTGTTGGATCATTTACTCATGGTAGTTTTCTTTTGCAAAGGCTGAACATATATTATTTCATGACAGCACCATGGTGGCACAGGGCTTGGAGCTGGAACTGCAGCTCTCACTTGTAGAAACAGCATTGCTGACACAGGACAACTGGTGGATTACCTGGCCTTAAAAAGTCTCCACAGATTACCACAGATAGGAAGGCTGTAGTTTCTCTGGCCCCAAACCTGCCTCAGCTTTGGGCTAGCATGAGTTATTTGTGCAGCCAGGTGACAAGCAAGACTTGAGGGGCTGAAAAATAGCCTGGCCAAAACCAATAAAGAAGTTTATTTTTCAGCCTGCTCAGTACCAAGTATATTCACAGAATAGCTTGTGGTAGCACAAGGAAAGAGTGAAAATAAATGCTCAGGAAGAAGGGCAGGACTGTCTCTTTCAATGGCTGTGCTTGCTTAAGCAGGCCAAAAGAGTTCTTTGAAGGACAGCCAAAGGCTAGTCATCTGAAAATGTCTGAGCCAGTGCACAGCCCAGCTTCATTCCCTCTCCTTTGGAAAACACGACTCAAAATACTAGTGCTGGTAGGGAATTTAAAATTTTGAACGTTTCCCCATCTAGAAATTTACATTGGGAGGTAACCTTGATTTAAATTTGGGGGAAAGCAATCAGACTGGGTGACATCACTGACACTCCTGGTTTTATCCAAGTCTTTGCCAGCTTACCAGCACATAGAGAAATCTGTTCCTTGCAAGGCTCAGCTTTGCTAGCCAGTGCAACTCAAAAGGGAGCGGGCTGATACACATAATGATTTGGTTTGAGCAGCTGGCTCTTAAGGCAATGAAATCTCGACTATTTCTCTTACTGGAATCTGTTAGGACAGGATTACAGGGATGTTTCCTCATTGCTTGAGAAGGAACTGAGACATCGCCATGGAGCTGCTCTGATGTCAAGGATTTTGTGAAGTATTTACGAGACAGCTGTGACATTAACTGTGTCATTAATGTGGAGGTAATGTAAATATGAATTCATTGATGTCTGTCTGCTAGAAGCATTTTTATTTCAGATGCACTGATAGGATAAAAGCTTACAGCTTCCTTTGAATTAGCAGGTAATTTACCTTGCTTAGACCATCAAGGTGCATATTTGCAGACATCTCTTTAGAGAGTGTCACGTTTAATGGATGTCAGTCACCTCATCTGTCTAACCTAGGAGATTATCAATATGAAAGGAAAAACATGCTGCTAGCATGGCTTTACTTTACAACTTTGTGACCAGAACCAAAGGCTTCTGCTGAAGTTAAACTGTGCTATTTTGGAATAAATCCAGTATCAGCAGTGAACCAAGCAGAAAATGACTGACATGAACTGGAGCCTGTCTAACCTGGTGGTCAGCAATATGCAGCAGATCAGTGAAGAAAGGTTGAAAGGGTGTGGAGGATGCAAAACAGCTACATAAAATACAGCAAACTGCAGTAGCAGCATAAGCAATGAGAGCAGCAGCATAAGCAATGAGAGCAGCAGCTAAGCAAGCCACTGGAGTACAAGAATTGGCGAGGCCAGAGACAGGCTGTAGACATTTATAATGAATTAGTCTGGGTTGAAGAGATAAAGAAGACCTTGTAAAATCACTTAAGAAGTCAGAACAAACAGTTCAAAGGAAAATATAACCTGCAAGGAGTGTAATTAAGGTCATTGTAACTTTGTAGAAAAAGTGGACTTGTTTTAAGAAAAGCAGCAAAATCCTTTGTGTGTGAAGGGTATCAGAAAAGTGAGATCATAAAGGCTGTTTAGTTTGAGCCAGTGAGTAGGGAAAGGACCTATGAGATCAATACTCGTTAGCTGCCATTACCAAGGGTAAAATATGATCAGAAGGGATAGAGTTACACAAGCTACCATCACCCACCAGTTGAACTGTGATAACTCATTTGGGAGAAGATGACACAACAGGCAGAAGTATGCATACACTGATAAGACTAACCTTGAGCTGTATCCTTAGGTACCAACTAACCAAGACAGATGATTAATATTCTAGTCCAATAGTGGTGACTTTTCCCTTACCTAGAGAATTTACAGTTTGTTTGAGTATATAAAAGAATGCAAATCCAAATAGATGGCTTCTCCCCAAACATTAGCCACCTTTAAGTATAACACCCGATGCCTCAGTGTTCAGTCATGCTCATTACAGTTTTGGGCTGCCGTTGCCTTAATCTACAGTTCACTGAAAATATATTAGAAAAGGTGAGGTTTTTTGTCTGTGTACCTGGAGAAATATAGCCCTGGCAGGAGACACCCTAGTACCCAGAACGTCGTCGTCGTCATGGCTAGGCTTCACGAACGAAGATCCAGGGAGGGCTCCAGCACCCTCGAGCCTGCGCAATGGATTTTTTTTTGGTGAGACACAGCATGCGCAGAGCTGGACCCACCCTTTAGTCCTAAGGTTCATCTGCCAGGGCCTAGCAAAAGCTTGGACACTGGCAGCGAGGTCCTTAGGACAGAGGTTTAACCTCTAGATGGAAGGCCTTACAGGGCTAAACGAGCTCCATCTGCCCGGGTTTGGAATCAGAGTTTTCCCTTTCCTAGGATGACTGCCAGAAGGCTAATGAGCTCATCCTACCCATCCAAGGATTATAGGAACATGGGTATCACTCCCCACACTTTCCCGTGGGCAATGAGTTTAATGCTCCCTCTGCTGTCGGCACAGTTATCACACCAGGGGCCACAGCAGACTCCAAGTGATTTTCAGACTATGCCTGTAATACCCAGAACAGTGCACCAGGATTTGTCTAAGACATAGGCTGCAGAAGAGCATCAGCATCCAGAATCTCATCTCAGAGACACTTCCTTTGATAGCAGAAAAGAGTTAGACAAAATTGTTCCTTCATTACAGAAAGGATCAGAGCAGGCTAAGCTGGGAAAACTGCAAAATGTGAAATTAAATGAACCTGAATGTGACAGGTGTGTTAATTAGAAGCTAATTATCCTCTGTTAGTAACTGACTCACAGGTGTTCTGAGCCTCACAAAGAGAGACAGGAATCTGTAAGGTAAGGACAACAGTTTTTTGACTCTCTTGCAAAATCTGTTTGCTGTTTGTGGCAGTTTAGTCTAGTGGTTTAATTCTTGCACTTTTTTATATTTTGGAAAGGAGATCTAGGGAGAACAAAGTGTGACTACACTGAAGGGTTGCCAACAGTTGCACTTTGCATGCTGCAAGTTCAGTGGCTGATGGATTGGTTAGTCTAAGGTTACATGGAGAAATGTAAGAGTGGAGGCTTTTATTTGTCCTGCCAGTAGAGTCTAGTAGTTTATACAGCATTCTCCAGTTACAGTACTTACACTCTGCAACATTCCTGATGAAAAATCCCACCTTTTTCTAGCTTTCATTCTGTTAGATAAATAAGCTATGCTCTTTCAGGATTTTTCCTCATAGGTTGCCTGCAGATGTGTAAAACATTAAATAGAAATACAAGGAAAATACTGAGAAAGGAAATCTCTGTGCAGAGATAGAGGAATGGAAGGAGTTATTGCAAAAGAAGTAAGAGTAGAAAAGAAAAGGAAACAAAAATATCTATAGCCGGGGACAGAGTAGTATGAGAAATGTACAGCTGCCAAATTTGGGTAAACCTTCTAAAAAAAACCAAAACCAAATTCACTGATTTATAAACCATTCTTCCTACCATTGCTAGAAGCAGAATTGGAAAGATTTGTTTCATCTTTGAAGGATTTTTATCTGTTTCTGGGCCATTTCCAAGAAAAAAAAACAAAGTTTGAAATACTTTCTTAAGAAGACTGCAATGAAACAAAAAGATATGAGTATAACAAGAAATAGTTGCTCTCTATTTCTGTGTTGAAATCTATTGTCCTAAGCTTCTCCAGCACTACCATACTTGCCTGCTAGCCACACATGCTGCTGACAAACTTGTGGTGGCAGACCCTGCTGGAGTTGATCACATCTATTCTGCTATGACACCTGATTCATTTTTCATCTGTAGAAACCCAGAAATTACTTTTTTTATTGCTTTCCATTATTCAGAATCAAGAAACAAAATAGCAAGCTCATTTAGTTTTGATGCTTGTTGCCCTTTTCGTATTGATACTATGAGAGATTACTCCACAGCAAGGTCTCTTGAGCTTTCTGCAGGTGTGATTTTTGTCTAAATGTGTGGACTCATGCATTTTGGCTACCAAGTCTGATAATGATAAGTGGCAAAACTCTGTAGGACTCAAATTAAAACCAGGCAGTCTAGGGTATGGATTCAGATCTTCCTTCTTTTTCCCATAGTATGCATCCCCAAGGATGGTCATGTACTCAAGCTGTGCCCTGTCAGCATTACACTGTAGTTGAATCAACAGGAGGGAGTTACCTGGGGTGTTCATTGTTGCTTGAAAAACAGGAAAGAATGCAGGAAATAATAGGAATTATCATTTTTAATGTATTTTGATTAAGCAATAAAGGTTACAAAGGCTCTTCTAACCTTAGACGGCTGGGGAAAAATCTTATATACAAAAAATAAGAGAAGTCTTTAATCTTTAGACAGAGAGTAAAACTACCTGAACTACTTGACCAAGTGAAAAATAAATGAATTATCCCAACTTTGTGTCATGGAAATAAATCAGTTTAACTAAGAGGCTTAAATTTCTGGTTTTAACAGAGAAGTAAACTACCTCTTAAATTATATTCCTAGGCAAAAGGTATATCACAAATGTGAAACTAAAAAAGTGCAGTTCACATTTTTGAACTGATAAAAGGAAAGAAGATTTGCATTTCAGTGACTTAGCCACCCTTTGTCACATCTTTTGTAGCTCTTCAGATACCATTAATTAAACACCATTATTTTCTGTACATGTGCTATTTTCCAGTGAAGTTATGACAGGGTTCACCAGAGAACAACCAAATGATCTGAGTATACCTCTCACAGCATCTTTATTCACAGCAGTTTTATTCCACCATGAAGCTACTCACTGGGTATAGATGGAAAAGTGTATTTTGCTCACTTTCTGTATTGAGTTTCCGCAATTTTCCAGGAAACTCAGCAACTCCCTTTGTTTAACATACATTTAAATGTATGTCAGGCAGAGCAAAGAAAGCCATAGCAACCTTTCTGCTTTGAGGAACAATTACAAAAGCTTTGACCACCTGTGGAAAGGGAAACGATTCCTCACCTGAATTCTTGGTTGGAAGGAGATTGGCAATAGAGAGGAGTCCAGCTAATGCCAGCAAGCATTTCACACTGATCTGCTTGAAAATACCGCTTACATTTTATTTCCATTTTATTTGTCCAGTAAATTACCTTTATACATAAAAATTTACTAATAATATTCTAACTGCTATTTATTTTAAGGAAAAGAATAATAAAACTTGCAGTAGAGGGATATTAAAAAGGATATTAGGTGATTATAGAATAGTAATAAAGTAAATATTGCTGCTAATCAGGCCCTGCAACGGAAATTAGAACAAAGTCTTGTGCAGAAAGAAAGAAAAGAAAAAATGGGAAGTTTTGTAGAGAGAATGGAATTAAGTTCAGCATAATTTGCATCAGTTTTCAATTAGGAGTGCAATGGATGCTACTCTGACCTGTAGAAATAAATAGTTGAGTATTGAAACTAGATAAAGAAGAAGGCTCTAAATATTAAAAAGTAGTCAGGGAAATAGGTCTTAAATGCTAATAAAGACATGGGAAACAGAATATTCTCCATCCCAGAGCTCTGGCTCCAGCTGTCAAAGACTTTATTTTTTTATTTTAAATAAACACCAAATTGAGGTGTCATAAATACCATGATCATTGAGTAATAAATGAGAAAGATTAAAAAAAAAAACAACAGTTGTTCTCCTATTGCATGCTGTCAACTGCTCTTGAATTCTGAAACCTGGCAAGCAAAAATAGAAACTTTGTGCAGTGGTAGATGGCAGACTGAAGCAAACTAACATCTAGATCAAGATAAGATAAGTTGATAAGTTTTAAGACAAGAAAGTGGAAGTTTTCATCTACTTAAACACAGTATTTGATTTTGTATCACCAGAAAAAAAATTACTGTTTAAACTGAGGGAGACAAGACTTAACAGAAAAAATATGAAGCAGGTAAAAAGCTGCTCAAAGGGAATACAGCAGTAGGCAGTCAGGAGACAGCAGGCTGTGGGAGGTAACAAGGAGCAAGTTTAGGGATGATCCCTATGGGCCTTTATGGTTGTGCAAATAAGCTTCTGTCACACAACCTAACAATTATTACAGTTTAATACTGCATTGTATGGACTGTATTTGTCTATTCCACGTGTTCAGCATTTATAGATGCTCCTATAGTAAGTGTTGTGTATGACTGGCAAAGATCTCCATCTGTGGTAGCAATGACATGACTGGCCATGTGTGTGCTCTTTAGGGAAACACAGCTCAGTAGGACTTGCTGAGTCCAAAGCAAACATCATGCTAACTGCAAATCACTAAAGATGCTCAGAGCTATGTTTTGATCTCCGTGGAGCAGCTGAGGAAGGTGAGCAGCCTCTTGTCTTAAGGCAGGTAAGACATAGGTGACTCTGAAAGAGAGCAGGCCATCACTGCCATCAGAACATCAAGCTGGATGCATTGCAGTATCCAAAACTCAGCATTTAAAGAAGGTTCTGACTGAGCTACCAAATTATTAGCATCTTTGTACAATGGCTGCCCCTGAGCAAAATGAAACATGAATGTCTCTAGATATTGTCACTTTTTCACATATTATGACAAAGCATGAAATTTCTACTAATCCCCCTGCTTCACTGAACAAAACTATCCTAGTGCATGGCAAATAAACAGAACATAAGAAAAGAGAAAATTTTGTAAAGCTATTATCACTAAGCATGAATTTTAGAAATGTGAAAATGAGAAAGGACAGACTATTAATTCAATCTAAATGGCTGGCCTTATTTCTGTTCTAATAATCTACTTTAACTCCATGTAATCACAATATTGCATTGATTAGCTGACTGAAATGTAATCTTATTAGTAGTTCACAAGGTTGCATTTAATCTAACTGATTATGCTAGTGCATCTTCGAGTAGTTTGGTATTCTTGCAGCTCCTAATGAACAGTACATGCATTAAAAATCGCACATAAAAAAAGTTACTACCTAGCTTATTCTGATTGTTCTAATGTTCTGCACACACTAGCCTTTTTTTCTTTATTTGAAGTCTTATGTAAACTTGCTTTCTATTGCTAATAAGCTACCAAACCCCTTGTAGCATGTTTTCTGTATGTCAGCATCTATTTGCAGTCTTCATAATTAAAAACATAAAAACAAATCAAAACAAAACCCAAAATAAACAAACATGGTATTTTTCCCCCATGAATACTAGTATAACTTGTTTCTACACTCTCATTCTGTTAGCTTCCTTGGTGAAGAGTGCCTGACTTCGTTAGTAGTTCCACAGCTCTATTTGCAGAAGGAAATTACAGCTGCAAGATAGGTTTTGCAGTGGCTTAACTTTCTTTCAGTACTGGATTAGTTCTTATATTAATCCTTATTAAGACAAGTAATTGTTTATAGAGAGCAGCTTTAATAGCAATCCCAAGATTTTCACTATGCTTTTGCCTGTGTATTGAGAGTAACTGAGCTGTGACAGATTATTCTTCTCTCTGGGGACTGGTGCCAAAAGAAAAAGAAGGTCACCCCTTGCAAATGGACAACAAAAGCAATTTATGCAGCAATTGCTGGTTTGGTACAGGAGTTAAAAGACAGGACAATGGAGCTACACCTGGTCAGGAAACAGGAAATGTGGAACAAAGGAACAATTTTATCCTGGTTGTAAGGAGGTTGCAACCTCACTGAAGCCACTGTAATTACACCAAGCCTCAATTGAGCCATGCTGTCCTCAAAGAAATGAGCTGTATCCAGGAAGAACAAAAAGTGTAGTTATTTGATACAGCCTTTTGAAAGTATATTAGCTGAGTAGTGACATCTTCGGCCTTCTCACTCTCCAGTATGTAATACTACAAAAAACTGGGAGAGTAGAATGTGTTCATCTTTCTGCTGTCTTTCTTACTACTTGCCTGCTCTGTCCAGAAAAGGTTCACCTTTACAGCGGTCTGTGATGGGTTTTCAGTGTTGTAAATCTAGAGCTCTACAGCAGAAATCAGTGATGCTGGATCACATTTTCCAGATGTTTATTGCCTTGGTGTTTAAGGATGCATTTGCTGTGCCAGGTCCTACAGCTGTTCCAGATATATCTGATGGGATGAAGCCTTTAAAAAGTTAAATGGTAGTTTGGTGTCAGTGGAAAGGGGGAAAGGGATAGGACCTGGGAGAATGGGCTGGTGTTCAACCTCCAGCTACCAGTGTGAGATTGCCTAAATTGCTCAGCGTTTCCTCACATCTCAGAGAAATCTTGCTCATGAAGCTCTGCCAGAGTGATGCTCGGAGCATGCTGTGGTCTGTCGCTGACATGAGAGACCTCAGCAGCGCAACCGCCAGCTGTTGTGTGTCAGCATAGACTTAAATTTGGCATCACCAGGATCCTGTGCATGATGGTTGGGTGGCATTAGAGTGCATTTCAAGTGCTCCAACTTTTTTACATCTATCAAGTCCTGCCTAACCAATCTAGTGGCATTCTATGATGCAGTGACAACATCCATGGACAAGGCAACAGCTATGGGTGTTACCTACTTAGATCTCTGTAAGAACTTTGTTACATCCTTCTCTCCACATTGACGATGTCCCTGCTTACTGAAGGGGGGTTTGACTACAAGGCCTGTGAAGGTCCCTTCCTACCCAAGCCATTCTATGATAAGTTGAGCTTGACCACGAAGCCAATGGGCCTTACAGCTGTTGCTATAATGGTATAAACCTAGAAGTGGAACTAAAGGACATAAAACTGCTCCAGTGCTTGTAATTAGCTATAGTTAAAACAGCTGCTTCATACTAAAGGGGGAATAACAATTTCATAGGATGTGTGAGCCAAGTCTGGCTATTTTTACTTCTAGCTTATAGCCGTGATGGTGATGGGAATGAGTATCCAAACACAGCTTTCATCTGTGGGCCACCTTTTTTGTCTCACCTGGAGCTGTAGGACAAGGTCACACCATGCCCTGAAAGCCTTTCTAAAATAGTAAGCATGCAAAAATGCTTTTTGATGTAACCAGGGTGAGTGTTGCAATGTTAATACAAGTGTTTGTAGTATACATGGGCTAGAGAAGCAGTTAAAAGAATTTAGTCTGCAGTAGTAAGAAAGAATGCATGGTAAGAAAACAATCTCTGTTTTTCCTCATCTGATTTGTATGAAATATATTCAAGATGATGTAATCAGGCTTCTTTAGCAGTTCTACCTAGTATAAATTTTTGCTTTTGGTTTTGTACAGATATACAGTGAAAACAGTGAAAATACTATCTCCTTTCCCCATGCGTGAGGAGGCTTAGATAAAATGTAGTGGTATAAGATTAGCTATAAACTGCTTCTGAGGTCACAATTTCATGATAACTTAACTGACCTAGAGATACTTTCTGCCGTAGGGGCAGCTTTGAATGTGAGCAGACAACATAGAGGTTGGAAAAAGGAACTTCTGCTGTGCTATTTGCGGGCAAACAGCAAGTGGACACAGTAATAACAGTAAAAATCTGGATGAACAACAAATCACAATGTGGCTGAGGCTGGAAGGGACAGCTGGTGGTCATCTTGTCCAACTCCCTCTGCTCAAGCAGGGCCACCTAGAGCAGGCTGCCTAGGACCATATTCAAATGCCTTTAAGTGTTTCTAATGAGCAAGATTCCACAACTTTTCCAAGCAATCCATGCCAGTGCTTGGTCACTCTTACACTACAAAAGCTATCAAACTTGGCTTTTACATACTAGGTCAGATACTTAACTGGAACCATTCTTGCAGTTGATATAGTCTGCATTCACTCTTCTGTCCTGTGCTGAAAACTAATCTTCCTCTCCCATGTAATTTGGAGTCCTCTCAAGATCCTGAACCTGCCATTCTCCTTTGTCTTATGGGCTGCCCCTGGGTGACAAGATAGATGGAGGTTTTCAGAGTGGAAGAAAACGTTCATGATTTTTGTCCTCTTCATACATGAAAATGATGTCCCAAACCCTGTGTGGCACACTGTGGTGTGACCTGGGGAAATCAGCTTACTCAACATTCAGCTTCAATGCTAACTCCCAAGCGTGCCACCAACGAGTCGAAAGGACAATAGTTCGTGACAGTACTGCAGCTCCCATATTTTGTTTCCAAGCCCCCTCCACAGGAGACAGAAATACAGCTCTGTTTTTATTTCCTGCCTGTGACAGCCCCACCACTGAAGTGCCGTGTGTTTGCACAGCACCCAGGGGAGTGGAGGTATACTTCCTACGTGCCTCCTTCTAGGATGGCTTTCTGCCATGCTGCACAGTGCTTCTCCAGGCAAACAGCTTCATTAAAGGAACCAAGAAATTCTACTTGCAGCAAGCAAACAGCTATGAGCATGTCTCTCCATGCTGATTAAATGCCTGCTTTTTATTCATGGCTCCTTCCACTCGGATAAACATCAGAAACAGCCTAATTATGTTTTTCTCACTACTCAACTTGTGTTCATTAATCTTATCTACATGTATCTCCACATTACACCATAGAGACTTGGAGTTAGATTTTTCAAAGGCTTTTAAGCACTTTATTCACAGTGATTTCTATCAACTATGACAGGGACAATTTCTATACATTCTTGTTTTCACCAATCAACATAAAGAAAGCTGGTAGTTTAGAAAAGCATTACACAAATCATCTGAGCAGAAGTGAGGCAGAGAATGGAAAGTCCAAATGGCTGCAGGTTTTCAGATTCCCAAATTAGGTTTCATACTAAACAGAAAACTTACCCTGAAACAGAGTCAATTTAAACAGTCTGTATTCCATTATATAGTTGGAAGTTGCTAGGTAAAACATCGAACTAATTTCTTATGAAAAGTGGGCTGTTATGAAAAAAAGGCAGGTTACAGTACTGTCATAGTTTTTTCCCTTGTCTTGTCCCCTTACACAATATTTTGCAAAATCAATATAATTTCACTAAGTTCAGTTTCAAGGAAAACACATTTTTTAAGAGAAATTAAGTTCCCTGATCACTTCCCAGCCAGCCCTGCCTGAACTGATGTTTTGTATGAGCTGAGCATGTCCATAGATTTTTTTTCTGGAGTTCTAATGAGAACACAACCTGAGTCTTCCCTCTGGAATTGTAAAAAAGGTTCAGCTTCAGCCTTGTAAATTTATTTTAGCATGCTCACTGTGCAACATAGACATGTACATCCCTCCTGCCTTACTGCAAAAACCTCTGAATAAAGCACGGAGAGAGCAAATGGGAGTATGAGAATACAGGAGGTCCCAATGCTTGCAGAGAGGTGTCATGTGGGTTTTTTCATGGACTTCATGGAGCAGATGCCTATTAGAAAAGCTACAAGACAATTTGCTCTGAAAAAAAGTACTGAAGCCAAAGGAATAACCTTCCTAGATCAGACCATGCACACTAGCTGGAAGTTCTTGGGAGTCCAAAAAAGAAAACCCAACAAGAAATGCTTGCAGCAAACAAATACATTGTATTGTTTCTCATCCTGTTCTGTATTAGTCAGAGATGTATTGCAGGCAGAAAACAGAGTCTTCTATCCCTTGCCCAGTTTGAACATGGATGTTGTTGAAACTCATTTGTGGTCTCAGCCTTCTCTGGAAGGTCTCAGTGTAAGGGAGAGATCTACTCTGAAGCCATGCGTAGTGTAGAAAAGTGTTTCTTCTTATCAGTTTTAACTGACCTCCCCTTATCACCTTTATTGGCTGGTCTCTCATTTTGTGGTTGTGGAAAGGGATAATGGAAGTTTTTTGGCAATTGTATTTTTATGTGTTAGGTGTTATATTAGGTGTTCTCATCCTTGCCCCCTGACTTCCACAAGAAATCCCAGGCTATTTCTTAATGTCTTCTCATGAAAGAGCTTTTCTAGATCTGCAATGTCTTGCAGTGCCCCTTCCAAACTTGGTTCAATATCAGTGTCAGATGGTGTCACCCCAACTGGAAGCACTTCGCCTTGAGTTACGTCAATATCATCACACTGCTCTTTGTAATATTCACTGTTATCTCATTTGCCAGGCTGCTTCTCTGGCTTATTTTAGTTCTGCATTGAGCAAAGGCCTTCCCTGGGCCGATTACAGGGCTTTGTGCTTTCCAAGCACCTGTAAGTGAGTCTGTTTGACAAACATCTTCAGTAGGTAATCAAAGGTTATCGCAATTTTGACTACACACTACTCTGTCAAAATACAATATTGAACTATTTCAGCTCCTAAAGTACTCATGTATTTTAACAAGAGGAAATATAGGGCTTCTAGCATAAAAAGAAGGTAGGCTTGTGAGTGACTAGATATCTATAGAGAAGGTGGAATCATTAAATAGTAGGTCATTTCTGAGGAACATAAAGACATTCTTCACATTAACAAAATATTGAATCACTTCTAGAAGTAGAGAAAAGCAGCCATGCAAAGTGTTTCACTTTGTCACATATCGGTGGAGGAGAGACATCAGGTGCCACAGAAAATATTTTGCTTTAGAAGAAAGCAATTCAGAGTGTTCATCCAGAGTAGAAAGCAGAAGAAAGAAAATCATCTGTGTGCCATTAGATCCACAGACTATTCTTCTGCCTGTGCTTTGAATGTCAGATAATAACTATAAATGTGTGGAGAATGGAGCTTGGTGAGCTTTGTGTCTAATGCATGTCTGTCACTTAGTTGAGCTGCTCAGTTCAGCAGAGGGTGCAATATGCCAGACAAACCCTCCGCTTAGGGAACGCTGCTGCCTTCCTAGGGCCTGGTTTAAGAACAGCACTAGGAAACTTGCTAGCTGGTATGGTCCTCAGATTACCACCCATGGCTCTTCCATGTGGGTAGTGATGAAGCTGCAATGCATAGTCCAAGGGCTGTCAAAAGAGATTTCAAGGCATTGGGACAGTTGGTAAGGGGAACTGAGGCACAGGTCATGTTTTGCTCTATCCTCCCAGTTGCAGGCAGTGATGTTAAAGAAACAGAGGGGCCCAGTCTCTTAATACGTGGCTCCATGACTGGTGGTGCCACCAGAATTTTGGGGTTTTTGATAATAGGATAGTAATAGGATTCAATAGGATAATAGGATTCAAAGGGAGAAGAGTGTCTTTGCTCACAAGGTAGTGGGCCTGAGTGACAGGGCTTTTAATCTAGACTTGAAGTGGGAAGAGGATAACATTAGCCTCACCCATGATAAGCCACAAGACAACATGCCAAGGTTTGAGGAGTGGGGTGCTAGTGAGGGCCTTCAGCCTGTTGCTCTGTGGTGTGCTGGGTACACTGCAGCACACTTGAAGTCTTACAGAAGGGAGCCAGGGACTCCTGAGGTATTAGGAGCGTTGGCTTGAAATACTTTGAAGGAATTAAGGAGTGTTCCTCTACAATGTTGAAGTGCCTCTGCACTAGTGCACTCAACATGGGTAACAATCAGGAGGAACCGGAAGCCACTGTGCTGCTAGAAAGCGACCATTACTGAAACTTGGTGGGACAAATCCCATAACAGGGACATATGAGGAAGGAATGGTGGAAGGGTTGTCATCTATGTCAAGAAATTGATAGACTGTGAAGAGCTGAAGGCTAGCCATGAGCTGGTTTAAAGCTTATGGGTAAGAATCGGAGACCAAGGCAACAAAGAGGACCTTGTGTTCAGTGACTCCTGAAGAGCATTGAGGATAATTTTTTAGGCCAGATAATAGACAGCTCTACCAGAGGGGTTACCAACACAAGTGAGCTAATAAGAGGTGTCAAGACTGGAGGCAGCTTGGACTGCAGCAATCATGCACAGGTGGAGCTTACAGTGCTGAGGGATATGGGGCAGATTAAGAGTAAAGTTAGAACCCTGAATTTTAGGAAAGCAAACTTCCAGCTCTTCAAGGAGTTAGTCAATGGAAGCCCCTTAGAAACTGCCCTTATGGACAAGGGCACAGAACAGAGCAGGCAGATCTCTGAATCTAAGGACACTCTCCACATAACACGAGATCTCAGTCTGATGTGTAGGAAATCAAAGAGAGGAAGGCAAGAGAACAGCGTGGCCAAATAATGACCTGCTGATCAGGCTTATAAGAAAGATGAGGACAGACTTTTCAGTAGAGCCTGTAGCAACAGGACAAGGGGTAATGGTTTTAAACTAAAAGAGGGTAAATTCAGACTAGATAGAAGGAAGAAATTTTTTACTATGAGGGTAATGAAACACAGGAAAAGTTGCCCAGAGAGGTGGCAGGTGCTCCATCCTGGATATATTCAAGGTCATTTTGGATGGGGCTCTGATCTAGTTATAGATGTCCCTGTTCACTGCAGGAAGGTTCGACTACATGACCTGTAAAGGACCCTTCCAACACAAACCATTCTGTGATTCTTTGATTCTATGACTACTGCTCCACAGATATGTGACTGGAAGAAAATCTACAGATCTCTTGGGTGTGCCTGTCATGATGATGAATTTCCTCAGTTACAGAAAAAGGAGAATCACATGAACGAGCTGCTGCAATGTTCTTTTGCTAGCCAGGAGAGGTTTTCCTGCACTGTAATTAGGCAGTTTTATATTTGCTGTTATCTGGAAATCTGCTACATGGAGGGAAATCAGTGTCACCAAAACTTAATATGTAGTAGTGTGGGGTACTGAAAATCCTGCTGTCAGGTGAGAAGATAAATATGTATTATTTATAAAGCAAGACCTTCATGAATGGGAAACAGTCAAGAGCATCTAGTATCTCTAAAACACTGAAAAGGGCAGGGATTATCAGAGTTACCATTAAGATTTTATCACATAACCTGATAGGAAACCTGATTGTCTTCTCCTACTTGTATCAATTTTACATTATTTTCTAACTTTTGAGACAGCTGCATGACTGATAGCAGAGCTCTGTATTCAAAGTAACTTCTAATTTCTCTGGGACAACCATTGCTAATGCTTAGGATGGGAATCCATACTGAAATTTCATTCCTTTGTAAAGACCACCATTTGATCTGTCTATAAGTAAAAATAAGGCTGAGGAAAGTCTCATGCCATGGCTGTGAGAGATGACTTACTTTTGCCAGGTCAATATTTCTGAGGTTTCTGTTATGGCATAAGGTTGTGAACTAACAGAAACACTTTGGATGTTGTTTTTAGACCCATTTAACATAACAGGAATTTTCTGACTTAAACAAAAGCAATGATGGGTCTGCTTTACCATAGAAGCCTCTGCCAGAAGTGTGGCTAAAGCATAGCCCAGGAGTAGCTGCTATGACAAAGCATGCCATGGCTTTGTTCTCTCCTGGACTTTCAGAAATTCTGTGACCCACCAGAGGTTGACAGGAAAGAGGGAGACTGTTTCTTCTGAGGCACATTTAATGATGACAAACATATCCTGAAAGGAACAAACCTGACAGACAGTTTGATGACTTTTATATGACTTCTACTGCAGAGATTTCAGTAGAGAAATCTCTGCCATTTCTATGATCTTGGCTGCTAATGGGAGCATTCAGTCAAATGGTAACACAACGTCAGCGCTTTGACATGGCTCAGTGATGCTCAGCAGCTGAGGCAGGGAAGAAAACTGTGTGCACTTGCCTGGATTCCCTTTATTACTTCTTATAACTGCTGTGAGAAAGAAAAGAGGAAGATTTTAATGATAGTTTTGTCACCCTTTAGCAATGCTCTTTACAAACAGCTTCAAATAGTTTCCAATTTCAATGATGCTCAGTTTTCCTGATGTGATTCACAAGCCTACTAGAAGACCAGCAGTGCCCAACAGGAGTGAACTAAATGGAAGGGATACATGTATTAAAATGACACTAGCTGGACTTAAGGCCCTGAGAAACTCAAAGCAAAAATTGCTGAAATCCCTATAGGTCATCAGTTGCTATAGCTGAGATTGTTTTCAAATAATTTTGAACTTTGGGGTTTTTGTTGTTGTTGTTTGTTTGTTTATTTGACTTTGCTTCGTTTTGTTTTATCAAGGCAGTGGCTGGTTTTGTGTTTTGAGGTTTTGTTCTGTTGGGGGGGGGTGTTAGCTTTTTAAAAGTTCTTAGGTTATAGTGTCCAGCAAAAATAACAGGCACACAGTTTACAGCTATTCACATGCTTCAGTGGTGAGGTAAAATGTGTACCTACTGCTGAGGCATATTTTGAAAATAATTACATAAAATTACATAGACTGGAAACTGTAACAGCAATTTACTGAAAATTTGACACAGTGAGTCAGACTAAGACCTTCTCCTGTCTTTCCCTTGAAAACTTATATTTGAAAAATGTGTCTATAATCCTGCACATTCTGCTGTTATGAACTATCCACAATGTTAATTAATTGCTGTTAATTGACAGTGTGACATGTCACATCCACCACAGAGTACTTCCAGTGCACAAGTATTGGCTTGTTAGCAGTCCAAATAAGCAGATATCTAACACAGAAAGAGCTTTCCAGAGCCCTTTAAGATGACTTTCTTGAGACAGCACATGGAGGGCACACTCTTGAGACAGTGAAGTCTCCTGATGAATTCCTGGCTTACTGTGTTGCCCTCTCCTAGGTCCCTACATAGTATATTTCTCTGTTTTTGAGGAATCCAGAGAGAAAACTGGCCTCTGTCAGAAAGCCAGTAGACAATTTAGTTAAAATGCACGCTAATCAATATTGTGACCCTGGCTTCTGCTTCATCTCAGAGCCATTTGCCCAAGCCCCTTTGTTTGGCATACTGCCTTAGATGTCCAGTGTTTCCAGGTATTTCCAGGCTGTGGTTGATGTAGTGCCACTGAGCAGAAGAACTGTGAGACCCATGACTGATTTTGTTCACTGACAGAAGCTGTGAGCTCATACCTCACACCTCAGTGCTGCAGGCTTTAAAAGCTAAATGACATGTTCAGATAATATCAGTGTTGATTATAATTAAACTGCCTTGTGCTGTGACTCAGTCAGAAAGCAAGAAAGAAATTACACGCACACAAAACTCACAAGATCCTTACCATGCACAAAATATTAGTAGAACACAGTAAGTTGGCAAGAGTGCACATAGTATTTAGGTTTAGCATTAAATCCAAATACAGCACTAGATGACTTTGGAACATTTTTTTTCTCCAGGTTCAACACCTGAGTCCTACACCAGGAGAAGATATTGTGAGGACACCAGCAAGATACAGCTGAAGCCTCATGGAAGTTTGCTACCAAGGCAGAGAATGGCTTAATGGGATAATGAAGTACTGCAAGTCCTAACTCCTTACCTTAAACAGTGACTTCAGTGACTGGATTGTGGTAAGTTAACGACTGTGTCTCCCATTATAGCCCTTTATAGAGATTCCCAACAATGAATTGAGCAGTAGAAAAAGCTGCTCTAACATCTGAGCAAAGCCCAGTATAACCTTGAAAGCTGCTGGCATAGTCAGGCAGTTAATGAAAGTGTCATGTATTTTGGCCAGTACAGTGTTCTGTGGCAGTGAAAAAGCTCACATTTTGTTAAACTGATCTTCACCTCAGCCTCCTGCCTTCAAGTAGCCTTCTGCTGTGTCCATAACACACAAAGCACTAGATCAGCAAAAGAGTTTAAAAAAATACCAAAGGCAATGGAGACAGGGGATTGTGACCTGCAGGGAAAGAAGTCCATGAAAATCTCTGAAGTCTAATGAGGACTTGGTGCTTGTTACTTGTTAGGAGTTTGCAGTATTCTTCATATGCAACCTTGGATAAGCAGAGGCGGGGACAACTTTGTCCAAACTTTAAATTCTTTCTCCAGTAGGCAACTGTAGAGTTATAGACCTAGGACTGGGAACAGGATTCAGCTCACATAGCTTACCAGGGAGAAAAGAGGGGAAAAGTAGACAAATGACAGTAAGTAAAGGCTCTAGAGGAAGCAGATGAATGTGGATTGCCACCACCACTGGCTCATGTCTAAGGCTGTGACAGAAAACATAATCCAGAGAGATAACAACCTGCCATGGATAATTTTGGTTTATTAAAAAAACCAAACAAACATTTGGTCTATAGATGTAACTCAATGAGAAGTAGAAATGAAAATCTATCTTAAAATGGCTTGTGAGAATGGACAGAATATTTTGCTATTTTATAACAATCTGTCTTTCTTGCTGAGATCTGTAAATACTGGTGCTTAGTTCTTTGAATTCCTGTTTGCTCTGTTCTGGCATAATTATCTCTCCATCATTACCAACAAATGTGGAGTTGGCCATCTGGAAACAAAAGTATATTCTAAATTATGTTTCTTTCTCTCTACTGTCATGTGATTATTAACTCAGATAAACGAATTTAAGCTATTCTTGGGTCCATTAGTAATCTGCTAGAGAATGACAGTAAATTACTCTCTCTTTTAAAAATGTTTTGAGATGTACAGAGTGAGACCACCAAATAGTAATTCAGTATTCTGAGTGCTAACACTGATCATTACAAAACCTGCTCTCACACTTCTGTCTGTGAGCCAGAACTGCAGCTTGCCACAGCTTTTCCCAATGATTTACAGGGAGAGGTGTTTTGGGGAAAATGCTTTTTAGTGATTATGAAATGGGTCATATTTTGTCTGTCAGCTTTTCAGAACAGGTATAAGTATCTTTTGCTGCCTGCCAAATTTATTTTACTGCTGACCACACATAGATGTTAACTAGAGCTTGCCCACATGTTGTTGCTCATAGCATAGCCTTCAACAAGATTCCACAGATAAAACTCTGAAAAGTGATAGTCCATGGTTTAGCTGGTAGTTCTGGTAGACAAAATGGAAAGGATTGCATCTCATTTAGTTATAGAAACTCTGCTTGGCTTCTAGGACTGAGAGGGTAATACTGTATTCATCAGATAGATACAAACATAACAAACGTGCTGACTGAAGACAAGCTCTTTTAAGACACTTAGTTTAGATGAGTATTTGGGATGCCTCTTACTGGAGTTGTAGTGCAGAATTTTTGTTCATTTTTCTAGTGCTTGAGAGAGGTTATTGTGTACTGACATTGGAATGTGTCTAGATTCCCTTATCAGCCAACCTTTAAAAATCAAAAGTGGTCATGTTTCCCCACAATAAATAGATTTCTTTCCTTATTTATTTTCCTTCTGTTCTTTCTTCTGGAATATCTCAATATATCTTTTCCATACATATTCTCATTTTAGATGTGCATACAGAAAGTATATATAGAGAGGGGTAGTATTATTATTATTATATTTGCATATGTTTGGGGTATACACACACACCCAGTATAATGCTACAGTGACTTGGGAATTGTAAGAAATGGCTTGTGGTAATATTTTTAGCAAAACTATAAGTACAATTTGAAAAAAAAAGTACAATTTGTAAACCTAAGACATCACATTCCTATTCCCATACCATCTCCTGACTTCTTCTGCATCTTAAAGGGCCCCCAGGGCACAGTAAATTTAACATGGGTTTTGACATGAGCTTTTCTGTCAGGAGTCACCTGACAGTGATTTATTCATTTGTGATCAAAACAAGGGAAGATGCTGTGAGAGATTTTCTACAAGTCCAATCTGCCTTGCCTCCATGGTTCTTACTGAAAGGGCATTCATCATTTAAGTTAATGTAGAAATAGCTAAGCAATTTGCTATAAACTGCTGATTTTCAACTCTACCAAAAATCACCATCATTTATTGCAAAATTTGATCCATATTCTCGGACTTTTTTTTCTTTGTGGGAATGAGGGAAGAGGGAATTTTTTTCCTTAAAAGCTTCTAACTTACATCTTAAATGCTAATCAGCTGCGGGATCTATGTTATTGTAGAAAACCAGTTATACTATTCCTTTACATGATATCTAGTCTTTAAATGGACTTGTCCACAAGGCAAACTAGTTTCTGGCCTTAGTATTACAGCAATATCATGACAGCAACATTCAGTCCCCTCCTCCTGTCAAAGAAAGCAGAGGTAAAACGAGTTGTTAGGCATTGGAACAGGCTGCTGAGGGAGGTGGTGGAGTTGCCGTCCCTGGGGGTGTTTAAAAAACATATAGATGTGGTACTTAGGGACAAGGTTTAGTGGCATGGTGATGTTAGGTAGATGGTTGGACTTGATCTTGGAGGTCTTTTCCAACCTTAGTGATTCTGTGATTCTGTAAATAAAGAAATCAAAAGTCCTCCATAAGTGGAAATTCCTGGTAAACTAACAGAGAATACTTACTCAATACAAAGCCACACAGGTATTTCAGTCATAGCTATGTCTAGCAGAGGAAAAAAAGAATACAGGAATGATATTTTCTAGAATGAAGTTATCAGGTCCTGGGTCATCTGGTGTCTAAACCAAGGGCTAATATTACAGGGTGACAAACTGCCCTCTGCAGCCCAAGTCTCTCCTTCAGGCTGCCCCTTTAATTGACAGAGGCTGCAGGGATACACCTGCTTGCTTGGGTGCCTTCCTACCCACAGTTTTTATCTGCATCTGGTGTGTACCTCCAGCTCCCACAGGTTAGTTTTCCTCCAGGTGCCTTGGAAGGGTTGGACCACCCAGTTGACAGCTCACATCCTAACTCTTTAACCTTCACACGAGAACATGCCCCAAAGCTGAGACTCCAAATCCCAGACACTGGATACTATTTTACTGGTGTAATCACTAGTGCCAGATCCAAGCTTCAGTAAAGTGAAAGGCTCCTGTCACTGTTGGGGCTTTGGATAAGCTTAGCATTTAAAGGCAGAAGATGGCAACAGTCTTCAAATGGATGGGTTCTCTAGTGAGCATGTTTTACAGGGCACTTCTTTTCTCTCCCACAGATAAACAGTGGTCTGAACATAACAATTTATTTTAGCTGCTGGCAAAAGGTCAATAGCTATTCTCTTTCATTTAATGGAAAGAAAGCATGAAGAAGCACTATAATTTAGCCCTTCTATCTCTGCACTAGATTAATTGTAGGCAGAATGATCAAATCCTTGAGTTCACAGGCAGCACTCCCTTCAAGGAAAAATCATTTATCTTTCATGATGCTTTTTGTTTGCACTTGTGCTAACTAATATTTTTAACAAAGCCTTTTTGATAACAGCAGCATTTAACACTGAGAAAACTAAGTGAAGCTTTGCCAATTCAGTACAAGATGAAATTTTAAAACATTCAAAGGGGAACTACTGGAAATGCAAATGGTTGTATCTAACACAGTCCTTCAGGTGCTGAACCTTCAAGGTTTTTGGCAACTTCCAAAGATGCAGAACGGCACTGATTTCTTTTTTTTTTAATTGGCTGGGGAGAGCAAGAAAGACTTGGCAGCCAACTAAGCTGCTGCATTCCTGTTGAGGTGGGACAAGAAGAACATATTCTGCATTTGGATTCCTTGCTGATGCAGAGTTCCTAGGAAACATGATTCATTCCTAGCACTGTAACTTGCTGTCACCATGTAATTCCTATGCCCTGCCTAATGCCTGACTAAGTAACGAACAAGGTAAGGCTTTTTGTCCAATGACTGTGTAATTACCATGTACAAAATGCACCACCAAGAGAAGGTAAGACAATTCTGCTACAGGGTGCAATAGGGAAATATGCAGAGTGCCTCAAGAAGGGAAAGGACATGAAGCTGAGCTTCTGGCAGCCTGTACTATTAAGTTGGTAGCCGAAAGAGCAAGGTGTTGCTGGAGAATCATCACCGCCTTAATATAAAATTAACCTTATCAGAATATGTGACAGTATGTATAATAAAAACTAGGGAGATGGAAATGAAACAACTAGTTGTGGATTTGGGGCACTTCAGAGTCTGTACTGCACTGGGGTTTCACTGTTGAAAGCCCTGATCTGTGGAAATTTCACATGCCTCCAAAAGGCATGTGGCAAACAAGCAGGGGAAGGAGGAGTTAACTTTTCAACTTTACACTGGGCTTTTAGGCAGTACTAAAATTTCTAAATGTTTTTGTAGGTATACTTCATTAAATATTATTAGTGTATTTTAAAGGATTTATTACTATTTGAATAATGGAGACATTATTATAATTGATTTAGGGAAGTTAAAACCCTTAATGCTAAATGTTGCCTGCCACTCTTTGTCTAATACTAAGGTCTTCAAATCGGTACCTCACCTCTACCTACCTTTGGAGGGTGTGAAAAAGATTTATTTAGGCATTTATACAACAAGATTACCAAACAAGGAGAGTAAATACATGTACTTTTCTAATGAAATGAGTAAGGAAGCATCTACTTCATTCAAAAAATGATCAAAGGAAAGCTCACAATCAATAATTCTACCCTGGGAGAAAAGAGAGGCAGAGATTAATATCTTAATTTCCATGGAACATATCCACAGAGCTCAAGACTGGGCAGTCACCTTTCTCTTCCAGTGTCAGTTGGCTACGAGGAAGAGTGGTGATTCATTACCTGCTGAGCACAAAGACAGGCTGTGCAGAAACTGAGATAGGGATCTGATGCGTGTCCCATAGAATAATTACTGTCTGTTTCAGGGCAACAGACTTCCTCTTCAGTTCATATTTGACCCTTGTTGTTCTTGTTGATCTTTCCCAGTCCAGTACAAATTCAGTACTGTGTTAATGACTTGAATCAGCTCCAGCTCTTTGCAGCAATCACTCTTATTTCAGCAAATTGTTTGGATTCTCTGCTAACACAGAAGACAGCCTGGCAGCTCTGACATATCTCTTGAGTCAAGCATGCTTAGATTTTACTACCTTTCCACTCTGTTTCCTTCCTGCCCAAGAAAACCAAATAATTATTTTCCTCTCTGTTGGTCTGTTTGAAAGAATTTGGTCTTCTGCAGTTCTCGTGGAGTATTTGAAACACCTTTCTCTCCAGATAATGGGCCTGAAAACTGCTGGCACTGGCTGCTCTGCAGCAAAGCACACATGCAGATAAGTTTAAGAGTGCATTTAAGTATTTTGCATGACCAGGGGTGGAGTTAGCAGCGTTTTGCTGTACAAGGGATAACAAAGTCCCCAGTCCAGTGAAAGAGCATTGAAAATTCAGGTTTAGGACACTGACTAAAGAGCAAGCAGGGCAATTGGATTTTAGTCAGAAGAATAAAACCATCATACAACAGACAAAGATGCAGAGAGTTGATCTGTGTTTAAGAAGCAACCCTAGATGTTTTCCAGATAAAAGGAAGCTTTTTTTCTGAGAGCTAATGTCAAAGCAAACCTTTCTTAAGTTTTGTACCTCTTTCTCTAGCACTGCAGGTGTTCATGACAGAGTGCAGCAGTGAATTCTCAGCTGTCTCAGATGAAATAGCAGCAGCTACTTACTAACATTTTTAATAGGTACATGTTTTCCAGATGGGTGAGGACCCACTGAGACTACCAGAAAGAGAAGTATGAGTTTTCCATTCTTTTTCATAAAAAGATTTAAGCCACCACAGAGCTCTTTAAAAACCCAATTTATTCTCCTTTTCTCTTTCACTCACTTTCAAACCCACCTGACACTATCAATAAATAATTCTAATAGGGGCACATAAGAATGGCTGTCATCCAGAATTTCTGGATTTTGCCTATTCCTTTCATGGATTTTTCACTAACTCTTGTTAAAATAGAGGCTAAGATGGAAATAGATAATGAACTTTCTCAGGCTATAGAAATTTCCTGGCACCAGATTGGAGTCTATAAATTCTTGTTGGACTCTAAGGGATCAAAAGTAATTCAGGAATACAAACGAGCTACTTAGCTTATACTCCTGGAATTTATTTGCTTGCTGCAGAACCCTGCTTAGAAACCAAGGCTGTCATTTTAGGGCAGTGGAAACACCAAATATATGGTGAAAATAATTAATTCTGAAGTTTGTAGCATGAAGGGAATTACATAGTATATATACTCATATTTAACACTCAGTTTTACATTCCTTTCTTCAACATGCTAATGCATACAAATTTTGACTGACTTATGCTGTAAGTCAAAAGAAGATAATCAAATTATTTTAACATATATCTAGCTAGCCTTCCAGATGTCAACCTAAGTAATAATAATAATACAGTAATATTATCACCAAACTCTAAAAACTATTGCCATTTCATAGGTTTATGAGAATATGCTACTTATGAGAAGTTAAAAGTAAATTGAAGTCAACCAAAAATTTTCTATCATAGTATCTAGGAATGGGACATCATCAAGAATAAAACCATTTAAAATAATCTATCCATTTGTCCTGCAGTGCAGGAATAAAGGGAACAGAAATGTCTACAGTATTTGGAGTGACATGGTTTATTCACACTAGTAGTGAAAGGGATCCCTGCATGGGAATTATAATAAAGTCAGTATGCATCTTTTTCTTTCTCTCAGAACCTGTCTGTTAATCTAAAATACTAGACAGGACAAGCCAACAGTAAAAATCTGCCTAGAGCAACCATTTTCTTTGCTGTGTAGAAAAAGCAACAATAGTTTTCCATGTTCCTGGTCATAGCAATAGAATCGCATTTAATGCCAGGAGAGGTGAGAACTTTTGTCCTATGTTAAATGTTATTCAAATATTGGCAAAATACACTTTGGCTGCCCACTGTCTCTTTTCCTGCAGGTTCACAGCACGTTCTTTCCAGATCCTGTGCACACTCTGTTGTTACCCTCTCACACAGCTGACAAATGAGTGAAATGTCTTCCCTAAATCAGCATCTCAGCATCCTTGTATACTGAGCAGTCAGTGGCAGATTTTACTGGAGCACAGTCAGAGCTCAGATTGCAGAGGTTGATACTGGGCTAAATGATGTAGGCTAAAGTGAATAATCACTGCTCAACCTGAGAAATTGAAAGCGTAGAGATGTTGATATTCTGGCAAATATCCTTTCAGGCTTTCCTAAATAAAGACATTTAAATGGGTACTAACATCACTTTCCTAATCAGCTCACTCCAGGATATATTACCTGATATGGCCCAACGTACTCTAATATACTAACACTAATATATCAATATTAATATATGTCTCTAGTATACTTGCATGGTTAAAACAATGGTTTATACTGCTTGAGAAGGTTACATTTCCTGGAGATTCTTGCATCATTCTTAAAAGAGGCTGCAATAGCTTTTAAAAATATCTTCCATGAAACATGTTGGCAGCCAGTCACGAGTGGGGTCCCACAAGGCTCAGTACTGGGGCCACTCCTGTTTAACATTTTCATCAATGATTTGGAGTGCACCTTTAGTAAGTTTGCAGACAACACCAAGCTGGGTGGCAGTGTCGATCTGCTTGAGGGTAGGGA